>BSBK01008376.1:0-277500 GCA_027943335.1 Chamaecyparis obtusa | reverse complement strand
GATTTGAAGAGTAGGATCATGTTAAATGGATTTATTTCCTGTATTGTGTGTATACGAATATTTATGCATTTGTTAGTCTGTAGACTACTTGTATTCTCCTTTTTATCTCCTTTCTTTTCAGAATATCCATGAGTGCTTCTAGTATTTAGAACTAGTAATTCAGCCCTATAGTTTCATATCTGATTTGTACCACCTTCCTTCATCCAGATCTAGAATAGATTTTTTGGATAGATGGGATGGATTGATGGTCATTTCTAAAAGGAAACTAGGAAATCTGAAATGGGTCATGCCCAGATTAGGCAATCGTAGTCCCCATAATGCCCACTTTTACCTACAATTCAAAGTTGATAGTCATTTTTTGTAGTCTCTGGTAGTTAGTTTAGTGTCAACCAACCAAGGTTGGGCTAGTGTCAACTGAGTAAGGTCGGTCTAGTGTCAACCAAGCAAGGTCGGTCTAGTGTCAATCGAGCAAGGTCGGTTCAGTATCAACCAACCAGCCTGTGACAACTGAGAAAACTAGTGGCAACTGAGGAAGATAGTGTTAACCGAGCAGTCTATGTCAACTGAGGAAAGCAGTATCAATGGACCTGACTGTGTGAACCAAGCAAACTAGTGTCAACCAAGCAGATTAGTGTGAACTGAGGAAAATAGTATTTACTTTAATTTCTTATACTTTAAGTTATACTTGTATAAAGGGATTAGGTACCTTTCACGATGATTGATATAGGTTTTAGCTTCATAGGAGTTAAGATGCAACTTCTAATTTTGAGATTTCTTAAAAATTCAGACTTAGTTAAATTTCAGGCATATGCAATTTTGTATAAACTATATGGAAATTCGTGTAAACTTGATATGTGATCATTTGTTGTTTGATGAAAGTTATATGGTGCATTTAGGTGCCTTAATAGGGTTAGGATGTGTGTAGGAAGTAGGGTTAGGGCTTAGGATTGTTTGGAGGATCAGGACTATCCTAGGTCTCCCTAAACTGCTCCTAATTTTCCTAAACATCCCTAAACTATCCTATTCTTTTCTATTCTTTGATGTAAGTTATTAAAAGTGATTATGATGTGTTTTATTTCATGTATGATGTATTTTTGATGTGTGGGTTAAGGGTAGAAAACCTAAGGACACTAAGTGAGTGGCTCTCAGTGCGGGGTTAGGGCCCTAAGTGGCTAGTACCAGGATAATTGATTGAAGAGTTATTTTAAAAAGGGATAATTTAATTTAAACTTATGGGAATGGGTTCAAACATGTAAAAAGATTAAATGTTCCTCACCCATGCCATTAGTTCTAGTAAAGGCTATGGATGGGAGTGGGAGAAGGTGCCTATACATAGGTACGATCGAATGGTGCTTGTCTATATGAAAGGCATTTGGTTCCGCGTGTGCCTACTTGGGGGCCGGGGCCCGGAGTGGCTAGTACCAGGACAACCCAAGGGGTGAGGGCTATGCAATGAAACTCACTTAGGTTGTTGCTTAAAGTTTCTACCAAGCCGTAGAACCTTTGGGAAAAAGATTTGTACTTTGATCTTCCTTTTCATTTGTTAATTGGGAAAGGTTACCAAACCCTAGGTATGGCCTAGTTATTCCTTCATTGTGGACCTTGGTGTTTATCTCCTAGAATGGGGGAAGTGGGCCTTTTGGTATCCATGTGGTTAGGTGGTAAATCTTTTTAGTGAGTTATCTTTTGTGGATGCAATGCTTAAGGATTAGTGCTTGCTTATGTTCCAGGTTTCAAGGATGAAGATTTGTATTTATCTTTCATGATGTAAATTTATTGTTACCTCCCAAGAGGAGATGAATGTAATGTAAATCATTAATGTATCTCAAAATGATGTATTTGAAATGGGTAGACTTAGGAAAAAGGGAAAATGGAAAGCACAAATTTTATGTATAAGATGTATGTTGGAAAGGAAAAGGATTTTGTAACATTTCAAGAAAAATAGTACGTTTCTCATTATTGATTAAGTGAAAAGCTATTGAAAAAAAAATGTATTATTTGCAATGTATCAAACATTTAGATGATTCTATTATATGGTATTAATTCTTTAAATGCTATATTGTTCATAAAAGATACTTAGGAATATAGATGGATTTAAATGGAAAATTGAAATGAAACTACTTTATATTTCTTTATAAAGAATCTACAAATGTTGTGATGTAGTCGCTTAAGAAATAAATCAAGTTGTTAGTACACTATATGGACTTAATGTTTTGTACATTAAATGAAAAGGGAACCTTGGAGGAATCTAAGTTAATCTATGTTTTGTTTATGTGATTCTTTAAAAGTTCAAAAAATTTCATAAATCATTACTTAGGTTTTCTTTTACAAAGATAATCTTTGTTCTCTTCCCCGGTTCCCTTGCGGGGCATGACACAGGTAGCATTTCCTTTTTTTTCTCACCAAATCCTAACAAGGTTTAAGTACCTTTTAATAATGGTTCTTTCCTTTATTAGGGACTGTTACACTAGATGATTCATATAAGCTCCTAACAAGGCTAGATCTCCTAACATGGACATTTTTATTCTAGTGAACTATCTAGTAGGTTCCATCCCCATTGTGGTTTTTCCCTTAGTAGGGTTTTCCTCAAGAACAAAAGTCTATGTGCTATGGTTTTGTTGTCTATCTTGTTCATCTTTTTAAGCACTTGTATTTTCTTAAATAATATTCTGGTTTAAAATTTTAAAGTTTACAATTATTATACACAACTAATTCCCCCCCCTCTTAGTTGTGTTCTTTGGTTTTATATTGCTAACATACTATGCCAATTTACAATATAATATTTATAATCTAAAATTATGTTTATATCTTTTCATTGAAGAAAGATTTTGAGTAAGGAAATGATTTGGCATATTACCTCTAGTTTAATTTCATTTTCCAGTTTCTTCTCTTTCCACCCCGTATTTATGGAGAGTTGATTCCTCAATCCTAGAGATTGTTTTGAGTATTATAAATTTTGGTCCTACAATACTGAGAATTTCTCTAAGTCTTGTTCCCATTATAAAGTGAAAATTTTAGGATCAACAGGGGACATAAAATCAGATTAGTAATAGTAGAATAAAAAGCCAACATGTGGAAATTTTTTCAATTGTCAAAAGGCTTTAAAAAATGGAAAATTAAAAATCCTATAAGTACCCTGAGTGACATTTATAATTTTATATTGGACTTGGGCCACTACTATATATTTATATAGGATCTAATAATCAAGATCTAATGACTATCTTGTCTCTCCTTCCTCTCTTTAATTGAGATCGAATAAGATTGCAAGGTGTTAAACTGTTAATAATGTTTATTTTTTATTTTTTATTATGATTTATAGTTTTTCATAAACAAATGGCACAATGGATACCTTCAGAAGTGAGGGATTCTACTCAAGAATAGATCACCTTATTTTAAGAGGTTGAAGAATGTATAAACCACATTAGATTCCACGAAAATTATTTGTTGAACAGAACACAAATATTATGAATATCTTCTATCCTTATTTAATTTAGTAGAAATATCCCCAATTAGTCTTATCCTATTTTTCCCCTCTGAGGTTCTTGTCCTTTGATTCTTAAATCTTGGTGGCGGGCCTTTCTTAATATAGTTTGGTATATTCAGGAAGAATACAGTAAAATAATTTTTATGGATGAGAATAATCAATAGAAAGAATTGTTTTACTCCATAATAAAAAATACTAAGGAGAAGATTATTTTTTTCTATGTTAAAACATAAACATCAACATTCTAGTTTCAAGTTGAATATAGAAAAAAGTATGGAATAACTGAGTCCATATATCTCTTAAACTCCTTGTGAATTTTTCATAAGAATACTATCAAATGGTTTCCCTAACAATAGATGGCTAAAGTAAAATTTTAACATCTCCTTAAAAGGTAATCTATGTGGCTAATCTTTGATTTGAATCATCCTATTTTTCTAAGATGGTGACAACTTCATATATTATATATCTTCCTAAGAAAAGAAATTTTAATAGAATCATCATTTAAGATGACTACAAAAATATAAATATGAGGATCTTTTTGGAATCATCCCCTTTTTTTCTAATGAAAGTTTTTATTTTTAAATTTCTCTATATTATTTTTCACCATCAATCATGCTAGACTCTGTGGCACCCTTAGTGAGGGTAAAATTTTGGCTAATAGGATAGAAAAATTGAGTTCCTTCACTAGTTCTATGCAAACATTGACTACTTTACATGATCTCCTTGAGGATTCTCATGTCATGATCTAAGTTTACCAAAGAAATAATGTGGCATAAAGGTTTTTTTAAAAAAAATTAGTTATGTCTTATCGGACCATTACTTTCTTTTATCATTACTTGGCATTGAGATCAATATTTTTAGGCAAGATAAATGAATTTATTTTTCTTCCTACATTTTATCATCATCTACTTTTAAGGTGGAATTTTATTTTTAGGTTACTATTATTCTTGTTTTTTTAAATCCTAGCCTACTATGGGGAGATTTAATCTAGAATAGGGAAAATAAATCTAACATCCTTAAAAATAATTTCTTATGGAATGTGATAGTTAAAGGAAATATTTCCACCTACATTCAAGGTTTGAAATACTTCAACCTTGATCTCAAAGATCAATTTTCCCATTCATAGGTTGTAAGGATTATATTTGGTGGGTGTCTTTCACAATTTTTTTTAATCCTATTCAGGCTCCTACTAAGATTTTAGTGAATATTGTAGTGATCCCTAAAAATATCAATGGTCACCACAAAGAGGAGTAAATCCCCTAGTTGTAAGAAGGATTTAGAAAATAAGACCACATTAACAAATGGAAAGATGTACCACTATTTCTAATCTACAAAAAATTAGATAGCAGGTATAAAATATTTATATCTTATTTGATTTCCATTCTAAATCATTTTTGAAATTGACTTAAAATTAAATTTATATTTAAGATGTTCCTATCCTTGTCTTAGTTAGCTACATGCTCAGAAATATAAAGAGGAGGGATGTTAGGTGAGGAAATGTTAATGTGTCAAATATAAAGAAAATATTAAATATAGGGACAAGGATACGAAAATCAAATATATATGGGTCTTAATGTTTCTTTAATGATCTCTCATTTTCTGTTCTCCAATACATTCCTCTACATGCAAGCTTGGTAGCATGCCAATGGTTGTGATCCTATATAGATAGATGTGGATTCTATTGAGATGTATTTATGTGTATTTTCATTATTTTTTAGTACTCAATGTTATTTGATACACTTACCTAATTCTTGGGTTGATATATGGTTTATGACCATGTTAGACTCCTAATGTATTGGGTGTTATCTTGGTAATCTAGATTTTCCTATTGCATTGGTTTTTATTTCCTCGTGTATGCAAGAAATAGTATTCAAAATAAATTCAATAATAATCAAAGAATTAAAAATACTAATTCAAAACAAAATATACAATTAGGACACAAAGAAACCATAAACTAGATAAATTGTAAACCTTCGTGCAAGAAACCCAACTAGCCTCCTTTGAAGATGTAGATTTTTCCAAAGGTATTGGATGTGTGCTCCAACTTCTCAAGCTTCAATAGTATAATTTTGGAGTTTTTTTGGAATGATGATGGTATGATTTAATATTTTGGTGCTCTAAATATCATTATAACATTACTTGGATGGTAGATGATTTGTAAATGATTAAGATCTCAATTTATATAGTGAATGATGCATAAATTGATGATCAAGATGAAAACAAGAAGGGATAGGATACACTTGTTAATCTCTATTGAGCATTTAAGGTTTTCATTAGTATCAAAGGATAGTAAACAGGTTGATCGGTTACTTATATTGAGATAGTCGATAACTAGAGTAAGATAGAGCAGTCGGTAAAGAATTACACCAGGCATCACATAGTTAACCAAGTACTAGTGACATTGACACTGATGATTAGTAAACACCAAGCATCGCAGTATACACCAAGTAGATTATACAGTGTGTACCGATGATCAGAGAAAATGGCATAGTAATCAGAAATGCACATTATTCTATGCAAATGATTATAACAGATTGTAAAATGGTTTAAACCAAGATTGACGAGCATTTATTGTAAAAGATATTCATTAAATGAAATGATTATCTTATTTGTATTAGTTGATCTAGGATATTTTGCACCATAGATCTTAGGGTTATGATTATTTTTGTAACCTAATTTTTTGTTGAAGCGGCAAAATAGAACACTATATATTGTATATGTTTGCACCATTTTATGAGGTTGTTGAACTGATATATATGAATCATAGAGCACTTGAAGAAATTGGCTATCTTCAAGATAATCAATTTACTGACCAGAAAAGAGTACAGAGGTTTTCAGATTAAGTAGAATCAGACAAGGCAACCAAGTAGATCAGAGTAGAGAACCATCACAGATAAGGTGATATTTTGATAAGAACTCATAGATCTGTTTCAGAAAATTGAGTTTTCAAGTAGCATATAGTTTACCTATTACTTTCTAACAATTGTGATAGAGTTTTGATAAATCTCTTAACAGAGTAGACTTAACAGTTTTTGTATAAATCTCTTAACCGAGTACACACTTCATATAGTGTTGTTAAATCCTATAACTAGGTAGATCTAGCTGATCTAATATGTTACTCCTAATAGGATAAGATCAGCAGAAGTGATCAAAACTTGCAGCCTTAATAGGCAAACCTTTTCTATCTGTAGTAGTGAAGAATTTGTGGGTGTCATCCCCACCGTAGTTTTTAACTTCTAACAAGGGTTTGTGCATTACCAAAATACTTGTGTTATGTGATTGTCATATTGATTTCATGTTGTTTACTTTCTTAATTTAACTAGATGATTGATTTATGCAATTAGATTCAAGTTATTTTGATCAGTTATTAGAGTATTCAGTTATAGATCATAAAGGTTTTGGAAACTAAAGTTTTGAAGGCACTGATTCACCCCTCCCCTCTCAGTACCTATCTCTCCTAATTCCAACAATTGGTATCAGAGCTTGGCTCTCTTATTGATTAGTTTAACCACTAAAGGGAAAAGATCTAAGTTATGGAGAGATACAAGCTTGACAAGACTATTGAGAATCAAAAGATACAAATGCAGAGGTTTATGGAACAATATAAACAAGCCAAGGAAGAACTGAAGAAATTACTGGTTGAAAGAAAGAACCTTGCAATTCAATAGAATGAAATAAGTTATCATGAAGAACCTATTGATGACATATTTGATCATATTGGATCAAGCTCTGGAAGCATCTCTGACAGATCTAAAAGTATAATCTCTGAGTTATCTAAAAAGAATCAGCATCTATCTGAGCAAGTGAAAGCACTTCAAATTGGTCATGAATCTCAAATGGTGAGAATGGTGGAAATCATAAACAATGTTAGACAAGATGAACAAGATCAGAATCTAGCTATTGAAGACCAAAGATTGATAACTGAACAACTTCTAGCAAAAGAAAGTGAAATTCAGAGACTCACAGATCATCACTTCCAAGTATCAAATTAGATGATGACAGTTAATCAAGAAATGAACTGAGTAAATGGAGAACTATCAAGAAGACTTGAATATGTTGCAATACTAAGAGAAGATAATGAAAAATTGAGAAATGAAATAAAGACACAAAAGAAACATAATGAGATGATGGAGATAGCTGAGGACATCTCTAAAAAGATTGATGATTTTTTGACTAATCAGAGGAGATTTAGAAGCAGAGCCGATATAGGCTACACCGGTGAAGGAGAATCATCACAACAAGCTAAAGAAGTCAAAAAAAATCAAACTCAAAGACCTAAAGTGCTAACATGTTACCACTATCAAAAAATAGGACATACATCTAATGTGTGTAGAAGCAAAGCATAAGGTAAACCTCTTGTCATTCCCAAGTTCAATGGATATTGTTATTACTGTGATAAGTTTTGACATGCAGCTTATGAATGCAGAGCAAAGAAGAATGACATTTCTAATAATACTACTAAGGAGAAAATATGCTATACTTGTAATAAGTATGGAGACACTACAAGGGACTACAAGGAGAAAATGAAGCAAGTCTGGACACCTAAAGAGAAACTACAATGAAAGCCATATCAACTGAAGAGACAAGGTAACTCATATGTTTGGGATTATAATACATGGACTAATTGTATTACATGTGGTCGATATGGGCATATTGCAGCAAACTATTACAGAAAGAGTCAGATTGGACAATCAAGAAACTGGACAAATGCAAGATGGCATGTATTCATTGTCACAAGGTCAGTCATGTAAGAAAGGAATGCAAAGACTGAGCACTTGATGAAAACCATATATTTGAGAGTAGATATAACATTGCAGAAATTACAAAGTTAAGTAACACAATGTGGAAGAAGGCATCTAAGGAGAATGCTGAGTCAAGTAACATTGTTGGTGAAACCTCATCCACTAGATTGGGTGACATTGGTACCTCCACTTAAGATGACAAAGGTATGTATGGAGCTAACATTTCAAATGATCACATTTTACATACAATTCATTATATATGATGTACAAATACCAAATCTGGATGAATGAAAATGCACTATGGGTTATATATTATAAGTTTGCAAAAATGTGAGTTGGTTACCCGTCGGTAATCACTATACAAGGCTAACCAACAATAGTTCAAATTGATGAAGAAACTCTATGTTAACTGAGAAAAAGATATTGAAGACATTACCGAGATGACACTCATCTCATACCAAAATTTAGGTCACACATTTAATGCATCAAAGTTTGAGCGGGAATATTGAAAAACCCTATATATACGTGGAAACAAAGTTCATTGTTACATTGTGATTTTGAAGAAAGGAGATTTTACAAAGAAGAGTTTGAGCTAACAATTTTTAGAATAGATTCGAAGCTACTATAGATTGAACCGATGACAATTCTTCGATGAAAACTAGTAAGTTCATCCACCTACCAAACACTAGTTATCTATTTGCTTGTCGAAACCCTACAAACAATTTATGGCATCATCTTCAACTGCAAGCAAATCATAGAACATTAAGGAGGAAGTGGAATTAATTGTTAGGGCACACTTTGCTGAGGAGAAATTTAAACCTCATCCTAAGGTCGTAGCACAAACAAAGGATATGGGCACATTTTCTAGTATTCCTGATAAGGTTTTGTTAACAGAAGATGTTAGGGCTTACATTCACTGCAAGATCAGTGAAGTATGTGACTTTGAGACCATAGCAGCCTATTAGCAAGTTTGTGGACCGGATCGTAAGATCAAATTTGAATATAAGAAGATTGAGGAGTCAGGGTTATGGTGTTTCACATACTTCCTACAATTATTTCACAATGACTAGATAAGAATCATACTAAGCAAATTCCATGATAGAAAATTTTGGCTAGACAAACCTATTGAGGTCACCAAGAAGATTATCAGTAGGGTTACTGGGTACCCTACAACCAACAAAGCCAAAGCATTTTGAAGTTCATGTCATCCCAACATAGAAAAGAACACTGGAGCTCAATGGGATGGTAGGGCACTAAAGATTTCAACTATCAAAGATCTAGTGGTAAAATTCATAGCTCATGTCATCGGGTATAAGATATTTCAATCAAGCAGACTGAATAGTGTACCCTGCAGCACTGTGGACATGACTTACAAAATTGTAAAGAAAGATCACCAGGTTGATCTTGCCGAGCTACTACTACACTAACTATATGACAACATGAAGACAATAAAAGCAAAGAAGTCCAATACATGTAAGTATGTATCACTGCTTGTCTATACATTCCTCTACTTGCAAAAATATGTACCAGGTATTGGAAAAGTTAACTAGCAATCGGACAGACCGATAACTACTCAAATCGATGATGTAATGAGAAGTCTAGGAGACAATCTGAACAAGGAGTTCAATGCATATTTTAAGGAATTTAAGATAAGAATGCAATAAAGAAGTACAATTCCAAAAGAATAAGTGAGCAAATTTAAAGATTACATATGCTTTGTGGTAAGCACAGACCACTCAATGATAAAGGCAGTAGAACCGAGAACAAAATGGCTAGCACCAATGGGTTATGAAATGAATCATGATTTTTCTTTGAAATCTATCAATGCATTGCTAGCATTACCAATAGACATCACTGCCAATAGGTTTGGAGTGTATGAGGAAGCTAAGTCTAGAATCACAATAGACATTGAGATAGGTAAAATGTCAAGAAGGGAAAAGAAAATGAAAAAGGATCTAACAAAAAAATATGGAACTACATCTAACTCACCTAAGGAGTCACCGATTGATGAAGCAACCAAAGGTCAGTTACAGTTGGCTGACAAACCCTATGACAGCAAGGAGACCAAGTTAGACAAAGAAAAGGATAATACATCAGTTCCTCCCACCAATGATGAAGAAGAAACTCAACTACCCACAACTGATGAACAAGATATTTAGCCACTACAACCTGAAGGAATGAGGACATAATCAACAACTACATCACAATCAATTGAGGAGAAAGAAGTAGTAAAAGTAGCAAAAAGAAGAGCAGCTACCCTGATGAAGAAATACATCAAGAGAAAGAACAAGAAAGTAGTTGAACCATCGAAGAAAAAGAGGAAATACATAAGGAGTAAGGAAGATATAGAGGAGATTGACACTGAAAATGACCCTGATCAATTTAAGCTAGTTCGTAATAGGGATAGTACCATAGAAGAAATAATTGAAGACATTATTGAGAATGGAAATCTTAATGATCTAGGCATAGGCAAATTTAACATGTCAATTGAGGACAAGACAAAGATAGAACATGCTATTGTTCAAATGATGATCAAGTTCAAAAGAATACCGATGGAATTTGCATGTCAACTATTGAAGGAACTTGATGACAAAATAAGTGAAAGATGGGCTATTTGACTTGAAATAGAGAAAAGAAAAAGAAAACAATCTCGAGGTCATGCAACCACACACTTTAGCTATGCTGAGGTAAGTGAATACATGACAAGGTATCAACCTAGATTTTCAGTCAAGAATAGATCTATGTAGATTATGGATGAGAATGTAGATGATATGGATGTCATATGTGACTCTCTATGGACATCAATTTTGAAATCAAAAGAGAAATTTGAACAGGAAGCATTCCTGAAACTGTCTAAAAAGAGACACAGTTCAAAAGGTAAAAGTATTTTCACTGATGATAATAAAGGAAAGAAAATAGAAGACACCGGTATATTAGTTACCGAGGTAATTGATATCATTGAGTAAAAGGAAGAAATCAAAATTTCATAGGATGGACCGGATCAAGCTAAGATCCACTTGCAAAAGAAAACCAATGATGATGCACTCATTGAGGACATCACTAACGGTGATCCTGATGATAAGGATGATGAAGATGTAATAATTACACAATACAAACATGAAGCATTAAACACTGACAATGTGTGTACATCTCTATCAGGTGAACTACCTGTACTTGTAGAGGCTGTTGAAATAATTTTACAAGTACAACCTGATGTCTCTCATCCTGAGCCAACCAAAGATACAACTGATATTCAAGCACCCGAGCAACTTGTAGATACAAATGAGCTTATCAAACTAGAGGCACAATCTACAAAACAAAAGGAACCTGAAGAAACCAAGTGACATTGACACCGATGGAGTAGATTATACAGCATTTATCGATGATCACAAAAAATGGCATAGTAATAAAAAATGGCACATTATTCTATGCAAATGGTTATAACAGATTGTAAAATGGTTTACCAAGATCGAGGAGCATTTATTGTAAAAGATATTCATTAAATGCAATGATTATCTTATTTTTATTAGTTGATCTAGGTTATTTTGCACCGTAGATCTTAGGGTTATGATTATTTTTGTAACCTAATTTTTTGTTTAAGTGGCAAAATAGAACACTATATATTGTATATGTTCACACCATTTAATGAGGTTTTTGAATTGATATATATGAATCATAGAGCACTTGAAGAAATTACCTATCATCAAGATAATCAGTTTATTGAGCAGAATAGAGTACAGAGGTTTTCAAATTAAGCAGATTCAGACAAGGCAACCAAGCAGATCAGAGTAGAGAACCGTCACAGATAAGGTGATATTTTGATAAGAACTTATAGATCTATTTCAGACAATTGAGTTTTCAAGTAGCAGATAGTTTACCTATTACTTTCTGACAATTGTGATAGAGTTTTGATAAATCTCTTAACAGAGTAGACTTAACAGTGTTTGTATAAATCTCTTAACCGAGTACACACTTCATATAGTGTTGTTAAATCTTATAACTAGGTAGATCTAGCTGATCTAATATGTTACTCCTAACAAGGTAAGATCACTAGAAGTGATCAAAACTTGTAGCATTAATAGGCAAACCTTTTCTATCTGTAGTAGTGAAGAATTTGTGGGTGTCATCCCCACTAAAATTTTTACCTTCTAACAAGGGTTTCTACATTACCAAAATACTTATGTTATGTGATTGTCATATTGATTTCATGTTGTTTACTTTCTTAATTTAACTAGACGATTGATTTATGCAATTAGATTCAAGTTATTTTGATCGGTTATCACAGTATTCAATTATAGATCAGAAAGGTGTTTGCAACTAAAGTTTTGAAGGCACTAATTCACCCCTCCCCTCTCAGTACCTATCTCTCCTAATTCCAACAACACCTAAGATATAGAACATAGATTATTCTTTCTCAAATGCATCTCAATGTGACAAGTGTCAAAATGAGACAATGTGAGAGGATAGTGGGGATTGGGATTATATTCCATAAATGCTTAATTTGTCTCAAATCCTAAAGGTCAATCCTTGAGGAGTTTTACCATTGTAGGAAGTGAGATGAGATATTTAGAAGTGGGAAGAAGGAATATTATATTAATTGAAGGGGATATAAGTGTAAGAGTTTTAAGGAAACATTTAAGATTGTAAAATGACTTGAAGTTTGTGGATTAGAGTTTCTGGGACAAGAGTTGACTTGATTTTGTAATCCATTTGCTTATGATTGTGTAAATGCTTAGGGTGAGGTTAGGCTATGATTAGTGAGAAATTTTTCTCAATAGGGGGATGTGATAAGAGGAGAGAGGATGATTAGAGGGATCAATTAGATAAACAGATATATTTATCTAATTAATAATTAGTGTGTGAAAGTGGGGTTGGTTCAGTTAAAAGGATGGGTTCGGTTAGAGCAGGAATCTTAGGTGAGGGTTAAAGTTAGAAGCCATGTGCTCAAATAAATTTAAATATTATTTATTTAATCTAAAATGGAAGAAGTGGGGATTTATTACTTAATTAAAACAAATGAATATATTTATTTAAATTAACAAAAGAAGGGAGATTTACTAATTTAATTGTATATTTGTTCCCATTTAATTAATTGCACTATAGATAACTAATAGAGTTAGTATGTCTAGAAAGCTAACATTGATCAATTCAATAATACTTTATTATTTAATTAAAAATTATAGTAAAAGCACTAGATTTAATTAAAATCATTAATAAAATTTAGTTGTCTATATTTCACCCCTCTTTGAGATGTTCTTATGAAGCACCATCATTTCAAAGAAAAATAAGATAGATTTAGGAAGAAAAGAGTATAATTAGAAAAGATGTGACATTCAATTAGAAGAGTGGCTAGGATAAAGGATGATAGGATATGAGGATGATCCCTCATGTAGATAGGAGTGTTGAAGATAACATTGGTGTGCTATCAAATATGATGAGAGGATGAATGCATGATGAGTTTATAATAATTATCTTGAGTTGGCATCCAAATAATGGGAGATGACATATAGTGACCACTTATTTTGATTTAGAAAAATATAAGACCTAGTAGGGATATGAAGAATGAAGGCCATGTCCTATATATTTCATAGCATTGATTCAAAAAACATAAATGGTTTAAATGAACAACAAAAAAATTACATAGGACTAAAGTGGATACAATGCTAGTAAAACCTATAAGAAAGTTACATGCCCCAAGTGCATCATTTGATCATGCGGATCCCATATAGAAATGAAAGGAAAACCTCTAAACACACATCAACATAGAAAGAAGAGATCAAGACCTTATTTAAAGTTCCATCATTCACAATGAACTATGATATAAAGGATCGTGGTAACCATCAGAATGTGAAATAAGGAAGTTAAAAAGGTAAACAAATATCCAAATGCACCAAATAAATAACTTGTATCTCAAAAAAAAAAATTCCACATGGAGGATGATAGATGATTGATTGGTCTTATATGAGGAAGGATACCTCCTCCAAATATTGATGATAGATTTTTAAATTAGGATTCCTATGAAAAGAGACAAGAAAGATAGTATAAGCTCAAAGGGTCTAGTGGATGATTGCTAAAGCACAAACAACAAATTAAAATGAGGAAGAAGTGGAGACACAAGAGTCAACTATAAATGCAAATCCAAAGACTCCAAGGTATATGGGGTTAAATAATTTTGAAAATCAAATCAATGGTGATAAGAATCGAGGTGTTCAAACTCAAGGAAGACTTGCTAGAAATAGATATGAGATTTGTGCATTTTTGTAAGATTTAACCTAAGGATGTTGATGATGCATGCAAAGATAAAAGTTGGAAAAAAGTTATGGATGAAGAATTTGAACAAATTGAAAAGAATAAAACATGAAAATCAGTTCCCAACCCTAAGGAGAAGAATATGTTTGAAAATAAATGGGTATTTATAAAAAAATTGAATGAAGATGGTGAAATGGTTTAGAATAAAGCTACACTTGTATGTAAGGGATACTCAAAGATGGAATATATTGAAGTTGAGGATATCTTTTCTCTTGTTTCTAGAATTGAAGATTTTAGAATGTTTCTTCAATATGATACTTAAGAAGAATTCAAGGTGTATAATATGGATGTTAAATCAACATTTTTGAATGAAGAGTTGTAAGAGGAAGTTTATTTTGAGAATCCTAATGGATTTCCTTTGACTAATTAGAGTTACATGATTTTTCAATTGAAGATAGAGTTCTATGGATTAAAAGAATCCCTTAGAGCTTGGTATGTAGGATTTGATAAGTATCTTTTAAAGCCTAGATTTATTAAAGGTACTGCAAATAGTCATTTGTATATCAAAATTGATCATGATAATATTTTAATTATGGAAGTCTTTATTGATGATATAATTTTTTGTGATAATGAAAAGTTGAGTAAATAATTTTCTAATGAGATAAAAAAAAAATTCAGATGTCCATGATAGGTGAGGTGAAATTATTTCTTGGTGGTTGATACATTGATTCATTAATATACATCAATCCAATATTCTTAAAGAGGTTTTTATTGATCTGGATTAATGTTTTTGTGGCTGATACTTAGGGAGATTAGTTAGTCTTGTGAGGCATGTTATTTAGTTGGTATATGGTATTTTTAGCTTCTATAAATTAGTGCATATATCTGCATTTTTCATTAATGTCAAATGGGGAGAGATCATCTTGTGAAAAGATAGTGTGAGACTAGGGGGGGGACATTTTTCTCAGGAGAAGATTTGTTAGAGAGACTCTGAAAGATAATATTATGGATATTGTATGTAGTACTAGTTTGTTTGAGTATTTTGATTATTTTTCACATCATATATTTCCATTAATGCGAAAGCATGATATTGTTGAATTACCATTCATATCTATGCTGACATTAATGTTTGGTTATTGATGTCAATATATTTCTTTAAATCTAATAGTGTTCTTAGTATGTTGAATGACAATAATGGTTTGGTATGGATATTGTATTGAAGATAAAATTATAAAAGGATATAGATGGTTTAAGTTATTCTTGTAGTTGAATTATGTTACTTTATAGAGGTGCACATGGTGATTTGACTGAGTTATGGATGATTGATCAAAGATTGGTATTTTTGGATGTTCAAGAAGCTCGACATTGTTTCAATGTTTAGATTAATGTGGTTTAGTTATTTAATATTTATGGTTGCTAATCAAGTGGTGAGTTTAGGAAATGGATTTGTGTCCTTATATCTAGTGGTTCATGATTTAGATAGTGGAAATTTGATTTTCTTGAGTGACAAAGGATACTGATTGGTCTTCCTGATGAATAGTACAAAGGAAATGGTGAATTATGAGATAGAGTTTTTTTAGTTATTTATATGGCAATCCATGTTGCTTTCTGATGTTTCTAGATAATTTCCTATTCTGTTTTATAGATGAAATTGAGTTATGTAATCAGAATTGGTGATTTTCATGTGGCATGTTGGTGTTCTTATTGTTCTTGGCTGACATGATGGTGTAGTATGTTGAGATGGATCTAGACATGATTTATGTAGATGGAGTGTGTTTTGAGGATTGGGATTTGGATCCTTTTTTTGTCTTAGTCGACAAGTTATTTTGGGGCTCACACATTTCAAATGAATTTCACCAAGAAATCACTACTTAGTAGATACTAATGGATGAATATGGAGAAATATGCATATCACTTTATGAAGAAATGTATTCCCTTTCAACAACATTGCAATTTGATACATGTCCCCACCCAAGAGATCCATCCCACCATCACCCTCTAGTCATTACCATGAAGAGGTTTTGAACTTGTATGAAAGATATTTCCTAATTTTTCAAATGGTCTCAAGTATATCGTTGCTACTATATAATACTTCGCTAAATGTATTGAAGCTATACCTATCACTTATAATAGATGAAATAAAATTTCCAAGCTCAATGTGAACCACATTATTTTTTGTTATGGCATCCAACAATATATTCATACTAGTAATGGAAGCTCTTTCATGAATAAGGATGTCACTGATATTTTAAATAAATTTGGCATAACCCAACATTATTCCAACAAGTATTTCCCACAATGTAACAGTCAAGTAGAGGCTACTAATAAAAATATTCTCAACATCCTTAAAATGATAGTTGATGATACTATCCTTGACTAGCATTGGTAGCTAAATCCTACTATTTGGGCCTATCAAACTTCCATATGCACCCCTACTATAGCTACATATTGTGAGGCCATACCGCGACCCATCTTAGCACAAATACCATTAAATCTTACCTTGACTATCTTGATAAAATTACATTGTTTTGATACATTATACTTATTTTTATAGTGATTTCATATCATTGGACATCATGTTCTATTTTTTATATATTTATGTGGATGATGATGTTATATATATATTTATATGCTTATGTTTGACTAATCCTGATTATATGATATAGAAGGATAATTGAATTCAAAATCTTACATTTTGATTTACATTGACTAAAGAAATAGGAATTGAAATGAATAGGATGTTGATTTTTCTTATGATTGAGTCTCCAAATGATTTTGGGTTACTTGAGAAAGTAGAAATTAAAATTACATATTTTGCATATAGAAATAGATTACAGATGTTGTTTCAAATTATGATGAAATTATGAAATGGATTTTGCTAATGAATACGTGTTTGAATGTTATCATGGATTCTACATTTCTTTATATGTATATATATGGTATATTCATGAGATACTGATAATTTGATCAAGTGTCAAGGATATTGACCATGGTTCTAAATGTGGGGAACCAAGCATGGATCAATGTGAAAACTTTAAAAAGGCCAAGGTTAACTTTGCGAAGAGAAGTAACGTCATTTTTTTGTGTTTTTATTTAGTAAATGCGATGTATGGGTGTAATGTATTCTTTAATTATAAATATGCATATATGGATGCAATGTATTTTGTAGTTTTTTTTTTATAAATAGAGGCCTTTTCTATTAATATTAATATTAAACTACAATATTCATTAAAAAGGGGTCGGGGGAAAAAGTCACCCGGTCCAAATCACATAGAAGCTAGGCCGGAAGAATACAACTATTTATAAAAAAAAGACAATAAATAAAGAGGAACCCTCAAGCTCCAAGGGCAGTAGCAGAAGAGGGAGGAGGATCTATGTCATCAGGGTAACCCCAAACATTGGGCCCCGAGGTCTAGTCAAGGACCAACCAGCCATCTTTTGGATCTTCTTTCTTCAGTTCTCCTTCCCCGCACCTGGGCAAGATAGAAAGTGCCAGGTGAGGGACTTTGTTGGAAGTGGTAGGAGGCAACGCATGAAAACTAGCCAAAGGCCAAGTAGTATCAGGATCAGTAGACATAAGTAGGGGAGGCTCATTGACACCCACATCCCTCTGAAGAGGAGGAGAGGTAGAACAATGATACCATTAGCACAGAGTCCTGGAGTACCTGGAAGAGGAACTTCGACTACAACAATGGCCCCTGGGCAATGTATAGTTAGTCGAGAGAGAGTTCAGAGGCACCTAAGAAATAGTACAAGGGGCATTGGCCCAGTTCTAGAGGAACTCCTATAAATGGGTGACCTCTAGGGCCACCTTGTTGGCTTGCACCTAAATCTACATCATGACATTGTTACAAAGACATGCCTTAGCATAAAGAGAGATATGAATATCTAGAGAATGGTGAGAAAAGAGAACAACAATTCATTCTTTCCATAAATTAAATAAGATCTCCAGCCTGAAAGTATGCCATAGTTGGGTGTACTGGGAAGGCATTCTAGGGGGATAACCAAGAAGCACCATATGCCAAGAAAAAGGTTCAGGCCTAAAGGGAGCAAAGAGGTCATGAATCTAGATGCAATAACTCTGGGCATGATGAGAGTACCAAAAAATTTGCATGAGCATCCCAGAATAACCACAAAAAGGGCATTTAGAATCAAGAACACCCAAATGCCAGAGTCGAGCTCCCAAAGGTAAGCCCTAGTAAAGAAAACACCAGGCAAGTATTTTGTAATTGTAAATATGCATGTTTGGATGTAATTTACATTTTTAATTATAATTTTTCTTTAACCATTTTTCATGCCATGTGTAAAGTGGTGTGAAGTGATGTTTTTTTTTATGTTGTGTCACTTGACACTTGTTCATGTGTGTTAACATGCACAAGTAGGTTAGTGGGATTAGACACTACCATAGAGTCAGCATGTTGAGTTCTAGTGTAGGGTTTCTTTTTTAGGAAACCAAGAGATGAGTCCCATCATGTGAAAATTTGTAGGTTAACTTCAAATGAGTTTTTGGGAGGTTAAAATGAATCGCAGGGAGTGGTTAGGGTTAAAAGTAGCTATCCCTATGTGTTTTATATGGGTTAGGGGTTAATTTTTTACCATTATAGCTCCCAAATCTTAATTATGGCCTCTTAAAAAGTGTCTTCATAGGGTGTGACAAATTTGGAAATGGAGTTGAATCCATCCCTTCTCCCCATTTCTTGGTTTTCCTCTCATTTTGAAAATGGGGAAAATTGGAAGATAACCATTTTCAAGAAGTCCTATCTCATTATGTTGTTATGTAGAAGTTGCTAGAGGTCTCCCTTTTAGCAAATTTTTGGAGGAGTTTAAAGGTTGACTATCCACTCTCCATTTTTGGAAGACTTCTAAATTGAGTTAGTAAAGTAGAGAGATATTGGCCAAGGAAAAAAATCTAAGGGAGGGTTAAATCTCATCTTCAACTTCTTCATGTCATTTCCTTTAGATAAATGTTGGTGGATGTATCATGGAAGACAATATTTTATGTGTTTTTTGTGGTTTTTTAATTTCATGTTATATGTGACTTTTGTAGATTTCAAGTTTTATTTCATGGAATTTATTGTTCTTTTTGGTTAATTTTAAATAAGTTTTGGGGACTATGAAGCTATTCTCACTATTGGGAGTGAAGAGATCCTTGTGGGTGAAGGGAATATAGGAATGCCCAAATAGTGTAGAGTCTTTCTTCTTGGAGGAAAGAGATATGGAATGGAGTATGGGATCCATGTTTCTATAATTTATTCTAGACTTTTGGGGGAAATAAGGAAATAAATTTTGTGAATTGTGACATGGGAAATTTGTGATGTGAAATTGAGCCTTCTAAAGGCATTTTTATGTTATGATAATTCTATTTTTGTTTATGGCATTCTCCTATTTGGGTTCTATTATAAATAGGAATTACTAAGAGGGGGGTGAATCACTATTTCACAAACTTATACTTTTGCCCAATTATAGATATATGAAATTAACTTGTATCTTGCATAAGAAACTAAACTAAATAAACTAAACAATAAGCATAAAAAATAAATAAAAAATCATAACACCATGTTTGTTCTTGAGGAAACCCTTGCCAAGGGAAAACCTCGGTGGGGATGACACCCACAACTAATCCACTAATCAAAAGTATTTGTTTAAGGATATTGATGATGACCTACAACTGATTGAATTCCTGAATGACTTGAAGATTAGTGATTAGGGATCACCGAGTACTAAAATGATATGTAAGATAATTAAATCAGTCATTATGTTGTGATTGATATCAACTAGTTTGATAGTACTTATCATGTTAGTTACAAATATCTAAACATCTGTAAAGAGGAGAGAAAATATGAAGAGTTGAGATATCTACATAGAGGTAGATGGATATAACAGATGAGGATAAGCAATACTTTGGGTAACTTATTTATGAGTCTATGACTTCATATTGTTGACTTGATTATGTTGCATTCATCTATTATGGAGAAGGAAGCAAAATGTACAAGGCATTGTGGTCGGTAAATGAAGTACTTCAGTATACACCAAGATAGTGTAGTGTATACTGAGAAACATTATTAATCAAGCTTGTGTTCACCAATGCATTTCTTTGTTAACCGACTATGGATGAAAGTATTAAATGCTTAATTTTAGTTGACAAAAATTGATGAGCTGGAAATTATTATGATTTCAAGATTAAGGATAAAGTTTCTTATAAGATCCATGGCTAACAAAATGGAGAAGATCTAAAGGATGGAATTGAAATGTGTTACTGACACAACCGCTCTGGAAGGTTTAAGAGGAAAAATCTTATGGTTGATATGAAAATTATTTATCTATTTATATAAGAGATATGGGTTTCTTTATTGAAACATGCCAAAAGAAAGAAGACTGCAGAGATTTTGTGTGAATATAGTTTCATGCATGCCTAATTAGACTGGTTGAAGGAGAATCGAACTATAGAATAGTACCAAGCATCAAAGAGCTATTACTGAGTGAAAGTAAGTTAAGGAAGTGAATTGATATATTGATCAAAGGATTTGTATGGGTTTAGAATAGATCTAAACATCTGCAAGATAAGTTGTATTGTAATCAGATCAACTACTATTTCAGTTTAACCATTGATACAGAAAAGTCTCTTAACCAAGTGGCCTTAACCATCTTAAGTTATGCCCCTATGTCATTCAATGAATGTACATTGTTATCCTCTCGACCCCATAGTGAATGATGGTTGAATGATAACTATTAGTCTTAAATTATCTAACAAGGTCACACCTAACAATGTGTTTGTAACCTTTAATAGGGCTGGCTCTTCACTAAGCTCACTTCAAAAGAGTGAAAATTATTTTGGGTTACCGGTCCTAGCTGGTTTTTCCCTCAACAAGGTTCCAATGTTAAATCATTATGTTATGTGTTTCTATGGTGATTGCTTTATTGTCATACTTTACATACAACATATTTGATTTGATTGGTAATTACTGTGAGTTAATTAACTGGTAATTAGTAAAGGCACATATAGTTTAAGAGTTTTTTTACGGAGCTGCAGAATTTATTGAAATAGTTTTTAAAGTTACATCTTAAGATTTGGGACTATAGGATAATTGATCTAACTGATTCAACCCCCTCTCAGTTATTCTAACATTTGGTATCAGAGCATTGGTTTCTTGGAAGAGAGTTTTAAGGACTTCAATAGAAAGATCATAAGATGTATAAGAGGGAGGTGTCAAAGCTGAACAAAGACAACTTTACTATATGAAAAAGTTGAATGAAACTTCATATATCCAGAATCAGAAATTCTAACTTACATCTGCTTGAAAATGGCTACTTACAACTGACAACTAGACCATTAAATCTTGATCAACTAAAAGATCGACATGAACATAACATTACTATGATAGAGATTGTTGCTGCTCTATCTGATGCTGAATTTGAGGATGTCAAAGATTGCACTACTACAAAGGAGATGTGGGATAAACTTTCTTGAGTCTATGGTGGTGATGTTAATGTCAAGAGAGCAAGAGCTAAAATCCTAAGAGGCAGGTTTGACAATATGAAAATGAAGGAAGCAGAAAACATATTACAATATACAAAATGAATAAAGGAGGTAGTCAATGCTATTAGAGGATCTAGTGGTGTCATTGATGAAAATACAATGGTAAGTAAAATTTTAAGAACCTTTCTACCTACTTATGCAATCAGAATATTTTCTATACATGAAATGAGGTTTGGACCTAGAAATAATCTTACTCTAGATAGTCTGATTGGTAAGCTAACAACTTTTGAGTTGAACAATTTTGATAATAGTGTTGTATCATCAGTTGAGTTTTATTTCATGTCTTCTCTGAAGAATGGTAAGTCTGCCAGTATACATAATATAAAGAATGACAGTGACAGTAAGATTGATGATGAGTTTAATGAACTTGAAGCTCTTACGACCTGGAGATTACCTAAAGGTAAAGGTAGATATAAGGGTAAATTACCTCAATCATGTTTTAACTGTAAAGAAGTTGGTCATATTTCTACTAGATGTTTTAATAAGAAAGATGAAGATAGAAACAAAGCTCAATGTAGTCAAGCAAGCTATGGATGGAGAAACAGTAGAAGTTATCGAGACTACAAAAAAGATAACCAAGATCATAGAGATAAGGGCAAAAAGGTATGTTATTGAATAGAGGTAAAATGGAATCACCTCTATTTAATGTAATGTTTGGGGGAAATATGAGATCCACTACTAAATCCAAATTCCCAAAGGAGAGATCCAATTTGATCAACCAAAAGGTTAATGCACAATTGAATCAATCTATGGAGAATATGAAAGAGAGAAAAATCCTATATTTCCCTATGGTAGAATTGTGCTTGAAATCTAAAATAATTGAAATACAAATAGTAAATTCAAAATAGGGAAAATATGAATTTTTGATGTTTGTGTGTACTTTCAAGCAATTCTACAACTTTTTTCAAACTGGAAATGCCGAGATGAAGAAAACCCATCAATCTTTTATCTTTCCGATGGCAGGTTGTCTTTGACCCTCATAAAAGGTAAAAGGCTACATTCTTTATTTGAAGGTCGATTCTAAATTTCTTCACAAATCTTGAAAGTTCTCTGAAAAGGGTATCCAAATCTACTCTCAGATCCAAAATTCCACACAAGTACCTTCAAGAAAAAGAGGGTTTTTGTTGTTTTTTTTAGGGTTTTGCCTTGGTTAAACCCCAGTTTGGAATCAACCTTAATATTGAAATTGAAATGATAATGCTAGCAAGTAGTAGAAATAGATCTAACAATGAAGCTATGCAATTCGATAGCTATGCAATTGTATTTTGAATGAAAGCTTGAACACAACAATGGTAAATGTAAATCAAAACAATGAAAGTAAATACAAAACCTCCATGCTTGTATGCTTGCAATTCACCTTGATAGAAGAATGAATGGATCTAGAAGATGAAAAAAGGATCTTGAAGGATGATCACACCACCATGATGGCTAGATCTAGGGTTTGAATGATGAATCTTGAATGCTTGAACCAAATCCATTTAATGACTTAAATGCTTGAATCTTTGATCTTCAATGGAGAAATTGGATGGAGAAGAGGACTTGAATGAAATGCTTGATCTTTCTTGAAAGAGAAATTGATCACCAATGTCTCCTTGATAGTGCTTGATGCATGAATGAATGATATGCAAAACTTGACGATGAAAATGAGAGAGGCAGGCCTCCTTTTATAGTGAGCTAGGGCAGAAACCTCTAAAGAAGGCCAACATTGGAGAATTAAAACCCAATTAACCTTAACCCCTAGAAATGGACCCACATTAAATGCAATTTGAGGATTTACCATTTTGAAACCTGAAATGGCTGACCCAGAGGTGGGAAAACAAATATCTTTGAAACCTGACACCCAAGAATCATGGGAATTTGAAATCTAGACTGGGGGTCAGGAATGAGGTCAACTCTTCCCTAGCTCAGGGTCAAGGTCTACCCTAACCTAGGTTAGGGTCGAGGTCAAATTTGACCTTGAGGTCAAAAACTTGAAAACCCCAACCTAGAATGCCAGGAAATGCATATATATATTGAAATCAGGGACATATAGAAGAAAAATGAGAACACATCAGATCTGAGAAAAGGGCTGATTTGAGGTACTTGACATGACCTAGACTACTCACTCGAAGGGCTAAACTCTCTTATCATGGAAGTGCTTCCATTTTAAGATGATACAATTACATTGCTAAAGAGAATGATACTGATACCGACATAGATGATGATATTGAAGTAGTATTTGTTGTGATGAAGGATGATTCTAAGGAAGAAGAAAGGTATGTAGAGACACCACTCATTTTTAAAGTTAGTAAAAATGATACTTGGATCATTGATAGTAGCTATACACATCGCATGACTAGTGATAAAGAAAAGTTTGATCATCTTGAGCTATTATAATCGAGGATCAACAAGAATGAGTAATGATACACTATGTATGGCTAGAGGATCTTTATTGATAAATAATAAAATCAAATGTGATAATTCTTATTGGGTAAATGGACTGAATTACAATTTGCTAAGTGTGGCACAACTTAACAACTCAGGTCACTTAGTATCTTTTTAAAGTAAGAAGGTAAAGATATTTGATGAGAGTGGAAAGCTTGTCGGAACAAGAGGAAAATCTAAAGGTAACTTATTTTATCTTGACAATGCTAAGACTTCTTGTTTACTGATGAAAAATGAAGATGCATGGTTATGGCATAAAAGGTTATGTCATGTAAATTTTGATAACATTATTAAGATCAGTAGAAAGAAAAAGGTTAGAGTTCTACCTAGCCTAACAAAGCATGATCATGTTATGTGTCATGAATGTCAAAAGGGGAAAATGAAAAAATTTAGTTTTAAGAATAAAGACTATTCAACAAAAAGAGTCTTTGAGTTAGTTCACACTGACCTATGTGGTCCCATGAGAACTGAAAGCTGCATACAATGGTGCACTTTATAGAAAGGATATTAAAGTATATTAAGGTGTAGTTTAGCACATTGTCTACAAGGTCCCATGTGTTAAGGTATAAAGTGCACCTTAACACATGGGATCTATTTTTGCTCTTTTACGTGTATATTCTATACTTTAATAGTGTTGCATATGCCTGATATACTGACAAACCATGGTTTTCTAATAGCTTTGGCTGAGAGATGGCATAGTGAGAATAATACCTTTCACTTGCTAACTGGAGAGGCATCCATTACACTGGAGGACATCTATCAGATTATGTGGGTACCTAGCCATGGGGATCCTGTGAGTATAATCATGTCTATAAATGATCTTTTAGTATAATATTTCTAGATCATGAAAACTGACATGATTGTTTGTTGGCATAGGTATATTATGATCAGACCCCAATAGAGGGATGACAATCCATCCAAGACCTATTCTAGGATGTCACTATTATTGACAGGCATCTTAGCTGGGATCAGTTAGTTGAGGAGCTCAGTAGAAATTTCCCAGTGCCATGTATAGTATGTTCCATAGTTGCACATGCTCTTATTACTGAAAGGACCCAAAGAGGATTTCCACTAGGTTGGAGCAAATTAGTAGTAGATCTAGTAGCACATCCAAGGCAGATGGCATGGGGCTTGACTATCTTAGCAGACATGTACCATGAGCTGCATGAGATAGTGTATAGGGAGAGTAGGACTTGGGCATGTGGGGTCATTCTCTCTCAAATATGGGCGTGGGAGAAGATTGTTGTAGTATGACCATGAGTGTAGCCAAGGGAGTGGAGATGCCCCTATATCTATAGATATACATGTTTCATTTCACAGCCCCATAACATTGATGTGACATACTACAAGAGGTTGTTGGATGAGCTCACAACCTTCTAGTGGAGACCATATAGGGCCTATGAGCTATGAAGTGACCGGGATCTGAAGCTGGGGTATATGCTATATAGTCAACCACTAGTTGGTCAGCATTTAGAGATTATTGAGTGGTTTGTGATCTCTCGAGTGTGGAGGCAGTTTGGTCACCAGTGGTGGATATCCATGGAGACCACCACATATGCTAGGTGCAGAGAGGATGAGGGATTAGGGTGGTTGCTAATGTTGGAATACCAACAGGTGGTATAGGAGATGACATGTCTATCCAGGGAGTCCTGGGACTATCTAGCTAATGTGGGGGATGCTGAAGTTGATGCAGCCTATAGGATAGAGTGTCGAAGGCAGCCATTCCCTAGATTCATGGTGCTAGATATAGACCCAGAGGTGTAGGGTAGAGATGGTGATGATGATTATGGGGGGATGGAGGAGGGAGAGAAGGTGGGAGGAGAGTGGAGAAAGGATAGGGATCCAAGTTAGGTGGCTAGATATGGTCACATAGATAGGCTTCTGATGATGAGGTAGAGGATGTGGCGAGACCAGTTCATTGATAGGTGGACATAGAATAGGACCAGCCTACAAGGGGAGGAGAGGATCTCAGAGCTAGGATCCAAGTTTTAGAGAATGAGATGAAACAACTTAGGATTACCATTTCCATGCAAGATTAGTAGTTGATGGATCTGTGAGCCAAGATAGAGTGACGGGAGAGGCCAGCATAGGTTGTCACAACAAAGATCTAGAGGGAGGTAGCACGAGCTACTTATTACCATAGATTATACATATAGGTTATAATTGTAGCATAGTGAGCATTACTCTACTCTAAGAGGACTGGGAGATTTGACATGGTACTAGATAGAGTAGTAGCACCACCTCCACCACCACATGATGGGGAGAGTTAGACTTAGGTCTAAGGTGTTAGATGTATAGAGACATATCCTGGGACATTATCTAGATTTTGGATCCCACGTTGTATTTTGTATCATGACATTCATATATATATGAGATTTACTAGATTTGTGATATATCTTGTGTATTTGTCACACTTGTGATGGATCTTTCAGTTTTATTATCTTGTGATATTGCTCAAATGTATGATGTATGCTCATGTATAATCTCTCTCATAGATGTATGTTTAGTTCTCATGTTTATGATGTAGACTCATGTTTTTGAAAATAATCTCTTTATGATATAGATATAATGATAAGATTAATGCCTTGTGATGACAGGAAAAGGATGTGCTGAAAAAGACAAGGAGTGAAAGACATGATCGAGAAAAAGTGAAAGTTGAGCATAGTTGACCAACAAGTCTATGAAAGATGAAAGGAGAGCTCTCTCCATATGCAAGATGCAAAACTAAATTATCATGAACCTAAAAATGCAAGCTACTATGAAAAGTGGTTCACTTGCAAGGTTACAAAGCTTTTAGACTCTAATAATTATCATTGAGCATTATTGGTAGCATTGTAAGATCATACAATACACACTAGTATAACTATGTGAATCTGAATATGATCTATATTAGATAGATATATGGCAATCCCACCTAAGCATCAAAGACATATAAGTCAAGATGACTAGTGCACTAAGGTTTCCTAAGTTTGGTATATCAAGATTATACTCGCATCAAGAAACAAGGAAAGTCAAGATGGCTATAAGTATGCACTTGCAAAAGTAGTCAATGATAATGCCCTGTAAACCCCAATATCAAGTGGAACAAGCATAAATGCTAATGATAGTTAAGATCAAAAAAATATACCCACAAGCAGAAAGCAAATAAACATGTCCTCATGCCCCTAGTCTTCTAGCCCAGCATCATTGAAAATTATTAGGGAGAGAACACTCATCAAAAAATCATCATAGACAACACACAAAGAAATAAAGTCAAAAAAGTCTTAGCAAGTTGAGTGTTTAAGTGCATGTGTGTAGGTCATAGAGTCAAACTTTGAGTATCACATCTACTAGTAGAAAATATCGTATTGTGCTAGACTGTGGGTAAGATATCTGATAAGTGTTGAGAAACACTTGACACTAGGGTAGTGTTGAAAAACACAGCTGGGGTGGTGTTGAAAAACACTGTTTGCATGATGTCCTAAAGACCAACACATCCTAGAGACCAAAGCTAACATAGTTATGCCCCCTAGACAAAGACAAAGACCAATTCCAAACCAAGGCAACAAGGTCAAGGCATGATGGAGAAAGGCTAAGTGTCAAGGATGCATGCTAAGAAACAAGGGTGCAAAGGCCTCAAGTAGTGCATGTTTCCAAGTTTTCACCACTTGACAGACTTTTTTTATTTTTTTTAAAAAAAATTGTATTTTTGGTACTAAGGCGCCTGTTTCCAAGTTTTCACCAAGGCACTTTTTCTATTTTTTTGAATTTTTGATTTTTTTGTATTTTTTTAAGGACTTTATATACTTTTTAGGATTTTTTCAGCATCATATATGATTTATTTTGGAATTTTTTCAAGATCAATAAATATGTACAAAGGATGCCCCCAGACAAAATAGGCATCATGGATAGAACTTCTTTAGGTGCAAGACATTGATAGGATCTGGGAGTTGTTCTACCTCTTCAGTAGATAACAAGTAAGCACCTATTCCAAAAGTAGTAGTAATGATGTATGGTCCAAGCCAATTAGGTTTGAATTTTCCCTTTTGTTCTCTATGTTGTTGGTTCTTAGGGTTTTCTCATAAGACAAGATCTCCCACTTGAAATTCTCTAGGGCGAACCTTCTTGTTGAATGATTTGGAAATACCATTTTGGTAGACCCTCATATGATCAAATGATGCTTTACGCTTCTCATCTAGAAGTTCTAGCTCTTGGAGTCTCATGGTGTGGTAGCCTTCATCTGTCACTAGACCTTTGAGGGAAACTCTAAGGGAAGGAATCTCCACCTCTAAAGGTAACACTGCTTCAACACCATAAGTGAGGGAAAAAGGAGTAGCCCCAATTGGAGTATGAATACTCATTCTATAGGCCCACAAGGTTGGATTTATTTGTAGATGCCAATCTCTACCACTCTTGTGAACTATTCTATGGAGAATCTTAAGAATGGTTTTATTCAAAGCCTTTGCTTGTCCATTTCCTTGCAGGAAGTAAATGGAGGACCAATGTTGTTTTATCTTGAACTTCTTGCAGAGTTGTTTAAGGTCGTTGTTTTTGAACTAACCTCCATTATTAGTAATTATTTTAGAAGGCACTCCATACCGATAGATGATATGGTTTAAAATAAATAGAGAGACTATTTTTCCTAAGGCAACAAAAAGTGGGACAGCCTCTACCCATTTAGTAAAATAATTAGTAGCAGTGATGATAAATTTGTGTCCACTTGATGATTTGGGATGAATCTTCCCAACAAGATCAAAGGCCCAGCACTGAAATGGCCAATGAGAAATAGAAGGAATAAGCTCCCTATCTATAGCATGTATTAGGTTACCATGCTTCTAACACTTTTTGCATGATTTAGCAAAAGCTACTACATCTGTCTGTATAGTAGGCCAATAGTACCCATCCCTAAGAAACCTTCAGGCCATGCAAAGACCATTGGAATATCCTCCACAAATTCCCTCCTGAATGTTAGCTAATGCTTGGTCAAACTCATCCTTTTCCAAGCACCTAAGAAGTGTTCCATCTAAACCCCTCCTATATAGATCACTAGAGATAAGGGTGTGGCGAGAGGCATTTCAGGTTATGTTTCTTCATTCAAAATAGTTGAAGGTTTCAGAAACAATGCCATCATGGAGATATGAGTAAATGGCACCATAGCAGGATGACTCATGGCCAACAAGGGTAGAAACAACTTGGCTTTCTTGGGATTCATAGATAGGATAGTGTAGCTCTTCCACTAGGAATTCAAATCTAGACTCATGTTGTTCTAGCTAAAGAAGTGAAGCCAATGTATCCATAGCATCAGTTGCTTTATTCTTTGCTCTAGGGATTTGTTGAAATGTAACAAAGTGAAATATCATCTCAATGAATCAACCATTTTCTCGTAGGGTACCATTTTTTCATCCTTTGTCTGGTATTCTTCATTAACTTGGTTGATTGTTAATTGTGAATCCCCATAAATATGCAGCTCTGTGATTCTCCATTCTATTGCCATTTTTAGTCCATTTTTCAAGGCCTCATATTCAACAATGTTATTTGTACATGGGAACAATAGTTTGTAGGACTTAGAAATTATGTACCCATGAGGAGAAACAAATAACACTCCAAGTTCTGAACCATTTTGCATGAAAGAGCCATCAAATAACATCTACCATGTTCTTGCAGTCATGTATAGTATGTACTCATCTAGAAATTCAACTTGAATAGGCATGCTATCTTGGATTGGAAAATCAGCCAATTGATCTACAATGGCTTGTCCTTTTATAGCTTTACACTCAACATACTCTATCTCAAATTCTGATAAGATCATCATCCACTTACAAGTCTACCTATGAGAGCAACCTTACCAAGAAAATATTTGAGAGGATCAATCTTTTCTATGAGGTGTATTTTATGTGCAAGCATGTAATGTCACAGCTTTTGGGAAGAAAACACCATTGCAAGGCAAGATTTTTCAATACTAGTGTAATTAACCTCATATGACATGAGAGTACAACTGATGTAATATATAGCTCTTTCTTTTCTAGTGTCATAAAGTTGAGCTAGTAATGCCCCCAAGGAAAATTCTATTGCTAAAACATACAATATGAGTGGTTTTCCTGGGATAGGAAGCATTAAGATTGGAGGAATGGCCAAGTATTCTTGATTTGGTCCATGCTTTTTTGACAATCTTCATTCCAAACACATTTAACCCCCTTATGCAAAGTCTTATTAAAGGGTTGAGCTCTATCAACCAGTTGTGAAATGAACCTCCTTATAGATTGAAGATGTCCCTAAAGACTCCTCATTTGGCTAATGTTTTTGGGAGGTGACATAACCAAGATTGCTTGAACTTTCTCTGGGTCCAACTCTATTCCTTTGGCTAAAATGATAAATCCTAGAAGTTTTCCAGAGGTGACTCCAAATGCACACTTTTTTGGATTTAATCTTAATTCAAACTACTCCATGCAATCTAGAATGACTTCCAAATCACCTAAGTGTGTATCCCTTTTTTTATATTTTGCCAAGGTGTCATCCACATAATCTTCCATATTCATATGCATCATGTCATGGAAGATAGTTGTCATAGCCCTTTGGTATGTAGTTCCTACATTTTTTAATCAAAATGGCATAACATTCCAGCAATAGGTTCCCCATGTGCAAGTGAATGCAGTCTTTTCCTGGTCTTCAAGAGCTATCTTGATTTGATTATACCTAGAAAAACCATCCATCAATGAATAGATCTTATAACCCACGGTCATGTCCACTATCATGTCTATGTTTGGAAGTGGAAAATCATCCTTTGGGCATGCTTTATTAAGATCTCTAAAATCTATGCAGATGCAAATGGACTTGTCATGTTTAGAAATTGGGACAATATTGGATATCCATTCGGCATAATCAATGGCTCTTATAAATCCTACACTAAGGAGTTTTTCTAATTTAGCTTTGACGAGAAGAGCCATGTGAGGATGCACTTTCCTTAATTTTTGTTTAACTAGTTTTATACCTAGAGCTATGGACAAGTGATGCATAATGAGATTCGTATCCAATCCTAGTATGTCTGAGTAAGTCCAAGTAAAATTAATCTTCTTTCTCTATAGGAACTTGGTATATGCTTATTTTTCCTATGTTGATAGAGACTAAGCCAAATGCACAATTTGTGGAGCCTCTTCTGTACCCAAATTAGTTGGCTATGTAGGCTCAACAAGCACTGAAGATCTATCTTGAAAGTAACTTGGGAGATGATCAAGTACCTCATCCTTAGGCATCTCAGAGAGGTTTTCACCCTTGGATACATCCTTTATTTTTACTTTTTAGCTTCTGATACTGCCACACAATGGTTTTTGCCATCATAACTCTTATTCTTTTTTTCTTTTCTTTTCATTTTTCAACTAAGGTACTTGATATTTGGTTCTATCATGCTTATAGTTGGTTCGCTGAAGGAAGAGGCTATGGGCTCAAGGGCATTTAGGTAACATGCTATCTCATAGTCATTTTGGAAAGATAAGAGCTGAGGCTCTTGATAGCATTGAGACCAATCAATTAGGTGGGGATTGGCAAGGGGTAGGTCAATGATGGGTTCAACATTGTGGATACGAATGGTATCATCTCTGGTGATTATAGAGTTAGGGTCTGTCAAGTATCCCTTGAAGTTACCCAAATTAGGATTCATCCTACCAAGAAAAGCATCATCCACTAAAGTGACTTACAGATTCAAATCCACTAATCCTACACTAGACTCATTATCTACCTGAGGTTGGGAACTATAAGTATGGACAATATCAATGTCCACGTCAATTGTAGAAGAATCATAGAGAGATTCCCATTCATACTCATGTGACTCCGTATCTAAATCCTGGCTAGGATGTTTACACCAAGCATATTTATGATGTCTAGATGTGGAGGCTCTAATGTTACCAAGGGTAACATCTTGTTGAATTCCATTCATGTATTGAATAGGATCTTCAATAATGAATTCTTCTTGTTCTAGACCTAAAACTATTGGATGGGTAACTAGAGTATCTGAATCTCCCCAAAGGAGATTGGTGGAAGGGACCCAATCTTCATAGATGTCCTATTGATTTGTCAAATTGGGTGTATACTTTGTTTCATCCTCACTATCTATCTCACCAAGGATAGGAACATGGTTCTTGTTCTAATTTTTGAAACCTAGGCTAACCATTTTTTTAGACCTGTGTCCAAAAAGAGCATGATCAAGTGGTTCAACACTAGCATCTATTCTATGACTGAGAGGACCATGACCTGGATAGCCCATAATTTTGACAAGAGTGTACCCTCTTCCATATGTCTTAGGAGAGGGAGAGAAGTTATCATTATGCATGTACTTATCTTCTCTATAGATCAAGTCCTTAACAACCACCTCTTCTTTTTCATCGTGGATAGACACTGAGGATTCTACAAATGTACCAAACAAAGTCATGGTTGAAGATGAAGGATGCATCTCTTATGAAGGTTTTCCATAAGACCTAGGTGAGACTGGAAATTTTGTAAAGGAATCAAGTTGATACCCCCCATACCAAGGTCTATGGACTTGAACTTATTCTTGCACTATGCCAGAGTTGCATCAAAATCCTCTGCTTCCCTATTGAGAGGAACATGAGTCCCTACTGAAATTGCATTGATAGATAATGTGCTATCCCTAGGTATACAAACTTCTACTCCATTATAGGGAAACTTAACACATTGGTGGTAGGTGGATGGAACTGCTTGCATGTCATGGACCCATGGTCTACCAAGTAGGATATTATATGCTAGAGGACCAACATCAACAATTTGGAACAAAATGTCCTTTTCAACAAGGCCAATCCTGACAGGGAGGACAACCAACCCTTTAGAATTTCTCCCTACCTCATCATAGGCTTTAATGGTAATTTTCTTCCTAGTATCAATAACTTGCTCAGAATAACCCAGTACCTTCAACATACTCAAAGAGAAAATGTTGAGCCCAAGACCCCCATCAATCAACACACACCTGTCATGGGTCTTGTGAATCATGACTTCAATATGAAGGGAAAGATTATGCAAATGGCTCAAAGATTTGTCATCTTCTTTAGAGAATATTAGGTAATGATGGGTGGCAAGGTGGTTAACCATGTTCTAGAATTGGTCAACATCTATGTTGTTAGGAAAATTTTCTACATGCAAAGCATCCTCAAGGATTTGTTTATGTCTTGGAGACAATTCTAAAAGCTCAAAGATTGAAATCTGAGCTGGCATTCTTTGTAGCTGATCAACAAGGTTATAATTCAACTGAGTACTCACAACCAATTTGGTGGTGACATTCTTGGATGTCACTAGCTTGGGTGTGCTGGACTGGTTGGAACTAGGATTTCTCATAACCCCACGACCTTGACTTTGACTTCTTGTAACAATGTTAAGAGCTTGGGATGACTTTTGAGAGTGAGGACCCCTAAGCACCACCATAGGTTCTTCATCAAATATAGGAGGAGAGCCCACATTATAACCATAAGGATCTTTGTCCCTCATCATGTTGACACTTTCCTCCACAACCTCAAGCATATTGACCATGTTTTTTGCAGATGTGTAGGTATAGTTGATTTTGGCCTTGCCATTCTTGGGTTTAGAGGTTTCCCTCTTTTCATATTTGGGAAAAGACTCCTTGAATGCCTTGTGGTCTACATTGGTGTTCAACCCATCAATATGAAGTTTTCCACTCTCAATAAGATCCTGAATAATGTGCTTAAGTTTCCAGCAATGTTTGATGTCATGTCCAATGCCATTGTGGAATTTTTAGAAAGCTTTTTCATTCCACCAATGTGGCTTAATGTCAGTTCTATAGAAATTTGCTGGATCTTGCAGTTTTGCAAGGTTATTGGCAATAAGCATCTTGAAAAAATCCTCATATGAGTCACCCAATTTAGAAAATTGTCCCCTCTCCTTTTTAGGCTTATCCTGATACTTTGGTTTATGCTCTTGTTGGTTGGAGGATGTGTTGAGCTTCATAGCTTGAACTACACTAGACAAATGAAGGACACCTTGATCCTTGGGTTGAGAAGAGTCCACGACTCTGTCATTGACTACTTGCTTGTTCTCATTCTAGTGTGAGTTTTTTTTTTTGTCCTTATTAGAGTTGTTAGTATTTTGACCATTGTTGTTATTGCTATGTTTGGTCAAAATGCCTTGTTCTTTCAAGACATCCTCAATTTGACATGCGATTTTGACCATAGTGTCGAAGGAATCAAAGACCATCTTTCAAACCTCTTACTGCATTTTAGGCACCAAATTGCTAACAATGATATCAATCCTTTCATGCTTAGGAATAGTCCTAGAATAGCGAGAGCATAATCGTCTCCATCTTTGTAAGAAGGTAACAAAGGATTCCCCTTGGTTTTGTTCCAAATTGCACAAGTCCAACATAGTGACCACTAGTAGAATTTGGGAAATAAATGACCAGGTGACTAAAAATTTTAGTCACATGACTAAAACTGATCATGTTCTACCATTTTTTTAGTCACGTGACTAAAAATTTTAGTCACATGACTAAACTGATCATGTTCTACAAATATAAATGACTAAATAAATGACCAATTTGGTCATTGGGTAAAATCACAACTAAAATGACTAAATAAATGACTAAATAATTAGTTACCCTAATAAAAATGACTAAATGAATGATTAATACTCATTTACACATTAACATTTGATAATATCATATACTTATATCTTAGAAGTTTCATTTCACTAATAATGTGTGTTCACCAATAGACTTATTATGCGAACATTATTCCAGCCACTATTTGCCAATATCACTAAGTGGTAACTATATTTAAAACCGATCATCTAAGCATTTTACAATTAGAAATTATACTAATCTTGACAAGTTGTATGCAAAATGTTGAACAAATCTATGGACAAGTTCTTTGAAATTTTTGACGGGAGGGGTTATGTTGGTAAACCACTCCATGGCTTGGCCCTTGAGACTCCTTGGAAATAATCTCATAAGATAGGAGTTGTCTTGGTGAAACTCAAAACTCATGATGTAGAACCAATGCACATGATCATGTGGGTCACCATTGTCATCATACTTGTCATACTGGGGGATTTCAACTTTTCTAGGAAAATCCTTCATACTCACACTTTTGTCGAAAGGATTGGGACAAATTAAGTCAAGTGAAAAGGAACTTTTAGGTGCCAAAACCTTTTCCATCATACGCTTGAGTTTCTTGATCTCCTCTTCTTGAGACGGTCCTTGCTTCTTGATTTTTCTATCCACATCAAAGTTGTAAGGGACTCTGGCACCCTTGTTGATCAAGCTCTCTAAGAACCTATCCTCATTTTGATCTAGATACTTCTCCACATATTGTTGGAATAGTGGTTCTTGTTGCATCCTCATAAAGTCTTGATCATCAAAACTTGCACTACTTCCTTCATGTTGAGAGTCATGATGAGCTCATTGGGAGGGTTGTCTCGAGTTCCTAGGAGGTGTTTTTTTCCTATGTTGTGAAATCCTTCTTCCTGTAGGACTAGGAGATCTTGAAGGGTTTCTTGACCACCTTTTGCTTCTCAGGGTTATTGAGGGAGTAGATAGTGGAGAGTTGTTTCCACTATTGGTACCTCTATTATTGAATTGGTTATTGAGTTTTTGGGATAAAAGGCTATCTTGTTCTTCTTGGAATGCTTTTCTTTTCAATTCTAACAAGGCTTGTTTCTCTGCCTCTAGGAGTCTAAACCTTTCTTCTTTAGCAGCTTGTTCATCCAAAAAGGCTTTCTTTTCGCACTCAATTCTTTTAAGCCTTTCATTTGCATACCTTGAGGTTGTTTTGAGTGGAGAGTTGGGCCTTGAATGTTTGAACAAGTCATTAGTAAATGCTACATTCACATGAGCATCACAAGATTCATTGTTCTGGTTTCATGTTGTGACCATGCATCTTGGTGAGCTAATCCATAATGTGTTTCAACTCTTTGATGGGCATCTAAATATCTTGAGTTGATAGGGGGTGATTCTAGTTGATTGTCATAACCAAATAGCATGTTATCCCTATGTCTTTGGAAAATGTCATCAAGATTTTGATCCATCACTTCTCTCTCCTTTCTAGTCATGGTGTAACTCATGTCCATATCTAATTGAGAAGGTGCTAAAGAGGTACTCAACTCACTAGGATTGCTCTTTGGGTCAAACCAAGCTTTAGACTCATTCCTAGGTGATTGATCAAAGATGGGTTCCTTTCCCTTTCACTTTTGACAAGTTTGGACTAAGGGCAACCGATCAAAGACAACTTGAGGTCATTTTCCTTAACTAACTTGGTACCTTGTTGTAACCAACACGAAATAAAAAGACCATTGGTGATAAGATGACTCTACAAAATGTTGATATCAAACTAGGATAGTAAAAGTTTTCAATTGTCCAAAAAAAGAGATGGTAAGATAGAAAGTTACAAAAGGTATAAACCAACACTACCACAAAGGTGTATAATAAAAGGATAAGTATCCTAACACATATGGATCAGGAGGATGGATTTAACAAAATATATTTTTGATTGAAATTGAATTTATATGGAAGTGAATTTGGACAAAAGACTATAAAGACTCTCCAAGTGTGTTACCAAAGAATCTAAAGGTTTACTTTTTCAAAAAGGATGATTCCTAACTTATCAATGAAAAGCAAGATTACTTGGTAAAATCAAAGAATACTAATTCAAGGGGTCTAAATATAGGAACTTGAGGTACAAATAGGCTTCCAATGGCAGAGTAAGTCACCTACTAAAATCTAGTCGACCAAAGAAAGACTGCAAATGGCATAAATTAGATAGACAACAAAATAAAGACTTTGTGTGACAATTTCTAGGCTAACAGAATGATACAATCTTCCAAAATGATATTTCACACAAAGCAGTGTGACAGTTTCTAGGCAATGGATGTGATAAAACCCAAGCAAGTTGTGCGATAGTTGTGCATCAAGGAACTATCACATGATAAAACTCATAACTGTGTGCAATGATATTTCAGGATCGTATGACTCTTGACCAGTGAATGTTTAAATTTGAGTTTTAAAAGGAAATTCGGTCAAAGTTTTAGTCTGATGGTTGAATTTTTTGTTTGATCATGGTCACAATCCCACAAGTACTCACATCAAGAGAAGACAAGTACTACATCTACCAAGGTTTTGTGTCCTTGATAGCCTTGAGTTTATAGTGGGTCAGAATAGCCAGCAAAAAGCTTGTCCCCACTTGGGTTGTTCCTCTTGATTGCTCAAGAGCAGGGTTGCTAAAGGATTCTAAAACTAAACAAAGAGTGGATCAATCTTTGAGTTTCAAGATTTCTTGCTCACCTCAAGGGTGAAGAGCATATTCTCCTAGCTGAAAATTTTTTGCCAAACACTCCAAGAAAAGGTTCAATTACCCTCTTGCTTTCAAAATCCAAAGATGGGTCAAGATTTTTATTTCACCACAAGGGTGAAGAGCATACTCTCCTACCACCAAAAGATTCCTACAACAAGATATTAAGTGCATATGAAAAGAAACAACTAGTATATGCGGCACTTAAAATGAAAGAAATAAACAAGCACTTGATTTTTTTTATGCGTTGGGCAACCCTACAAAAATAATTAGTAGCCCTTGTGCATTTGGAGCTTTGACATGCGTTCTTTTAAGAAAATATTTCAAAAAATGAAGGTACCTACAAGCACAAATTTTTAGCCCTATAAAGGTTAGAATAATAAAATCATGAATAATCTACAAATAAACCTTTGTTCTACCATAGCAAATCAGAAACCCAAAGCAAATAGATCAAATATTGCAAAGAAATGTCCAAAATTACTCACTGCCAAACCTGTGCAATAGTTTTATTAGAGAAAGAATCATATGATACTTCTTAGCATACTTGTGTGATAATTTCTCTCTATACGATACTTCGTGCTACCTACATGAGATAGAGTATAAAACACTAGTGTGACAGAGTCCCATATAACTGAACGATACTTTTATTGGAAAAGTATCACATGGGTATGTAATAAAATATCGCATGATACTGGAAAACTATCGCATGATAAACTGTTAGAAAACAAGAGAGCTAAAAAAAAAAGCAAAAATGATGACCAAAAATTGATGAAAATGCATAAAAAGAATAACAAAACAAGAGTGTTCTGCCCCACGGTGGATGCAAAAAATGTACACTCAAAATGTGCACTTCTCTAAGTCATTACTTCCAAGGGAATCCATGGATGGGAAGCCTTGAGAAAGCGACCTAGAGCTCCCTAGGCATGGATTCATAAGGATGTGTATAGTGCTCTCTGCTAGAGCTATGAAGCATGCAACCTTGCTAGTAAACCACACAATGGGAGATTCAAAGAGATAAGCAAAAGAATGACAATGTCTTCAGGAATCAACAATGGAAATGCAATTCATGTGTGCTAAGAATGAAGATGCAAGTAAGCTATGGAAATGGAAGTATTACAAACCTTACTAATTAAGCTATGTGAGCTAATATAGAGCATAAAGGAAACTAAGCTAAGAAAGCATAAACATGAAGCTATGATGCAAGAATGAAAGCTAAATGCATGAAGATCTCCAAAGCTCCAAAGTCTCCAAGAAATCCTACAGCATAAGATTAGTATTCAAAGTTGGGATCCTAGAATGAGAAAAGAGCTCTCCTTTTAAAGGAATTGAAAAGGAATGAACCATGGAGATTAAGAGGAAACATATTTAATCAAAGGTGGAGCTTGAAAGAGGAGAAATCCATGTGCACAAATCTCCTCCAATGAGAAAATAAGAGTTGACTTTTGTGTCCATATGAGAAAAAAATGCCTTTTCTTCTTTTTATAAAATAAGAATAATGCTTTATTTGTGCAACTTAGGATCAGAGAAAAAGTGGGGCCTTTTTATTTAATAAAAGGGGAAGGAATTAATTTTAAATAAATAAAGACTTAGGATAAAATGGTTAGCCCATACAAAATAATTGAATAAATGATAAAATTAGGATTTGATCAAGGAAATTGATATAATTTGAAAAATGTTGATTTTTGAAAATATTAATTCAGGGATTTGATAAATTGCAAGCATGGGGGCCCAAAATATAGGTGACCATTTTAGGGTGCATATAGTAACAATATTTGTTTCTTTCCATCAGCCACAATAGTATACTTATGAAATCTCCCATCATATATAGCATGTCTATCATATTTCCAAGGTATACCCAACAAAATATGACAACAATCCATAGGCATGATATCACATAACACCTTATCATAGTACTTTCCAATATTCAAATTCACATAACATTGTTCACTTACTAGGAGTGTATGCTCATCTTTGATCCATGAAATCTGATAGGGCTTCAGATGCACCAACCTTTCCAACTGCAATTTTGTGACCATCTCTTCAGATGCCAAATTCTCCAAGTTACTATTGTCAATGATTACCTTCCAAACTTTATCAAAAACTCTACATCTGGTCTTGAAGAAACTTTTCCTTACCAGATCTTCCTTCTTGCTTTCATTCCACAGTTCTCTCCTTACCATCAAGTTATTTTCTTTCTTAGGTTCATTCGGTGACTCTTCCTGCATCAAAGCATTTCTACTACTACCATCCTTCTTACTAGCATGTGTACATTCAAAATATCTATGTCCTCCTCCACAATTGTAACAAGTTCCTCAAAAACTTCCTCTTCCATAACCACCTTGATAGATACTACCTCTACCTCTAGATGAACTTTCACCTTTCCACTTGATCTTTCCTTTGTCCAGATTTATCTTTTCTAGTTCAGATCTGCTATTTTTACCATTAGATCTACCTCTTCATCTAGAGAATCTACCACCTTGACCTCTTTGTCTTTTGTCATGTCTCTTATTCAATTTCTCCTCATCTTTCAAATAAAATTGATAAGCCTCTTCAATGTTCTCCAACTTGACCATATTAATTTCCTCTTGGATGGAAACTCTCAAACCATTTAGGTATCTACTGATTCTTTTCACATCATCTTCATCATGTCCAGATATGATATCTAATCTATAGAATTCCTTAGTATACTCCTTTACTGAGCTATCTTTATGTCTCAAAATTTGCATTTTCTAAACTAGGTTAATCTGATAATCACAAGGTAAGAACTTTCCTTTCAATTTGTTCACCATTTTATTCCATACCTTGATTTTGTCTTTTCCTTTCCTCTTCCTATCAAATTTTAGATGTTCCCACCATAAGGATGCATGCCTTTTCAACTTTGTGCTTGCAATATTCACCTTCCTATCTTTAGGAATGTTTTCATATTCAAAATAGTTTTCCATCTTAGTGATCCAGTCCACCAATTCATTAGAGTATAGCTTTCCACCATACTCAGGAGGATTGAAATGTGGTGTTGACTTCAGACTTGTCAAAGGCTTCAAAAATATTTCTTTGCCTTGATCCATAACAGGTGCAGGTTCTGCATTCACCCATTCTTCCTCAACTTCATCATCACTAACATCTTCAAGATGTCTGCCTCTTCTCTAGGCTATTTCAATAGCTTCTAATCTAACAACAATCTACCTTCACATATCTACCAATCTTGGATCTACATCTCACCTCCCATGAACCATCTTGACAACCCTCTATAATTGTAGGTCAAATCGCAATTTTCTACCCCACAACAATCAACTAGGGTTTCAAGAGGAATCTACAAACCTAGATCTGCAAACCTACATCAAGATGTCACCTCGCTCTGATACCACTTGATGTAAGATAGGGAGCAAGTGGGACCAAACAATGCCACACCCTAATGATCCAAGCCCACACAAATACATGCGGAAGCAAACAATAAGAATAGTGAGAGAGAGAATGTAAAATCTTTCACATATTTTCATCAAATAGAACCATACATGTCGAGCTATAAGGCCTTCCTGATTAGGGCCTGATATTACAATGAAATACATAAGTCCTCCAACATGTGAGTATCTTTCAAAATCTCTACTTTTATCTTCTATTAAAACTTCTATCCAAAATTGCCTCCTAAACTCTAAACCAACAACCACATTTATATATAAAAGAAGCTACCAAATTAAGTCGGCCTTCAAATTGATAATAAATGGAAGGAACGGTTAGATCTGGGACCACATGCTTCCCAATGATGGATTCCAACATTAAATTTTTGATCCAATATAAATGCACAAGTCAGCCACAATAGAAACTAAAACTAAACTAGTCGGTGAGAAAGATAACTGAGTAGTAGACAAGCAATGTCGAGCACCAATGAAACAACTGACCACCTAGGAGATAATGGACCATACTTGGTAACCAAAGGAAACTAACGAACTATCAACCAACTCGGTCAAAATAGGAACCGAGCAACACAAACAAACTCAAAAAAAAATTTGGTGACATAGGATTGCCAAGGACCCGAGATGCTCTGCATCAGATTGCGGAAAGGATAAACAAATCAATTGTTGATTGTGCAAGGACACTAATGTTAGAAAATAATGTTGCAAAAGTGTATTGGAGAGATGTAGTTAGCACAATTTTATATGTTCTAAACCAAGTACAATTGAAGAAAGACACAAATAAAACACCGTATGAGTTATGGTTTGGTTACACACTGAGTGTGAGTTACTTCAGAATATTTTGTAGCAAATGTTTTATTCTGAAAGATGATACGAATAGGAAATTTGAATCTAAAGGGGATGAGGGAATATTTCTTGGATATTCTACTTAAATCAAATCTTACAAGTGTCTGAATAAGGTTACTAATAAGATGATTGAAAGTGCTAATGTCAGAGTTGATGAATTTGATGATAAAAAATAAGGAACAAAGCAATAAGGAGCCCGAAGACTATGGTAGATTCACTTATGTTGAGCATCTAGAGTACCTACCAAAGCCACATTCTAAGTTGACCAAGCATCAAGAAAATAACACCAAGGAATAGAAAAGGGAAATCGATGAACTGGAAGAAGCTACCAAGCAAGGAATTGAACTTGAACAGAATGAAGAAAAAAGGAGAGATCAAGTGCTGGCAAGATTTGTAAGAAGGCATCATTGTGAGAACCAAATCATTGGAGACAAGAAAGATAGCATGTTGACAATAAGTAAGTTAAGACAAAATACATGCTTAGTTTGTGAGTTTGAAGCAAAGAATGCTAAGGTTGCACTTGAGAATGATGAACGGATAAATACAATGAATGAAGAAATAGATCAAATAGAGAAAAACAAGACATGGACTTTAGTACCTAGACCAAAAGATAATAATTTTATCAGTACTAAATGGATTTTTAGAAATCAGATGAATGAGAATGGAGAGGTTACAAGAAACAAAGCTAGACTAGTTTGAAAGGGATATGCATAGGAATAAGACATTGATTATGGTGAAAGTTTTGCACCTGTTGCTAGATTGGAAGGAGTCTGCATGTTACTTGCATATGCTGCACATAAGAAATTTAAAGTTTATCAAATGGATGTTAAGTCTTCTTTTTTGAATGAAATACTAGAAGAGGAGGTTTGCATAGAACAACCAGAAGGGTTTGTTGATCGAAATCAGAAAGACATGGTATGTAGAATACATAAATTTTTATATGGTTTAAAGCAAGGACCAAGAGCCTAGTATGAATGGTTGCATACTTATCTTTTAAGTATTGGTTTTGTAAGAACTAGTTGAAACAACAATTTGTATATGAAAGGAGGATCTGATAATAATATTTAGATTGCTGAAATATTTTTGGATGATATAATCTTTGGAGGACAAGATCATATTTGTAAATCATTTTCTGATGAGATGAGAAAAGAATTTGAAATGTCTATGTTTGGAGAGATTAAATTCTTTCTAAGCTTATAGGTTATTCAGTAGAATGATGGAAATTTCATCACACAATTGAAGTACATAAAGGAAGTATTGAGAACATTTAGCATGGAAGATGCTAAACCAGTTGGAACATTGATGGTCATAGGCTACAAACTGACTAAAGATGATGAATCTATAGAGGTAAACTAGACATTATACTGATCTATGATTAGTAAACTGATTTATGTAGTTCACAGTAGACTAAATATTGTACATGTAGTGGGGATTGTTGCTAGATTTTCTGTCAATCCAAAGGATTCACACATGGTTGTAGGGAAAAAAATCTAGAGATACATGAAGAAAACAAAGGAATATGGATTATGGTATCCTAAGGAAGGAAAATTTGAACTAAGATTCTACACTGACATAGATTGGGATGGAAATATAGATGATAGAAAGAGCACAAATGGAGGAGCATTTTTATTTGGTGAAAGACTTATTACTTGGACAAGTAAGAAACAACCTTGTATTTCTCAGTCTACTGCCGAAGCAGAGTATGTTGCTACTGCTACAAACTATTCAAACATTTCTTATATCAAACAAGTGTTGGAAGGGATGAATGAGGTAATCACTAGGCCAATGATTATATATTGTGACAACACTAGTCCAATAAATATTTCTAAGAATCTTGTAATGCACTCAAAGACAAACCATATTTCTATTAAGTATCACTACCTAAGAGAACAAGTACATGAGAAGAAAGTCAAACTGGAATATGTTACATCAAAGGAGCAACTTTTTGATATTTTTACCAAGCCTCTAACAAAGGACACTTTTGAATACTTGAGGTTTAGACTTGGGGTCCGTCCCCTGTCTACCGGTCACTAATGTGATCTAGAGGTTGCATCAACCTAATCTTATCAAAAGATCATAGATATTGATGCAACATAGCTCACACTTTGGATTATGTCTAAGGTTGTGAAAGATCTGAGGAACTAGAAGATAGAACTGACATATCAGTATACCAAGATATGTTATCTGCACCGAACAACATAGAGTCACTTGGCTATTGCAAAGAAGTATGTTTATTTGTTTTTCTTTGGCATTGTTGTCAAAGGGAGAGATAAACAATATGATAAATAAGAGATCATATCTATCTAAGGGAGAGATAATCAGAGAAAGTCGGGGAGATTTTTGAAGATTTGTTGCTGAGAATAGAAGGAATTTGAGAGCTGAAAAGATCAAATTTGCAGAGGAAAGTTTGCAGTTGTCATTTTTCATGGATAAATGTTGGTGGATGTATCATGGAAGACAATGTTTTATGTGTTTTTTATGGTTTTGTAATTTCATGTTATATGTGTGTTGTGTAGATTTCAAATTTTTTTCATGGAATTTATTATTCTTTTTGGTTAATTTTAGGTATGTTTTGGGGACTGTGAGGCTATTCTCACCATTGGGAGGGAAGAGAGCCTTGTGGGTGAAGGGAATTTAGGAATGCCCAAATAGTGTAGAGTCTATCTTATTGGGGGAATGGGATATGGAATGGAGTATGGGTATCTGCAAGATCACGAGAGGCCAAAAAGTGGTGATGTTAGTTCAAAACTTTGATAATGTAGCTGACGACTTTTTTTTCACCTGAATTTGATAAAATGAAAAGGGTATCTTAAGGAGATTATCAGCTTTCTACCAATATAATTGCTGTCAAATTTTGAATTCGGTAAGTAATTATAAGTTATTTTCTAATTGAGCTACCTCTAAAGTACTGATTTATATACTGATTGAAAAATGACTATAACTTTAAGATGGTATAACATTTTTGAAATCCAAAAAATGTGTCACATTCTATGCTTTTCCTAATATAAGGAAAAATAAATAAAAAATGAATTTTGTAAAGTTTTGAATGAGTTAAGGTGGTCAGACACGAGAGTTTTTTTATTCTGAAAATGTTGTAGCAAAAAATTCATAATTAATTATTTTTTTGAAATAAAATTACAAAAAAATATGCCTCACATCCCGGCATGAGTCTACTACTTATATATAAAATCTTATAATAAAATATTATCATTTGATTATGATTAAGGTGGTTAGACATACACCTACTTCTTATTTTTTTCCTAAAATTTTTGTGTTGCTACATTGAAATCTATACTTTTCACCAATCATACTAACTTTTTTCTCAAAAAAGGCCTAGTAGTTTAGAAACTACATTCAATTTTCTATAGATTCTATTCTTACAACTTTTTGATATTAGGTTCATAGCTAGTTGAAATTGTCACATCAGGTTGACTAACCCTGATTTGCTAATTTTTCATTGCCGCTTAAGGGCATAGTTTGGCCCCTCGTCATCTTGCACATACCCGTATGAGATCCATGTTTCCATCATTTTATTCTATACTTTTGGGGGCCATAAGGAGAGAAATTTGTGAATTGTGAAGTGGGAAATTTATGATGTGAAATTGGGCCTTCTAAAGGCATTTTTATGTTATGATAATTCTATTTTTGTTTATGGCATTCTCCTATTTGGCTTCTATTAGAAATAGGAAGTACTGAGAGGGGGGGTGAATCACTATTTCACAAATTTTTACTTTTGGCCAATTATAGATATATGAAATTAACTTGTAGCTTGCATGAGAAACTAAACTAAATAAAATGAACAATAAGCATCAAAATAAAATGAATGAACTCATAACACCATGTTTGTTCTTGAGGAAACCTTGGCCAAGGGAAAACCTCAGTGGGGATGATACCCGCAACTGATGCACTAATAAAAAGTATTATTTTAATGATATTGATGATGAACTATAACTGATTGAATACTTGAATGACTTGAAGATTGGTGATTAGAGATCACTGAGTGCTAAAATGATATGTAAGATCATTAAATCAATCATTATGTTGTCATTGATGTCAACTAGTTTGACAATACTTATCATGTTAGTTACAAATATCTAAACATTTGTAAAGAGGAGAGAAAAGATGAAGAACTGAGATATCTACATAGAGAAAGATGGATAAAATAGATGAGGATAAGGAATACTTTGAGTAACTTATTAATGAGTCTATGACTTCATATTGTTGACTTGATTATGTTGCATTAATCTATTATGGAGAAGGAAGAAAAATGTATAAGGCAATATGGTCGGTAAATGAAGCACTTCAGTATACATCGAGATAGTGTAGTGTATACCAAGCCATAGTATTAACCGAGCTTTTATTCACCAACGTATTTCTATGTTAACAAACTATGGATGAAAGTATTAAATGCTTAAGTTTAGCCGACATAAACTGATGAGCTAGAAATTGTTATGATTTTGAGATTGAGGATAAATTTTTTTATAAGATCCATGACTAACAAAATTTGAAGAAGGTCTAAAGGATGGAATTGAAATGTGTTACTGACACAACCACTGAGGAAGGTTTAAGAGGAAAAATCAAATGAAGGAGATTAAGCGGCAAAATATGATGGTTGATATGAAAATGATTTATCTGTCTATATAAGAGATATGCATTTCTTTATTGAAACATGCCAGAAGAAAGAAGACTGTAGAGATTACATGTGAATACAATTTCATGCATGCCTGATCAGACTAGTTGAAGGAGAACCAAACTGCAGAATAGTATTGAGCGTCAAAGTGCTATTACCAAGTGAAAGTAAGTTAAGGAAGTGAATTGATATATTGATCAGAGGATTTTTATGGGCTTAGAATAGATCTGAACATCTGTAAGATAAGTTGTATTGTAATTAGATCAAATATGATTTCAGTTTAACCATTGATACAAAAAGAAATTCTTAGCGGAGTGGACTTAACCATCGTGTGTTATGCCCCTATGCCATTCAATGAATGTACATTGTTATCCTATCGACCCCATAGTGAATGTTGGTTGAATGATAACTATTAGTCTTATATCCTCTAACAAGGTCACACCTAACAATGTGTTTGTAACCTTTAATAGGGTTGGCTCTTCACCGAGCTCACTTCAGAAGAGTGAAAAATACTTTGGGTTACCGGTCCCAAGTGGTTTTTCCCTTAACAGGGTTTCCACATTAAATCATTGTGTTATGTGTTTCTATGATGATTTCTTTATTGGCATACTTTACATATTGCATATTTGATTTGATTAGCAATTACTATGAGTTAATTATCTGGTAATCGGTAAAGGCACAGATAGTTTAAGAGTTTTTTTTACCAAGTTGCAAAATTTGTTGAAATTGTTTTTAAAGTTACATCTTAAGATTTGGGACTATAGGATAACTGATCTAACCGATTCACCCCTCTCTTAGTTATTCTAAAAATTGACCCTATTAGGATTTTATTACATCTATATAGTGTATCTCCCTTGGCTAAAGGACTATAGGCCTTATGAGAATCCTCAACCATGTTAGGAGTTTCTATCACAAAACATGTATGTATGCAAGATGAGATCACTTCCCAAGCATGCAATATACAATGATAACTTCAGATACAAAAGGTATAATAGAAAACCCTTTTACTACTTTTGAATATCTTCAATATTGTGATCTAGATTTTTAGTCTCTTTGCATAGGTATACAATACTTTCTTTCTTTCTTTCTTACAACTTAAAATTTCACATCATATGTATATGTCATATATCTTCACATTACATTTTTCTTACTTATATACAAGTTATTACAAAATAACCTTCTTGTCGGCTTACAATTCATTATGCTCTTCTCAAAGAATAAAGTAATTTCATGTTGCCTTAGGGTTAACATCTAGGATGTCATCCCTAATTAGTTAAGGCATTCTTTTGATAAAAAAAATAATCCCTTAACTCAATATAATCAATTTCTGATCATTGTTCTTTTCTAGTGGGCTCAACATTGTCTCTGTAAAACATTGATATCTCTTTCTGTACATGTCATATAAACTTTCACTCTTAGATGTAGCTTCAATATACCTGGAATGATCTATGTTCAAGTGTACATGTACTGAACATGCTTCTATGAATATCGCTAATCAAAATGGTCTCTTTGTAGACTGATAAAGATTGTTATACTTAGGCAATTTTCATGAGTTCTTATACAGAACTTCCTCCTTAGATCATGTTGTCTCAATACTAAATATATGTTTCCATAATGACAATATTATGATATCGTACTTATGCAAATTTCCAACAATCTCCACTGTTGGGAGTTCCCTTTGATCTTCAACTTGTAGATTTATATTTTGATGGATAACTTTAATATAACTTTGACTCTATCACCACTCCAAAGTCTACAAGGAAGAGGGTCAATTAACAAGGATCAACAATGAGATCATCCTACACTCTGAGCCTTAATTCTCAAGCGGGTGTACCCTTGACTCACTTCTCTGAAGGAGTCTCAAAACAATATACAACTATGTCCTTTACTAACTGATTGAAAGATATTATCATTTAAATGTGTGTGTGTGATTGATGATGATGGACTACTTCCAAAGAATAGATCAGTGCCTTAACCCAGGGCAAAGAGTCACTTGATAACATATATCAACTAAAACCTTATCTTAAACACACATGAACTTAGAGTAAGTGCTTTTCCTATTACTCCCCTCACTCCCAAAATGATCATCAAATTGAAATCTAACAATTGAACTCACTGATATCACCCTAAAGGCTTTAATCCTAACTTTGTTAGGAACTCCAAGCTGACCTCACAATACTCTTTGTTTACCATATGCTAATCCACTTTGTGACCTTAACATATATGAATCCACAATCAGAACAAGAAGAGAATCAAAATTTTGAGACAGGAATTCAAGTGTATTCTCATTAACTCTCAGAATCAATACATTACCAAGAAAACATATGCTAGGAACAAGACACAAAATCCAAGCTCTTCTTGTTTAGTATAATACCATGAACAATAACACTTACAAAATATCACCTTTTTCAATATATACCACCACTAGTCATCTTGGAAACCCAAAACAGGTTGCAACAAGATTCAAATGACTAGGGTTAGGGTTTCACCCACCATATCAACTAGAAACAGTCAAAAATTAAATGCAGGGGATGAAAACTAGTCAGCCATGCCTGAGAAAGACTTGCACTTTTGATAGATCTCTAGGAAAGTATTGCAAATCATGGAATTCTAAATTTTTCAACCCCTTTGGCCACCTGCAACATGCCTCAAGCACAAAAAACACAGTACAAACCCCTGCAAATGATCATGGCACACCCTGGACTACACTGCAATGATAAACAAATCACCTCTTACCAGCTCCAGTCACTTCTGCATTTAATTTTGGTCCTTTTGGTCGTAGGAAACCCTTTCAAAATTTGAATTTGAATTACAACAGTTAGTTTCATAGCACCAACAGTGAATCGACGGTCAACATTTAAAACTCAATCAACTTTATAACCTGACCGTTTGATCCCTCTTTTTCACGGTCTTTATGATTTATCACTTTAATATGACCTTAGTCACATTTAGTGAATTGGAGACTGAAGGATACCTCCAAGTCATAGAATACTTTATGCCTTCACCAAATAGTTGAGCGATTACACAAATGCTTGTTCATTGAACCGCTAAAACATTTAGAGAACTACCATGTTTCTTTACGAATGAGCGAATCCCTTGGAAATTTTTTGGCGCCGCTAAATACTTTGGCCAAACCACTAGAAAGACTAAGAAACTTAACTAGGCCCCCATCAAGAGAATCAACGGTTGTTTCATCTTCCCATAGACCTCTAAGATTCCTCCAAATCATAAGACAACCGTTGGATGAAGAATCTTACCCTACCCTGACAATCCTTTGAAACCGAAAGAGATCAATGACTGAATTAAGTTCACATGTGTCAAAAAAAACCCATCAGATTACACGCCGATCATTGATTCTCTGCAAGTGTCAGAACCAACTGAACCTTGAAAAACCTAGCCCCACTAATAGCATATCCAATCATTACTATCTGGACCAATCAAATACTGCTAAATCAGCACACCTGGCATGTGGACCCACAACACATTGTTCCCTCTGAAAAAGGTAGAATTGATGGTCAGTGCATGATCTTAAACCTTTGACACATCCCATAAGATCATGCACCCATCATTGATTTTCTGAAAACATCAGGACCCTCTGACAAGCTGGAAACTCATGTCCCACTGACAATTGCCACTGAACTAATACATGGACCAATGAGAAGCTACCATTTGTACCTACGTATCATCAGACCCACATGTTTGAGAAGCTCTTCCATAAAGGAAAATCAATGATCATCGTAAAATCACAAGCCTCTGACACAACCCTCACGAACTTATGACAACTATAGGATTAAGATGGTGTCATAGTCGGGCCCAGGAAAGATTTAAGCTAAAACATAGGAAATATTAATCGCTGAGACTTAGGAAAAATTAAAGCACCATGGGGCTTGTAGACTTAGGAAAATTGGCAATCATTAAAAGGGGCCCAAAAAACATTAGTCACAAGATCGCATAACATGAAAAAGGTTCATGTGACCATGTGACAAAGGGATAAAAAATAAGCACATGTGTTAAAGGACTTTTAAGTGGTCTGAATAAAGTAACGCAAAATTAGAACAAGGCCAGGGAATTTTTAGGGGTTTTTTAATACAACTGCTAGATTTTGAATTTTCTAAGCTTAGGGTTTATGCCAGGGACCTAAAAATAACTATAGAGATGAGGGGGAAAAAACTATAGCCATAAAAAATTTTGCACGTGCTAACATCCACCTTTGTCATTGGTGGAAACATATGGTAAAACTGGCTAAGTACCAAAAACTTATCACAAAAAACATTTCAAAAAGATGTACATACAACCATTACATTATTTTCAAAATGTTTTTGGATCATACATGTCTACTTATTTTTCCATAAGGATACTCCCCCTCATATTATAATTCATACTATTTTGCATATCTATATCTTATACATATGTACAATTTTCTCATACTATACTACTCCCCCTTTGACAACAATGACAAAGGTGTCAATTATATGTATATGTATGTCAAAAATTATATTTACTTCTTTTTCTTCAATATTGCAAGGCTGGAAGGCTTGATACACAATCTACAAAGTTCACCTTTAGATTACCAATCTCTTTATCCCATGTCTTCTTGACCAAATTAGAAACATTGAGTAATGCACATAGCCCATAAGATGCTATCTCAACTCCTTTAAGGTTAGAATATGCAAATTTACCTTATGATGTCTTTGATGAAAGACATTCTTCTAGTTGATTCTCTACATTACTTATCTTCATCATTAGGTTGTCTCTGAGTAGAGAGAATCTCTTCATCTTTCTTTCCTTCTCATTCTCAATAAATCTGATCTTATCATAGCTTATGCTTAATTTATTCTCAATATCATTGATTTTCATACTTGGATCCTGTAAATCATTCACTATGGCTTGCAACTCTGCTTCTTTTCTCCTTATTTTATCTAAAAATTTTGAGATTTGATTGTGTGACAATGCACACTGACTATACAATGCTCTTCCTCTCTCTAAGCATCTCCTTAATTATTTTTTACACACATATAGATTATCTATATCATTTCTTATATTTTGACAAGTGACTTCAAATAACTCTGCATCATGGGTTGCTTGAGCTTTAACTGATGCAATGTTTGATAGTGTAGTAAATTCACTATCAAAATTTTGATTACCTCTCTTACTTTAGCTTGAAGATTAACTTCTCTTACCTTGGTTGATATGATTCCTTGAAGCTTTCTAGTTACTTCTAGTACTTCTCCTTCCAAGCTCTTCACTTTCTTCTTCTTTTGAATAATTTTTTTTAGTGATGAGATCAACTGTATTTGATCATCATCATAAAAAATTTCTCCCATGTTTTCTAAAAATTATTCCATGGGTGATCTAGATAGGCTTTTTGTTGTTCTCTTTTATGGTGAAATTATTTTGATCTTCTCTTCTCTCACTTCTTTCTTCTCCATTATTATCTTATCATGTGATACTTCTTTTTTCTAATAGATATTCTCCTTGGTGTGCTTGCACAAATCCCTCTCTAGCACCTTACTTGTCCTATCTTCTCAAAATTACCAAACTCTCTTCTAAGAATTCTCTTTTTTCTTGCTATCCTCCAAGAGTATCTCATTTTTCTTTCCATCTATCTTTTCTTTAACTTCTTCGGCCTTCTCATCTACTTCATCCACTTTTTGTTCTAGTTGAGCTAGCCTATCTCGGAGCCATCTATTCTTCTCTTCTTTCTCTTCCACCTTCTTTGCCAACTTAGCATTGGTCACCATTATAGAGTATACTACTAACTCCTCTAGTTGGAAGATTCACCACAAGCCTAATCTAAATGGCCCTGATACCAATCTGATAGATATTCTCCTTGGTGTGCTTGCACAAATCGCTCTCTTGGACCTTACTTGTCCTATCTTCTCAAAAGTCCCAAACTCTCTTTTAGGACTTCTACAGTCTTTACTCATCTAGCCTAATACTATCCCAACTCATATCTACAAGTTAATCTCTTTGTGCTTCACATTTAAGGATAAATACCATTTAGACTACCTCAATGTTTCATTCTTCCTTGGATGACTCCAAGGGCTCATTCACCATAAATTATTCCCAAGTTCTGTAGGGGGTGCATTCTTAATTAGAACATCATTTTTTTATCCTTAATGATCCCATTTGAATAGGACACAAAGATCTTTCTCATCACATTCAATATCTAAAATGCCCTTGGTTTCTAGTAGCCCTAGACAGGGAGCTTTTCTTGATTCTTTCTAAAAAATTCCAAATGACTTCAAAATCTAATGTCATATTTGGATACCCTTTTGGGAGACCTTATATATTTTGTGTGTTTTAGGGTTCTAGGGCCTTCGTACAATAGATTCCTAGTTTATAGGGCCAATAAGACTAATAGGGATATTTCTATGCTAGTCATTGATTTCTATCTAGAAATATATGTTAATGGATTGGAAAATGCCTAATCTCAGTATTAGGTAACAATATTTCTATGGTCTATATGAAACCATACTCCATTCATGCATTCATTCTTTCCCCTGCAATTACACACTAATTCTTCTCTAGCATACACCTAGCTAGGTTCTCTGGTCTCGCCTAGGGCATGACCTTAAAAATGGCCATCTGGTTCTTCACAATTCTTCTTTTCATATTTAAACTATAAAAGGGCTCCCATAACATATTAAACCAAACCCTAGTGTTTCCCACTATTGAATTCTATGGGGGAGCCATGAAAAAAAAAACCACTCTATCTCCTACAGCAACTAGAGTAGTTCGAAACAATTTACAAGACCTATCTACTCTACTCAAATCAACTTTGTCATTGAATGAAAATTTTTTAAAACTATCCACACAGAAAAAATCTAACACTAGTTTAAGCTCTTCAATCTATCAAAACACTTCTTTACTCAAGACACTTCGACTATTAAAGAAAATTAGAACACGAAGCTTCTTCACTATTCAAAAGCTTTCATTACAATACTTATACCTTGGGAAATAAGCATTCAAGTATCTTAAGATGCCTCCTCCATGTTTTTAGGCCACTACCATTCATTTCCCTCCTCAACTACCAAGGGAATCAAAATTTGTCAATTTTGCATGTAACATTTTCAAAATTGCAAAAGGTTGTCATGACAACATTAGATTTTTCCCATTAATGCTCAAAACTAACTTTAATGACCTATAACTTTCTCCAAATGATGAATAACCATCATTAAGGATTTTTTATGCACTTTTCACATCTCACATAAGTCTAGAACACTTGTAGACTCAATTTCCCTTTCTAAGCCTAAACCAACACTAAGACAAGAAACTAACTAAACTAGATTGGATTGAGTACAAACTTACAATCCATCTAGTTACACACATTGCAAGACCTTCTAAGGTAAAATTGAAAAGCTACTGACTTGGCTAAATTTAGTACAAGAAAAAATTGTACTAGCATTGGGGAGTTTGCCTAGGTTCTCCTACACTAGTTTCTCTTCTTTTCTCATTTTTATTACTTTATTCTCCTTATTTATTACTTCATTCTTCTGATCAATAACTTCTAGAAATTTTCCAACATCTTCTCCTTGATCTTAAAATGGTTCTCTTCTTTGTCTATAGTAATATTTATGCCTTCTACATGCATATAATCATCATCAATGTGAATGGAGGGTGGCAAAATTGGTGTTGTTTTAGTCTATGGTTCTTCTTCTATTGTGGGTTTGGATTCACTAAGTATCTCTCCTGGTCTAGAGGTCATTAACTTTACAACCAATTCCTTACTTTCATTATTAATCTCCTCATAGTTTCCTCCCATAATTAGAACTATTCTTGTTTTTGTCCTCATATGGGTGCTAAGGTTTTTCATAATTTCCTTGAAGTGATCTTCATCTTTTATTTCACAAAGTTTCCTCACAAATATTTCTCTTATGCCTCTATCTTCTTCTATTGTTCTCTTTTTTCTATTATTGAGCTTCTAATAAAGGTTGTCAAGTATCTTGTCCTTTATGTCCTCAAATTCCTTGTTAGGAAGAATCATATGTCTAAAAGCTACATTCTCAAGGTTCAATTTTTCAAAATTATTATAGAACTCATAGTATATGTTTAACTTAGTGAAATCACCTTCATTAATGACCAAAGGGTTCACTTTATCAATCTTAGGCTTCCACTGCTTCTTTTTTCTACTGCTTGTCTCTTCATCTAATTGTGTTTTATCTTTTTCTATCCTTATCCTTTCTAATGGAGAAAAGATGGTTTTATACCTCTTGCCTAATCCACTTTCCATCTCTTTTACTCTCTTAGTTGGTGTAGTAGAGGAGGACATAGTAGATTTTGTTATTACTGACATATATGACTGTACACTTTCTTCATCAATATCCTCAATATCCTCAATAGGTGTTGCATGGGTTTTCAAGGGTGGAATAGATAATAATTCCTTCTTTCCAATATCCCTAATAGTTGTTGTCATCTAGTTTGTGTTGGAGCTCAAAAATCAAGGGTAGATTTTGAGTCCATCTTCTGAAAATTTCTCTAAATGTGAATTTTTGCCTTTGAAAGTCATTGTGGAATGTCAAATTTAAGAACATAGAAAAAGTGGACCTATTGTTTTTCATGAAGAACCACTTGGGTATGGTGCTTATCACCTTTCATTTGGGTCTGGTCACTTTCCTAAGCCAATTCTAAATCAGACTTATGTATATTCCATTGTTTTATTCCAGAGTGTTTCTAACAAGCTGACTTTTGTGTTCAATGGTATTTTTCCTTTTGATCTTCTAAGGGAGCTTGTTGTAGATTCATTTTTCTTGTATGGGAGTAAATTAGTATCCAAGAATTCAGATTTTGAAAGTCTCAATTGATGAGTTTTCAAAGTCAATTCTGAAGGTGATATGTGCAGATTTGGCATTGCAGACTGAATCAATATTGTGATGGGCCACATTTGGTCATTAATAACTTTTAGCTCTAGTCTCTCAGTGAATTTACTTTGACAAGAGTACTTACATGTTAGGATTCAACTTGTATTTCTAATAGCTCACTCTCATGAGGTTCTTTAGTTAGTTTTTAAAGTCACTTCCAGAGGCAAGTTGTTGATATTGGACAATCTTGCAGAAGCACAATGAATTGAATAATGGATTAAACTTTCAATGCATCTTGACTTATTTTCATTATGTGATTGTACCCTGGATGAACTGGAGGTAAAATAATCACGTGAAAGGCATTTTTAAAGCCAGGCTCCCAAGTTGTCATTCCTTTTGAATGCAAATTTGCAAAGTGCCATGTTTAATCTTTTTAAAACTTTTAATGGTGTTGTGTGTGCACTTTTCTTGAGAGTGTGTGCACTAATTTTAAAGGTGTGCTTGCTCTAGTTTTGAAAGAGATCCAATGAATTGTTAAATGTTGTGAATGGTACATGCATTGGTGTTAATGTCAGATGTGCATATATTTGTGTGAAAGTGTTTTATGTGCATACCATTTAGAAAGTGGTTAATAAACTAAGGAGTACATGCTATCATGTGTGCCAGTTCTAAAGGCCAGTGAGCTATGTGTCAGGCATATGGGGCACATGCCAAATAACAAGTGATGGCTGGCAAAGTAAAATGTGACAACCAAGGGTAGTAAATGCACCAATATTTGTATTGGTGATGCATATATGCCAGTGCCTGTATAATGCATACCAAAAAAAGACCAACAGGGGGATGGCATGAAGGCATATTATGGCCTCCACATTAACTAGAGTATTGACCTTCAAAATTGCTCCATGGCTAAAGCAACTGCCAGTAATTATTCTTGCACCTCCAAAGAAGAGTGTATTGACTCCCCTTCTGGACAAGGACACGTATGCAGATGCTTTCCTAGATATGAAGGAAATGGTTGCTCTAATAGAATAGATTTCATAGACATAGATAAATGCACTGTTAAAGGGCCAAATATGTGTGTTAAAGGAGAGGAAAGAGGAATATTCCATAATTTTGTAGGATCCTTTAATTGTTCATGTGTGAAGGGATATGATGGAGATGGCTTTTAGAACAGGACAAGATGTGTATCCAAAAGATCCAACTACCTCAAACTTACAATTATAGGTTCTGTTTCTTTATTTGATGGAGTTTTTGTGGTGGCCTCTAGACTATTTTGGTGGCTAAGAAGGCATCGAGTGAAACAAGCAAGAGAAAATAATTTCTGGTAGAATGGTGGGATGCACCAGAAAGATACATCCAATGGGAGAGAAGGTAAGAGGTCTGTGATTGTCTTCATGGTACAGATAGTGTAGTGACTGTAGAAAAAAATAATGCCAACAAGGCATGGTGTGTGAGTTCTTATGGACTGTACACACTCAGCATGACGGGGTAGCTAGTTGGATGGTATGTTCTAGTCCAAAGTGTGCATAATGTTTAAGTGGAGGATGGTGTGTGCTACTTGTAGTGTGAAAGGGAGGTAAAACAAATTTGGTGCTTGGTAGCACTCACATACAAAATAAAAACATGTGGGATCCAAAGAAAATGCAAAGTGAGGGTATGTGATGTTTGGAGGTGGCTTCATGTAAGGTTTGTAGAGAATGGTTTTTAAATGCAAAGAGGAGAATAGAATGATTGTCTGTGAAAAGCCAAGAAAAAAAAAGATCTGGACATGTGTAGCTATGGCTATAAGATAAATACAAAGGGTGTGCATGTAAGTTTATCCCATATACACCCTAATTTGGTGCTAAGAGCAGTTTAAATGCAAAGGGGTCTAATTTAATTGTAAAGTGAAATAAAAGAGGCAATGTCACCTCTTGGCTTGTGGGCCTATGCTTGGGTGCATGCTAGCTCGACGCACTAAGATAAATATTTTAATGCAAGTATTTTTAAAATGGGAGAAGTCTAGTCCCACATTGGTTGGAGTTGGGAAATTTGTAGTGTTTATATGGAAATGTGCTCACTTAATAGTTTGAACAAAGAGGAGGAGACTCTAGATGTGTACGCATGTGAGGCTACATTGGGAAGCATTTCAGTGGACCAATGACCACATAATTTTGTAGGACAGCTGGTAGGTGATTAGAGGTGAAGTGGACACGTGGTGGCTAGTCGCTGGTTCTCCATATGAGCTCATGGTTAAGGTAAGAATTAAGAGAATAGGAGAATGGTCAGTCACCAGATCACTAGATCATGGTGGTTAAGTCCCAAACATCTAGAGATCTAGAGAATGCCTCATTCACTAGATCTCTAGATTCCTGGCGGTTAGTGAATGACATTCAAAGAACTACAGAATTGCATAGTTGCGTGATCTCAGAATTCTTGGCAGTTAAGGTGATGACATTCAGAGACTTGGAGAATAACTTGGTCGCCCAATCTGCAAGTGCAACTATGGTTAAAAAATGGATTTGGAGACTTAGAGAACAGAGAAATTCACCAAATCTCCAAATATAACTATAGTTATATGATGCATTTAGAGATCAAGAGATAGGGGAATTCATTGGTTCTCTAGATATGACTGGGGTTAAGAGGTTTATTCAGTAAAAAGGAGAATAAGGCATTCACCCAATCTCCAGATAGGTGGTCAACCCAAGGTTAACATTGGAGCATCAAATTAGCTCATGACACTTGTCCAAATTTGGTAGCTTCTAGGCAAAAAGAGCAGGAAAAATAGCTAAAGTGCATATTTTAAAGAAGAAAATCAAATTTAAATGAATTCAATAGTCTTCTCTATAGTTTTTAAGGGAATTTTATTTTAAATTCTAAGAGGAATTCATGGGAGTATTTTCGAGAAGAAAAATAAGGTCAATTTTTCAAAGCAATAGAGAATCAAATCAGTTGAAGAAACATGATTTCAAGTTGAGCCAGTTGAAGGAGATCAAATGGAAGATAAAAATTGGAGGAGAAGTTAGAGATATTTTTGGCTGGAAATTGAGAGCTGTCAGTTTGGTTGAACTGGCTTTCTTGTTTCCTATATCTCTAATTTACTCTCCATTGTTTAGGATGATGAAAAAATTGCAGTGAGGATTTGGCTTCAACATTAATTTCTAAGAATTTTTGTTAATCTGGAATGTACTAATATAGAGAAATTTTACTTGAATACATTGGAATTCCATTGCATATTTTTATCATATTCTTGTTTGAATTCTGAAGCTTTTATGTGTTGAATCTATAAGGTAGTTTTAGTGCATCATTTACAAGGTATTTGTGGAATTAGTCTCTAGTTCCTTTCAAGGAAAGGGTAAAATCTTAAGGGTAATTTCTGAGAGCTCAAGATTTCTGTAAGAATTTGATGATTGGGTATGTTTAAGTGAGGGTGACTTATAAGGAACTTCATATGGGTTCTAGATGTTTTTTACTTAGAATTTTTCTATAGATGTATGTTTTCTTTATGAATCTTTTCCCTAGGATAAGGCATTGGTCTATTCTCAATTTGTAGGCATTTCATCATCACCAAAAACTTCAATGACTATTTACTTTTATGCTTGTTTGAAGAGCTGAAAAGACTAAGTTTGTATCAAGGATACAAACTACTGTTGTAATTATTTGAAGAAGTAAATCTAATAGGTACACCTTCCTGTAGCTAAGAGCTCAAAGTGAAGAAGGATTTGATCATTGTTAATTAGACTTTTTATTTCTAGAACCAAGAGTTTAGGAATGATAGAGTTCCAATTAAAAGCACTGGGACTAGTGTTAGGATCCTATAAGAAAATGAGCTAACAAATTGGTGACTCTACTAGGGAGTTGACCATAAGAAATATTTTTTTGAGAAGTCTAGACTATCTTAGCCCATTTGAGTCACAACAAATTGGAAACTCTGTTGGGGAGAGAATAAAGGACAACAAGTTTAAGATGATTGTTTCCTTTCTTTTCTGAATCATCGCAGAGTCTGGTTGTTTGTATAGAGTCAAAGTTTAAATTTATCATATTATCTCACTAAATGTGAGTGGTGACTCTGATGTCTCTATTTGATCAATTTTTTTCAAGAATAAAAGTGTAATGTATTTTGTGATCCTGGCAAACAGTTATACCTTGATGTGTTGTGTTTGATGGTTTTAAAAGAAGGTTCAGATTTGAGAAAAGGTTATCAGCTGATTCAAAATTCATCCTTTGCAAAGAGGTGGTGAATCTACCTATGTTTGAAAGGTGATTTCAAGGAGACTCGAGATCAATATTTTGCAGTAGAAACAACACTTCTAGGTAGTCTTTTTATTCAAAGAAAAAATAGTCCCTTAAGAGGTGAGAAAGTCACTAGTGAAAGTGGGAAAATTAATCTTGAAGTTTAAGTCAATATTTTTGGATTGAGGTTTCAGTTGTTGCAATGAGTAGTAGAAATATGTTATGGCTTAATAAATTTAGTGGTTACATGAATTTGGATAAGAATTTTTTCACAAGAACAAGTTCTATTATTTTTTTAGTAGTTTAAAATGGATTTTCCAGTCTTAGTGGATCAAGATGATGTTTCTAGATCTGAAAGTTATCAGTCAAATTTTGAAAATTTTAATAGTGAAATTTATTTGATAAATCAAAGGATCCAACATAATTGCATTTTAATGTTAATATGTGCAATAGGAGAAAGGAAAGAAGAGTCTACACTTTCATACTACTATAAATTTCTTATAGCTTGTAGTGAACTTCTTGTGGGTCTTGATTTTCAAGAATCCCAATATGCTGAAATGTTTCTAGAGTTAGGTATACCTAAATCAATCAGTTGGTCTACATCCCTTAGAGAGGAAGTACTTGAAATTTTTTAAGAATGGATAGATTCAATTGAGGATGTTGAATCTAGTTATTTGAGGATGTTGAATCTAGTTATGTTGAGGATGTTGAATCTTGTTATGCTAATAGTGTTGACTATGATGCTGATAATGAAATTTGTGAATATCAAGGAGTAAAAGATGAATCTATAGTTGATAGTGCTCCCATTGAATTTGTATATTTTAATTTTTCTTATTATGATGGTAGTGGTTCTTTGTTTTAGCTTGATGATGTTTTGTGTGAACATAAAGAATATGACGCAGATGCAGATGATAGTTCTTGCAGTGATTACTTTACACAAGGTATAGTGAGACAAGAGATTTCAATCCCTATTTTAGATGGAGAAGATATTTGCAGCATTAGCAATAAAACCAAAGAGATAGAATGTGAAGTCCAGTGCTTACTAAGTAGTGAGAAAATTTTAGAGCTCTTGGATGCATAATTTCAGAGGTATACACCTATGTTTGTTTCTAAAATCCCATGCTCGGTAGATATAAGTTTTGATAAAAATGATAGAAGTGATGGCATGAAGTATGAAACATTTAATGAGTTTCCTTTTCCTATCTTTGAAGTGAATAATGTGAAAGATGAGAGTACACATCATTATAATGAATTTGATACTATTATGTTTGACAAATATGATGATGTGTGTACTAATGTGGATTCGGATTTTCAAAATCCTAGTGTCAGTGGTTCTTTTTTACATTGTGATGCTGGAAAATTTGAAAAATCTAAATGTGTTTACTTAGATTTACAAATGATTAATGATTCGGTGAGTGATAGTTATTGTTCATTTCTCAAAGATGTTGATAAGAATTATGATCAGCAAGTTGTTTCTGATTTGGTGCAATCAGATTTTTGTTTAGAGAAGTTCCACTTTAGTTTGTGAAGTGATGATGTGAAGTGTCTTATTCTTTATTGTAAACTAATGATCAGTATGTTGATGTTTCTAGAAATGAAGTTGAGTTGGAGTGTTTCCTTTCTTAGCACGATAGTGATAATGAAAAGTGTGATGTTTTGATGTCAAAAAATGATCAGTATTCATGGAAGTTTGGTGGCTTTGTCTTGCCAAATGGTAGTGAGTATGTTGATTACATTTTATGTGATATGCTGAAAATAGATCACACTATTTTTGACAAGATTGTTGAAAGAATTAATTTCAGTTTTCCTTTCCTAGATGGAGATGAAAATGATTTGTTCGATAGGGGTAAAACTTGATTAATGTTTTGGGGCTTTGAGCCTTTTTGTAAATAATTTAAATCCTTGTATAGTTTCTTTCCTTTTAGTTGTGTGTGTCGTTTCTTTCAATAAGAGGGTTCCCTGTTTCAAGTGAGAGGAGAGTGAAAGTTGATCTTCTTTGGTTGGTCTTATGTAACAAAAGATTCTAAATTCTTTACATGCCCACAAGGGGCACATGTCCCGAGTTAGAGCCACTATTAGAGCTCAAAAATCCAAGGTAGATTTTGATTCCATATTGTAAAAATTTCTCTAAGTGTGAATTTGTGCCTTTGAAAATCATTGTGGAATGTCAAATTTAAGTACATAGAAAAAGTAGACCCATTTTTTTTCATGAAGAACCACTTGGGTATGGTGCTTACCACCTTTCATTTGACATTTATAGTGGGTCTAAGGTTTCAGTTTTCAATTTTGGCATGTTTAGAAAGTATCCTTTTAGAGGTGTTTCCAAAAATCTGCATTTGGTGTCTTTCCAGAATTTCATAAAGTATCTCACTTCTGAAGCTTTCCTTTTATGTCTAGTTGATATTCATAGTGTGAGAGCTATTGATGTAGGAGCATCTCGAGTCCGTGGAAATCCTATGTCACCAATAACATATTTGAGTTTATTTATGTTGCTCAGTTCCTGATTTGACTGAGTTACTTAGTTCCCTTTGTTGACCAAGTTAGTCAGTTATCTCTTTAATGCTCAATAAATTCCTTTGCACTCGATGATGCTTGTTCTGGCACTCAGTTTCCTTGCTTACCAAGTTGTTTATTTTGGATTTTCTTTGAGGTTAACTTGTGCATTTATTATGGGTCATAGATATAATGTTGGTATCCATCATTATGAAGCGTGTGGACCTAGATCTGGTCATCCCTTTCATTGATTGTGGATATAAAGGCTAAGTCATTTTGCTAGCCTCTTGTATAAATATAGTTGTTTGGTTAGATTTTAGTGGTTCAGTTTTGAGAGAAGCTAGAAGAAAGTAGTTTAGAGTTTATTTGTGGATCCTCACATGTTTGAGGACTTTTTTACTTTATTGTAATATTTGGTCAAAACTGGTAAGGCCTTACAGCCTGACATGTATAAATCAATTTGAAGATAATATATGAAAGTTCTACAGTCTCTCTCTCACTGTTGTATGATGTTTCTTCTATGTGTTGTTGAGAAGGGTGGATTAGGTTAGGGTGGTCCATTCTTGTCCCCTCCTACTCCCCTTTTGTGTCAAGTGGTATCAGAGCAAGGTGAGATCTAGATCTAACTTTGTGAATCTAGATTTGAAGGTTCCTTTTTGTTAAGCCCTAGTTAAATTTTTGTGGGGTAGAAGATTGTGATCTAACCTGCAATTCAGAGGGTTTTCAAGATGGTTCATGGGAGGCGAGATTCAAATCTAGGATTGGTAGACATATTGAGACAACTTGTTGCTAGGTTAGAAGCTGTTGAAACAACTGAAAGAAGAGGAAAAAATCTTGAAGATGTTAGTGATGGTGAAATTGTGGTAGAACAAGGTGATGTAGAACCTACACCTATGATGGATCAGGGTGAGGAAAGATTCTTGAAGGCTTTGAAAAGTCTGAAGTCTACACCACACTTCAATCCTCCTGAGTATAGTGGAAAATTGGATTCTGATGAATTGGTGGACTGGATCATTGAGATGGAAAGGCATTTTGAATATGAGAACATACCTGAGGAAAAGAAGGTAAAAATTGCAAGCACAAAGTTGAAAATTCATGGTTCCTTATGGTGGGAACATCTGTAGTTGGACAGAAAGAGGAAAGGAAAAGAAAAAATCAAGGTATGGAATAAAATGGTGAATAAATTGAAAGGAAAGTTCTTACCTTGTGATTATAAGATTGACTTAGTTAGGCAAATGCAAAGTTTGAGATTGAAAGATAGCTCGGTAAAAGAATATAATGAGGAATTCTATAAATTAGATATTAGATCTAGACATGATGAAGATGATGTGGAAAGAGCTACTAGATACCTGAATGGTTAGAGAGTTTCCATCCAAGAAGAAATTAGTTTGGTCAAGTTGGAGAATATTGAAGAGGCTGATCAATTTTCTTTCAAATTTGAGGAGAAATTGAACAAGAGACATGACCAAAGACAAAGAGGTAGAGGTGATAGATTCCCTAGAGGAAGAGGTAGATACCATGGTGAAAATAGTAGATCAGAACCTAAAAGGACTAATATAGACAAAGGCAAGACTAAGTAGAAAAGTGAAAGTTCATTTAGAGGCAGAGGTAGTAACTATCGAGGTGATTATAATAGAGGTGGTTTCCAAGGAACTTGTTACAATTTTGGAGAAGAAGGACATAGATCATTTGAGTGTACACATGCAAGTAAGAAGGTCGGTAACATTGAGAATTCTTTGGTTCAAGAAGAGTCACCGAATGAACCTAAGAAGGAAAATAACTTGATGGTAGGAATAGAAATTTGGAATGAAGGTAAGAAGCAAGATCTAGTAAGGATAAGTTTGTTCAAGACTAGATGTAGAGTTTCTAACAAAGTTTGGAAGGTAATCATTGACACTGGTAGCTCAGAGAATCTGTAATCTGATAAAATGGTCACAAAGTTGCAATTAAAAAGGTTGGAACATTCGAACCCCTATTAGATTTCATGGATCAAAGATGAACATACACTCTTGGTAAGTGAACAATGTTATGTGAATTTGAAGATTGGAAAGTACTATGATAAGGTGTTATGTGATATCATGCCTATGGATTGTTGTCATATTTTGTTGGGTAGACCTGTTACAAAGTAAAGTCCACCAAGATAACTGAGAGGGGGGGGGGGGGTGAAAAATTTATCAGATAATTATAACCTTTATCAACTTCAAAAAAATTTAACCATGTAAGCAATGTAATTACCAACCATAGAAAGATATTCATACACAATGCCACAATAACACAAGATATGTTGACTAGGGAACATCTTGAACAAAGAGTAAACCCTAGTGGGAATGATGCCCAAAAAAGATGCACTAATATAAATATTCCTTGTGAAAGGATGGACTCTGTTAGGAGTCTTATGAAATACATTCAGTACATATGAATCCCTGTTAAGAAATTTTGAATCCCTGTTAAAAGATTCTAACCCTGTTAGGAGTTATGGAAGACAGAAGGACCCACTACCCAAACAGCTTCAAGGTAAGATCACTGAACTCACTATCCAAATAATATTAATATTATTTAGTATAATAATATGAAATATTTTACCTCCTTACTATGCCAAACCACACTCACTACTACATCAGATCTCACTTTCAGATCTCTGTACTTCGCATGTCTTCCTTCACAATTTCACTATCATACTTAGCTCTTTTCTTCACTTCATGCATACCACATCATACATCCATATCAAAAAAGAAAAAAATTCCTTCCTTTATACCACACTCAAATAATTACAAATGAATCGACACACAAATACAAAATAAAATTTTCCACACGCTACATCAGAATTACACAAAACTGTCAGCTTCCAGATGTAATAACTCTTCACTCATGTGACCTCAAAGTTTGCACTATAACCACATCACTATCAATGTGTCTCAACCTTCCCTTTAACTACACAAAACTAGATATCATCCCAATTAGGAGATATGATCTGATTTCCATAAACTACTACTCAGGAACACTGCCTGAATACTGCTTCCACCAAAATGCTCATAACTTCTATGAATAAATGAATTTCTATTTGTGCTCTTAACCATAGAAAAATAACATATCAAAGAATATAACCTAAACATCACATAGTTGTATTGGCAATATCCCATGTGCACTAATCAAAACACTATCTGCTTCTCTGCTAGTCTCTAGAAGATCACTATGTTGACATCAATGCCAATCATAGTCATGAATGCAACAACAAATGCTACAGAATGACTACCAACATCCAGCATTCATTCCTAACAATCTCCCCCATTGGCATTGATGGAAACATAGATGAAAAACATCCAATGTTCCAAAAATCCAATACTACTACTATGACAAACATTTCAAATCTTGCTTCGTTATCCTATTCAGTTCTCTCCAATAGATGGTACAAGTGGTTTTTCATGTACACTTCTCCCCCATTGACATCAATGATAGAAATTTCATCACTATGTCAAAAACAACTCAATGTCAATAGACACTATTCAAAAAAATAGATTCACAAGAGTCCTCATGACTCAGCTCACATACTCCCCCATAGAGGAAGTACCAACATCCAATTCAGAAGAAAGATAGGGCTCATATACCATTGGACGGATGCAACCAACTACATCATTATTCAAAAGTAGGCTAGGGCATAACCCCAAGCATACCTCTCAGATACTCAAATGTATCCTTAGGCAAAGGATTTGTAAATATGTCTCCTATATGTTCCTTTGTGCTTATGTACTCCAGTCTGACTTATTTTTCAGCAACTTTTTCTCTTACAAGATGATATTTGATCTCTATATGCTTTGTCTTAGAATCTAGTATAGGATTCTTAATCATACTAACTATACTAGTGTTGTCATAATGTATAACAATAGATTTAAAAATTTTAATTCCAATATCCTTCAACATCTGATTCATCTAAATTATCTGGTTACAATTGTTTGCTACTACTACATACTCTTCTTCTGTTGTGCTCTGTGAAATATAATTCTGCTTCTTTCTTAGCCAAGAAACTAATCTTCCTCCAAGAAAAAAGGCTCCACCACTGGTGTTTTTCTTGTCATCAACACTACCTCCCCAATTAGCATCTGTATATGCACATAGGGTAAAATCATCATATTTTTCATACCACAATCTATAGGCCATTGTACCTCTTAAATATCTCAGTATCCTCTTTACTGCTGCATAATGTGACTCTCTAGGTTCAGCTTGAAATCTTGCTACCATTCCAACTGAATGTTGTATATTCAGTCTAGTATGTGTTAAGTACTACAATCCTCCAATCATGGATCTATATTTCTTCTACTCAATTGCCAGTGTTTCATCTTTTCTAGGTAGTTTATGTCTTGTGACCATAGGTGTTCCAACTGGTTTACAGTTCTCCATTCCAAATCTTTTTAGCAAATCATTCAATTACTTTGTCTGACATACAAAGATACCATCATTGTTCTATGTTATCTATAATCCCAAAAAGTATTTCATCTCACCAATCATACTCATTTCAAATTCAATATTCATTTCATTAGCAAATTTGTCACTAGCTTCATCTTCTCCTCCAAAGATAATGTCATCAACAAAAACAACTATAATCAAAAAACCATTTTCAATTTCTTTTGTATACAGATTGCTATCAACTATTCCTTTAGTAAATCCCAATTTGAACAAATACTTATCTAGTCTAGCATACCAAGTTCTCGGTGCTTGCTTTAGTCAATATAATGCCTTTTTCAATTTACATACCATGTCTCCTTCTCGAGTCAAAGGAAAACCTTTAGGCTTCTCAATGTAGAATTCTTCTTCCAATTCTCCATTTAGAAATGTTAACTTCACATCCATCTGATACACTTTGAATTTTTTAAAAGATGCATAGGCCAAGAACATTCTTACTGCTTCAATTCTTGCCATAGGTGCAAAAGTTTCTTCATAGTCAATTCCTTCTTGCTGTGAGAATCCTTTACAAACTAATCTTGCTTTTTTCTTACTACTTCTCCTTGTTCATTCATCTTGTTTCTAAATACCCATTTAGTTCCAATCACATTCTTGTCTTTAGGTCTAGGGACCAATTCCCATGTCTTGTTCTTTTCAACTTGATCTAGTTCTTCTTTCATAGCATTAATCCAATGTTCATCTTCACAAGCTTCACTAGTAGATTTAGGTTCAATTTGAGAAATCAAACATAAATGTACCTTATTCCAAGTCAGAACTCCTCTGTCCAAACTTCAAATAACTTGTTCAACAGGATGATGTCTTGATATATACCTATTCAGTGTCATAGTTATAGATCTTGCTTCAACTATAGATTCTTCTCTAGATTCCTCTCTAGTTTCTTCTGTATGACTCTCATTCAGTAATTCAAAGACAGTCTCATAGAATAATTTAGTAGTTTCAATGTTAGGCTGAGGATGAGCTTCTTCATCAAATTCATAGTCAAACATTCTTTCCTAAATTTTAAACTTCTCATCAACTTTAACATTTGCACTTTCAACAATAGTTTTAGTTCTCTTATTGTAACATCTATATGCTTTGCTCTTCAAAGAATATCCAAGAAAAATACCTTCATCACTGCTAGGATCAAACTTTCCAATATCATCATCTCTCTTTATATAACATTTGCTTCCAAAAATTCTAAAATAATTAACTAAGGGTGGATGTCCAAACCATAATTCATAAGGTGCCTTGTCTCTGTCTGCTATGATTTTTACTCTATTCATTGTATATACTGTTGTATTCACTACTCTCCAAAATTTCTTTGCCAAATCATTCTCAAATAACATAGCTCTTGCTGCTTCGATCATTAACCTATTTCTTCTTTCTGCAATACCATTTTGTTCAGGTGTTCTAGGGGCTAAAAAATGTCTCTTAATACCATTCACTTCACAAAAAGTGTTAAATTCTCTAGAAGTAAATTCTCCACCTCTATCAAATCTCAAACATTTAATCTTCATTCCAAATTCATTCTCAACTTTATTCTTAATGATCTTAAACTAATCAAATGCTTCAAATTTTTCTTTCAGAAATACAATCCACATCATTCTTGTAAAATCATCAACAAGAATCATAAAATACTTTTCTCCATAGAATCCTCTAGTCCTGGTAGGACTGCTTAAGTCTATATGAACAATCTCCAACTTCTCTGCTGATGTGAACTTCTTACTAGGAAATGAACTTCTCTTTTGCTTAGCCATCACACATTCTTTGAAAATCATGTTAGTAAGCTTCATAATTTTAGGCAAATCCCTTACTACAAGTGTAGTACTTACTTTCAAAATGTTATCAAAGTTTATATGACAAAACCTTCTATGCCACAACCAACTGTCATCAATTTTAGTAATCAAGCATATCATCTCAGTAGGATTCAACTGAAATACATTACCTCTGGTTCTAGATCTAGTTCCAATCAGATTTCCATCTTTATCCTTTATCACACAAGTTTTCTCAGTAAACCAAACTTGATATCCCTTATCCACTAACTATCCAAAACTCAAAAGATTATGTTCCAATCCATTAACAAAATAAAAATCATCAGTATTAGTCTTTCCATCAAGAGTAATAGATCCTATACCTTTAATCAAACAAGGTGCATTGTTACCAACTCTAAAAATTCCTCCATCATAGTTGTTAAACTTTATGAACTTCTTCATGTCACCAGTCATATGATGTGAACAACCACTATCTATAATCCAATCAGATTTCTTTTCAACTTGGAAAACTAATGCTTTTTCCTCCTTAACATCAGATTCAAAATTCTCTTCTTTAATTGCTACAAATCCTATTTCATCATTAATCTCAGTATCACTTTCACTCAAAATTATTTCTATACTAGCTTCAAGATCTTCATCATTAGCATAATAAAATTCCTTAGATCTTCTAGGCTTAAAATTATTTCTCTACTTCTTAACTCTCTTAGGACATTTAGATGCAAAATGACCATATTCTTGACAAGTCCAACATTTAAAATTTTTTTACTGTTTGGTTCTCTTTTCACAAGCAAGGCAATACCTTCTTCAATCTTCTTATCTTCTTCATTTCTAGATCTGTTGCTGCTGGCATAATCTCCACTCACACTGGTACTTCTCGACAAAGTAGGATGAATATTAAGAGCACTAAATGTTGTCTCTATTCTAGGTAAGTCTCCTGATACCCTCAGGTTCATTTATTCTACTTCCAATCTTCCAAGAAGAGTCTCTCTTGTAAATTTTGTAGTACAAGGTATAACTTGTTCAATCATCTGTGTTGTCTGCTTAAATATAGGAGTTAATGTCCTTAGAATTTTCCATATTACTTCATTCTCTATCTTTGTTCCTCCACAAGCTTTTATTCCTACAACAATTTCTGACATTCTACTAATATAGCTTCTAACATATTCATCTTCCATCATTCTTATATCTTCAAATGCACATATCCAATTATGTAATCTAGCTCTCTTTGCATGTTCATCACCTTCAAAAGTAGAGTGTAAAGATTTCCAAATTTCATGGGATTCTGTTAAACATTTTACCTAACTATATTCATTCTCTGGAAGTGCTATCAAAGGTGCTTCTCTTGCAAGTATGTTACACATGAATAGATCTAGGTCATCTTTAGGTCCTGTCTCAAGATTATCTTCTACAATGATAGTCTTCTCATTCTTTGTAATCAACCAATAACCTGGTCCTAAACATAGTAGATGTGTCTTCATCTTCTCTTTCCAACTATCAAAATTTACTCCATCAAACTTAGGGCTTTCTTTCAAGAAATTCACCATATATCTCCTTAAGCTATTAAAATTTTCTTTCAAGGACCTGCTACTCTGATACCAATTGTTAGAAAGTAAAGTCCACCAAGATAACTAAGAGGGGGGGGGTGTGAATCAGTTATTAGATAATTATGACCTTTATCAACATCAACAACATTTAACAATGTAAGAAATGTAATTACCAACCATAGAAAGATATTCATACACAATGACACAATAACACAAGATATGTTGACTAGGGAAACTCTTGATCAAAGAGTAAACCCCAATGGAAATGATGCCCACAAAAGATGCACTATTATAAATATTCCTTGTGAAAGGATGGACTCTATTAGGAGTCTATGAAATACATTCAGTACATGTGAATCCATGTGAATACATTCAATACATGTGAATCCCTATCGCCATTATGTTGGTTGTTCCCTTTGATCTTCAAAACTTGTAGATTTATACTTTGATGGATAACTATAATGAAAATTTGACTCTATCACCACTCCAAAGTCTACAAGGAAGAGGACCAATTAACAAGGATCAAGGAGATCCTCCTACACTTTGAGCCTCAATGCTTAGATGGGTATACCCTTGACTCACTTCTTCAAAGGAGTCTCTAAACAATATATAACTATACCCTTTACTATTTGATTGAAAGGTTTATCATTTAATTGTGTGTGTGTGATTGCTGATGATGGACTACTTCCAAAGAATGGATCAGTGCCTTATCCCAGGGCAGAGAGTCACTTAACAACCTATATCACCCTAAAACCTTAACTCAAACATATATAGACTCAGAGTAAGTGCTTTTCCTATTACTCCCCTCACTCACATATCAGGACATCAAATCCTTATCTTTCCATGAACTCACTAAACTTACCTTAAAGACTTTAATCCTAACTTTGTTAGGAACTCAAAGATAACCCCAAAATACTCTTTGTTTACCATATGCTAACCCACTTTGTGTAATTAACATATATGAGCTCAAGAGCAAAATAAAAAGACATACTCCAATATGATATTGGAATCCAAAATACTCTCACTAAGACTTGCAGAATCAATACATTACCAAATGACAAAATCCATAAAGGAAACAAACCCTAAATCTAGGTTCTCCTTATTCAAATTTTCACTATCAACAATGTGGGACCAAAACCAAAAGAATTGGAACCCCTGCAAACTCAAAAAGTCTGCAACTTATACCCCCCTAGTCATCTTGGAAATTTGCAACAAGCTATGGATGACTAGGGTTCGAGTTTCAACCACCCAACCTGCTAGAAACAATCAAGAATTTAATTCAGGGGTGGGAAACACATCCAATCCAGGGAAGAGGAAATCCTAAACTGATTCTTAATTATGAAAGTCTTCTCTGCAAGTATAAAGGATCACAAAACCAGGCTCAATAGGACACCTTGCAACATGCCTTGAGCCACAACTACAACGTACATGCTCTACAAATGAGCACCAAACATCCTAGACCACATGGAAAACCAATCACTTCTGACCAAATAGGGTCATTTTTGCATTGAATTCCATAAAAATGGTACCCTCTGTCACTGGAAACTCTCAGAAATTCAAATTTGAATCTCAACAGTTATTTCTTCAGTGCCTACAGAGAAACAATGGCCAAAATTTAAACCTTTGCCAACTTTAAAATGCAGCCATCTGATCAATCTCCCTTCACAGGCTTTATGACTTTCCTTAAAAGTGGTCCCAGTCAAACTTAGTGAATTGGCAACAAAGAACCTTCACCAATTCATGAAACACTTCGCTCCTTCGCTAAATAATTTAGTGACTTCCTGACTACCATTCGCCAAATTTCCAAACAAACTAGTGAATCACCTTTTTTATGTGTGAACATGTGAACACATTGAACTTTTTCAGCACCACAAAATCTTTATCCACTCTGCAAACCTTAGACCCCACCTGGGCCCACCTGATGCCACATGTCATCATGCCATTCACTGCAACTGCCGAGTCACCTGACACAAGACCCATCACCCGTCAACCCTTTTAAACATTGCAAGATCAGATGGTTTTCGCATGATCATAAGGGGAAAGAATATTCCTTGCGATCACATGTTGACCGTAGATCTCAAATCTCTGACACTGGGCCCCGTTGACATGAAATTTGACTCATCGCAGGCAAACAATAGAAAATTGACACATCAGTGCCACCGAGCAAATAGGTCCCACTGCACACCTAGACAATAAAATCCAACGGCCTTCATACTACATCAACGAATCTTGTTAAATCATAGAGATTAAAAGGCTTGCATCTTTTCCTCGCGGTATAGCGACAACCACCAATCTTTGTCACCCATTAAACATATGTCAGACCCTAGCCGACGGGTCTGCTAGGACATGTGTCAACCAGTCGCATGGTCACATGTCAAAAATTCCTGACATGTAATCATGCGACAACCAATCAGTTGAAACCCTTTGAAGACCTGGGCCCACCATCCATCGCACTTGCGCACTTAGGACCGGTGAACAAGGAGTGCCGATAGAAGAGAAGAAATGCAAGGTCAAAAATACATAGGGTTTCTAACACCAAAAGATAAGTGCACAAAAGCTAGAAGGCACAAGGTCAAAAATAATGAAGGTTTTCACACAGACCAAAAACAACATGGATTTTCAAAACATTGTGGGTTTTTGACACTTAGGTACATTTTGAAATTATTTCCCTACAGGCCTTAGAACTTGAATAACTTTCTGGATTTTGTAATTCAGCACATGCAATCTGGGCTAGAGCAAGGTGACACAATGAAGAACACAAGGCAGGACCCTTTACAAAAACATTTGCAGGGAAGAGGCCATTTTCATAGGATTTTTGCTATGAGAGAAAAATGGCCTAACAGTGGCTCTAGTTGGGGATGCATGGCTCCTGTAGGCATGGAAAGGATTCAAAATTATTGGTTAAAGTAGACCATCCCACTGGATAAAATTGTAGACAGCAAGGAACAAGCAGGGCAAGACAAGCAACTGGACCAAAAAATGAAAGACCAGGGCAAAATAGGGTAGGGGAAAGCAACCTATATACAAAGATCTAAAAAATGTACAACCCTAACTATTGTTCATGGAAAACAGAGTACTTCAAATGAAGTACTACTTCAAGAATTGTCCATGAACTGGCAACTCTTGAATATCACCATTAAAATCTTTGATGATGTAAGAATCTTGGTCCCATTTCTCATGAATCAGATATGGCCCTAACTAGATGGGATCAAATTTACCATGCTTCCCCTTATCCTCCAATCTAGCATTCCAAACTAACACCAAATCACTAGGTTCAAACTTCCTGTCAACAGTCCTTTTATCATATAAATTCTTAACCTACAACTACAATTTTCCATTCCTTGCAACTGATTCTCTTCTAGTTTCATCCAACCTAATGAGGTCCTCAATTCTCAACTGCATTTCATCATCAATGTCATCATCATTTAACTGCACAAACTTGTACATCTGCAATAAGTTATTCTGAGGCATTCTAGCATGAATTCTGTATACTAAGTCAAATGGTGCACAACCAATTGCCCTCTTCACAGTTACCCTATTAGCCTATAAAGCTAATGGCAGCTTTGAATTCCATGCCCTCTTATTTTTTTCAAGAATTCTCTTCAAGATCTTAATCAAACTCTTATTAGTAGATTCTTCCTAACCATTTCCTTGTGGATGATAAGGTGAGGAATTAGAAACCTAAATTCCCAAACCTTTGCAAAAGTCCTTATATTTAGCAGACCTAAAGCACATAGCATTATCACTCACTATCCTCTCAAGGCACCCAAACCTTGTAATAATATTATTCATCAGAAAGTCAATTACCACCCTGCTAGTTGCATTCCTTGTAGGTATAGCTTCTACCCACTTTGTAAAGTAATCAGTGGCAACTAAGATCCATGAATGTCCTCCACTTAACTTGTTTGGTATCTCCCCTATGCAATCAATTCCCCATTATTGGAAAGGAGCCTAAACTTCTACTGGCTTTAATGGTACATTACCTGAGAACTTAACCTTACCAGAGAACCTTTGACAAGCATCACATCTCCTTACCAACTGTTCTACATCCTTGAAGATTGTGGGCCATCAAAATCCTACTCTCAAGATCTTATGAGCAATTTTTTTACCCATATAATGTCCACCACAAACTCCCTCATGCATCTCCTTCAACAATACATTAGCTTGGTTCTCATCTACACATTTCAATAGTATGCAATCCAAATTTTTTCTATACAACTTACATTTCACAATTACATACTTGATGGCCTGTAACTTCAATGTCCTCTTTTGATTATCATTCATACTCTCTGGACACCTCATGTTTTTGAAATAGTAAATAATATCCTGATACCAAATACAATCATCCATATCACATGTATAATCAATTTTAGAATGATTTACCTGGTTTGCATCTAGATTGGATTGAGCCATCAGTTTTGCCAATCCTTGACCTCTAACCAACTTAGTGATCTAGATCTCAACATTGAATTCCTGGATCCTATTGATCCATCTGCACCTTCTTCTAGACACCTCTTGCTATGAGAAAATATCCTTCACAGCCGCACTTGGCACAAAAGGAATCATAAATGGTCCCATCAACTAACACCTAAAAGCCTTGATTGCTTTCAGAAGTGCATAAACCTATTTCTCATTTATGTTATACTTTAATTCTACAACCTACAAAGATTTACTAAAAAATGCAATAGGCTACTCAAAACCATCCTTATTCTTTTGTAACAAAACTGCAGCAATACTATGAAAAGATGAAAAGGAAAAGATATGCATTGCAACATTATAATCAGGTGCCATAAGCACTGGTGCATCTTTAATAGCCTACTTGATATTCTTGAAGGCCTCATCAGGCTCACCCTCCCAATTGATTACAGATCCCTTCTTCAACATCTTGGAAATAGGTCTAGTAACCTCTGCAAAGTTTGTCACAAACCTCCTTAGAAAATTGACCTGACCAAAGAAGGATTGAATCCCTTTAACATTCTTTGGTCTCTAAATTTTATCAATGGCTACTACCCTCTTAGGGTCAATTCTCACTCCTTGCTTCCCAACTAAGTGGCCAAGCAACTTACCTTCTATGACACCAAAAGCACATTTCCTTGGGTTCAAAGAAATGCCAAATTCCAAGGCCCTCACAAATATTTTTTCTAAATGACCACAATGGTCCTCTTCCCTCTTGGAATAGGTAGTTAAATCATCTTGATACACAACAAGGAAAGCATTGATAAAATTTGAAAAGGCAACATCCATTGCCCTCTGAAAAGTAGCACTAGCATTTGTGAGACCAAAAGGCATTCTCACATAGACATATGTTCCCCAAGGTGTTGTAAAGGCTATCTTGAATTGTTATGATTCCTTCACAATGACCTAATTGTAGCTAGAGAAACCATCCATCATTGACATCAATTCTAATCTAGTTACTCTCTGCAACATAGCGTCCATATTGGGAAAACAATAATTATCTTTCAATGAGCTGATGTCCAAATTCTTGAAGTCCACACAAAGCCTAATGTCACCATTCTTTTTTCTTACAGGAACAAGGTTTTACACCCAAGAAGAATGCCTTATAGGCTTGATAATGCTAGCATCTCTCAACTTCATTAATTCTTCTTTCATCTTGGGTGCCAAAGTAGGATTAATAGGCCTTTGTTTTTGCCGGAAAGGTTTAGCATCTTCTTTCAATGGAATAACATGGTGAAATAAATCCTCTCTATAAACCTTTAGGTCATCATATGACCATGCAAAAACATGCCTGAATTTCCTCAATAATTTAATCAAAGGTCTCCTTACTTTTTGAGATATATCTCTACCAATGTATACTTTCCTAGGTGCCTCATGTGATCCAAGATTTATCTCCTCAAGATGAGCATGATCTTCTCCTTTGATATTCTTTTGAACTCTATCTTGGTTGTCAAAGATAGTCTCCAAAACAACAAGCCTCTTGGGCACCTTGTTAGTTCTAAGCTGAATGACCTCATTGCCTAAGACAAGCTCCCTTTCTCCTACTAACTCAACCAAGGCTGAACAATCAAATTCCTAACCATGATACCTGATTCTTGCAATCCATAAACTTCAAAATATCATTAACATCATCAGAAACTTGCCAATACTCAACATTATCTGGTATACTAGGCCTAGCCTAAATTTCAACTTTAGAGATACCAAAGAATGTGACATCATTGGGATTGATTACAATATTGGCTAACAAGTCAGCCACCTTGTTGTTACTCCTATCCTTCCACTCAATATTGAAGGCATCAAAATATTCAATCAAATCCCAAACTGCATTCCTATATTGTTTCAACCTTCTATTCTTGGAAGCATACACTGACCTAACTTGGGACACCACCAACTCAGAATCACCAATAACATTTAGACATTTAATACAATGCTTTTGTGCCAACCTCAATCCTAACAACAAGGCCTCGTATTCTTCTATATTGTTGGTACAAAATAAATTCAATGTGAAAGAGAACTTGTAGGTGTTTCCATCAGGAGAAATAAGTAAAATACCTTCTCCTGCACCATCTTTGCAATTTGCACCATCAAAGTACATTACCCACAAATTACTCTTCACAAAATCAACACCTACTTCAACAAAGATAGGTGACAAAATATGTTCATTTTCAAATACAGGGATCTCTTCCCTAAAATCATTAACATTAGTATCCACAAAACATGCAGTTTCATTATCTATGCTTCTCTCAATCATGTGGCATACTCTTGGCTCTCGTTCAATCTTGACAAACTGATCATTAATCTTGAAAGTTGCATAGGACAAATCACAATGGAAACTTCCATCCATGGCAGCACTCCACCTTCTAGACAGCAACATCCCATAATGAGGAGGGATATCCACCACTAAAACACTCATTGTTAGCTCTTTCTCTAGATATGCTGCCAACCTATATGGCATTGCATTGATAGTCCCAATAACTGGTACCTCCCTCTAATCCATTGCACAACACCTACCGTACACTGTATCAACTTTAAGGCCCAACCTCTCCATGATTTTGAAAGGCATGATAGTATTAGAGGCACCACTATCAATCATAAAATTTCTTAACTTCATCCCATTCACAAGAACACTTAAGAAGAATGGGTCAATATTTTCAATGCTGGCATTGATAGAACTATCCAAATATATTAGAGGAATTTGAGACACAATTCCCTGAGCAGCAACATCCTTCAAAGCTTTATCCTGAGATCCATTGCATGAAGTATCATTTTTGTGAGTATTACCAACCCATGCATTAGCTTTATCTTTATGTTCAGGGATCCTCAACAATTCTGAAAATGGAACCTTAACTATAATTTGTGACAATACAGATAACATGTCAACAGGGGTAGAAGCAGGAATCTCAATCTGCACTACCTTAATGTCCTTTTGCTTGTTAGACACATTAGGTGTATTGACCACCCTCACTTTTTCAATCCTAGCCATTGTGTTAACTGGCTTCTCAATCTCAGTAGAGACCTTTTCAATTCCAGCTCCCTTAGGCTCACAATGCTTACCTTTTACATTCTTGAATTTCACCATGTGATCAACCTTTGATTTGTTCTCATTAGGTTCTCCAGAGTTGGTACTCTTTATAAACATTCCTGCAGCTTTCTCATTTGTATTCCTCGCCACCATGCCTCTATTTTTCACCTGGCCAATCATTTCTGCAATAATCCTATCCATCTCTTCTCTAGAAGGTCTTCTCAAATTTACTGGCTTGGGAGAAGAATTCATGTCACATGTTTTCTGATCAATGCATTCACCATAAAAAATAACCCCTTGATGAAAAAGGGCCTGATTATGTCTCTTCACATTTACATCTCCCTCTTCATCAAAATCAAAATCATCTTCATATCCTAGATATGAAGAAACCATGCTGCATCTAACATCATCTTGTTCTTCTTCTTGTTCTATCTCCTCATTGCCACAATCTTGATTTGCAGCCATAGATTGTGCAACCGCACAATGCTCTGCAGAATGAGGGGACTGGCATGCAACACACCAAGATATGTTCTCCATGACATTTATTGAAGCCTTATGCAGAGGGTCAGGGACACCTCTGTCATTGTTTCCTCTTGTAGAAGGGATAATAGGCTTGCCATCCTTCCATTGGGTGTTTTAGGGGTAGTTCTGCAGTCTATTCTATTTATTGAAATTGTTGTTGAATTGAGGCCTTTCATTGGTAGGAGCACTGATGTTCCTATTTGCAAGTGCCTTCAAATCCTTCAATGCATTAAGCACCTTATCCAATTTATCTTCTTCTTTCCTCCTAGATCCAACATTCTTATCATTTTCTTTCTTATATTTCTTATCCCCAAACAACTTTGGGTCATTTCTCTTTCCACCCAATTTTCTTGATATTTTCATGTTGTTCTCAATATTGACAGCAATCCTAAAAGCATCCCTAAGAGTTCTTGGTTCTTTATCCCTCAATAAATATCCCATCTTCCCATCAAATGCATTGAAGTATGTAGTTAGACAAACATTGTGATCTAACCGCATAACTTGGAACAACTTATGCATACCCTTCTGAAATCTCATGTTGGATTCAGCTGCAAACTCATTCTGATTTTTCCTTATGGTGTTGAATTCATTCAACATGAAACTAGCATTAGGCCTATCACCATACTACTCTTTGAAACATTTCTCAAAAGAGTCCCAAGTATCAATACATCTATCAGGAAGCCTCTTGAACCAATCTCTAGCATCCTGATGCAAGAGCATCCTTGGTGTAAGAGCAATCTTGCATCACCCAAAAATATTTTTGTTTTTGTATTCAATAAGAGCTATCTTGTGCAGAGTTGCTATTTATGGAAACTTGATATTTTTATTAAGTTGGTCTTATGATCTTGGAATGTCTGATTTTACATATGGAGGTTCATCTCAGTCATATCAGCCTGCCAGCAAAGTTTCATGGCTAGATCAGGTGTAGTTTTGAAGATATTGAAGATTTTCAGTATTGGCAGTAGGATACAAAAACTTTGAATTCAGTTTTGAAGGCTTTAGAGGCCCCAGATGAGGTTGAAAATTTGGGTGACAAGTGCTTTGCGCTAGTCAAGCTTGTAGAGCGCTTCATGGTATTTCTAGAATGGGGTTATAATAGCCAATCAGGTCAACGGGCGATGACTTATGGTCTTCAGAAGTTGGGTCACCTGAAATGGCAGAAAATAATTTTTCTTCAAAATTTTTGTTTGGGTTTCAAAACTCATTTTGAGCTGACTTTGATGTAATAAATTGTAAAATAAAATAATTCTAAGTTTGGTCAGCCCTAAGGGCTAAATTTTTAGAACCTTCTCGGGCAGTGGAAATTGCCTATATAAAGAAGGCCTGTAGTGTTGTCTAGGGCAGTTCTGGGTAGTAGTTCTGGGTATTGATTCAAGGATTTTTCCTAAAGAATATTGTAAGGGAATGCCCATGTGGCTTTGCATATTGTAATTCTGAAAGTTTGTAATTCCACATTTGTGGAGATAATAAGAAGCCAATTTTCTGTTCTTGCATATTATTGTTGTTGTTTCTCTATTTTTGTTATGTGTTTGTGGTACTAAGGGGAGCACCCTTCATCACATCCTCCATTAGAGATTGAACAAATAGTTTCATGACTATATCCTCATGCTCTACCTAATAATCATCAAGCATATCAACAAATAGCCTAAGATGATCTTCACAACTAATAGCATTATTACCAGCAAACTTAGGTACCTTATCTCTAATATCATTTGGAAAAGCATTTGGATAGCTAGGAATTCCATCAAAATTTATTTGCCTATAGCCTTCTAGTTGCATAGGTCTTCTTTGAAAGCTCAAACTAGTGTTAACCCTAGGATCTACATTAGCATCTATATTTATTTGTGCATTTGACTGCTACCTAGGATCTACACCTATCCTAGCAGGTGAAGAAGGAAATGAACTAGTAGCATTACTAAGTGCAATAGCAGTAGTCATAGATGGCATACCTAGTTCAGTAGCAAATGGGCCAAGATCATTAGCTGAAGAAGCCCTCAAAAATTGGATCTTCCTTTTCTTTTCTACAATGGAAGCCTCAACCTCAGCTCTCTCTAGTTCTCTTGCAAGGTCTTCATCTTCTTTTCTCCTTCTCTCCATTTCAGTGTCCTTATTTAAATTAGGTGGTGGGATCCCTGGTATTTTCATTGATTTGCTTTCTTGGTCACCCACCATCTCCACCTTTCCTTTCTCATTAATGATAACAACAGGTCTAGTGATCCTATGCCCATCTTTATCTTTAGGCAAAGGGACATAACTTTGCACTTGTCTAGCCACAGGGCCCTCCCTGTCAAATTCATGATCCTGAAGCAAGTGCTCTTGCTCACTCCTCAAGGCATCAAGATCACCAAAAACATTATGCTACAGAATTCTAGGAGTAGAAGCAAGCATTTTGTTTCTCTCCTTCATTTCATTTACTTTTCTAAGGAGAGACTACCTCTCTATCAAAGCATTCACCTTTTCAGCCTCTCTCTCCTCCTGTAATCTTTTATGTATGGCATCCTGCTCTACCAACTGCAACCTTAGTGCATTCAAGTCATCAGGATCTACCATAATGTCATCAGAACTAGATGACACATCCATATCAGGAAGATTTTGATATGGGAAGTGAACTTGCCTATGTCTCATGGGTCCTCTTCTAAAATGATCTTCATCAAGATCCAGGTCAACCTCTAAACCCATATCTCTATTTTTTTCATTTTGACCTATAGGAAATGGACCTTTGTCTTGAAATGAAGCCTCAGGGGTATCATAGAATCTCTCTTCAGAGTGACCACCATCTAATCTAGAAACTCTGTCTTGTGAACCATCCTCACATGAGGATACATGTGGTACTCTGGCTCTAGCATTTCTTTGTTCTTTCATGGGAGCACTAGTAGACTCACTATCCCTTCTAATCCAGCTCTTCTTTTGTTGTCTAGGTAGCTGCTCCAAAGTGACCTTTGGATTCTCTCTAACAAAAGACCTATTATTTCTCCTCTTATCCATGATTTAACAATATGCAGCACTAGTTCTAACCTTTCAATCACCACCCACCTAGATGGGAAATCTTTGAAACACAACAAGAAAACAAGAACACACTTACAACCTTCCTCTCTAGATTCTCACCAGCAAAATCATTGTCTTGTTGATGGGTTGGATGGGTAGGTCTATTTGGTCAATAAAATTTTGAATACTTCAATATGACTGCAACCAAAGACCTAACATATGCATATCTTCATAATCATTCTACCCAACAGAGTCACCATTTTGTTGGTTGTTCCCTTTGATCTTCAAAACTTGTAGATTTATACTTTGATAGATAACTATAATGAAACTTTGACTCTATCACCACTCCAAAGTCTACAAGGAAGAGGGCCAATTAACAAGGATCAAGGAGATCCTCCTACACTTTGAGCCTCAATGCTTAGGTGGGTGTACCCTTGACTCACTTCTTCAAAGGAGTCTCTAAACAATATATAACTATACCCTTTACTATTTGATTGAAAGGTTTATCATTTAATTATGTGTGTGTGATTGCTGATGATGGACTACTTCCAGAGAATGGATCAGTGCCTTATCCCAGGGTAGAGAGTCACTTAACAACCTATATCACCCTAAAACCTTAACTCAAACATATATAGACTCAGAATAAGTGCTTTGCCTATTACTCCCCTCACTCACATATCAGGACATCAAATCTTTATCTTGCCATGAACTCACTGAACTTACCTTAAAGACTTTAATCCTAACTTTGTTAGGAACTCAAAGATAACCCCAAAATACTCTTTGTTTACCATATGCTAACCCACTTTTTTCAATCAACATATATGAGCTCAAGAGCAAAAAAAAAAGACATACACCAATATGAGATTGGAATCCAAAATATTCTCACTAAGACTTGCAGAATCAATACATTACCAAATGACAAAATGCACAAAGGAAGCAAACCCTAAATCCAGGCTCTCCTTATTCAAATTTTCACTATCAACAATCTGGGACCAAAACCAAAAGAATTGGAACCCCTGCAAACTCAAAAAGTCTGCAACTTATACCCCTTAGTCATCTTGGAAATTTGCAACAAGCTACAGATGACTAGGGTTAGGGTTTCAACCACCCAACCTGCGAGAAACAATCATGAATTTAATTCAGGGGTGGGAAACACATCCAATCCAGGAAAGAGGAAATCTTGAACTGATCCTTAATTATGAAAGTCTTCTCTTCAAGTACAAAGGATCAAAAAACTAGGCTCAAAAGGACACCCTACAACATGCCTTGAGCCACAACTATAATGTACATGCTCTGTAAATGAGCACCAGACATCCTAGACCACATGGCAAACCAATCGCTTCTCACCAAATAGGGTTATTTCTGCATTGAATTCCATAAAAATGGTACCCTCTGTCGCTGGAAACTCTCAGAAATTCAAATTTGAATCTCAATGGTTATTTCTTTGGCACCTGTAGAGAGATGATAGCTAATATTTAAACCTTTACCAACTTTAAAATGCAGTCGTCTGATCAATCTCCCTTCGCAGGCTTTATGAATTTCCTTAAAAGTGGTCCTAGTCAAACTTAGCGAATTGGCGACAAAGAACCTTCACCAATTCATGAAACACTTTGCTCCTTCGCTAAATAATTTAATGACTTCCTGACTACCGTTCACCAAATCACCAAAAAAACTAGCGAATCACCTTTTTTATGCACGAACATGCGAACACATTGAATTTTCTCAGCACCACTAGATCTTTATCCACTCCACCAAACCTCAAACCCCACCTGGGCCCACTCAATGCCAAATGTCATCATGCCATTCGCTACAACTACCGAGTCACCTGACACAGGACCCACCACCCATCAACTCTTTTAAACACTGTAAGATCAGATGGTTGTCGCATGATCACAAGGGGAAAGAATATTCCTTGTGATCACACACCGACCGTAGATCTTAAATCTCTGACACTGAGCTCCGCTGACATGAAATCTAACTCATCATAGGAAACCAATAGAAAATTGACACATCAGTGCCACCGAGCAGATAGGTCCCACTACACACCCATACAAGAAAATCCAATGGCCTTCATACCACATCAACGACTCTCGTTAAAGCATGAAGATTAAAAGGCTTGCATCTTTTCATTGTGGTATAGTGACAACCACTAATCTTTGTCACCCGTTAAACATCTGTCAGACCCTAGTCGATGGGCCCACTAGGACATGTGTCAACTGGTCACATGCTCGCATGTCAAAAATTCCTGACATGCGATCATGCGATAACCAATCATTTGAAACCCTTTGAAGACCCGGGCCCACCATCCATTGCACTTGTGCACTTAGGACCGGCAAACAAGGAGTGCTGGCGGAAGAGAAGAAATGCAAGGTCAAAAATACACAGGGTTTCTGACGCCAAAAGACAAGTGCACAAAAGCTGGAAGGCACAAGGTCAAAAATAATGAAGGTTTTCACATAGACCGAAAACATCATGGATTTTTAAAAACATTGTGGGTTTTCGACACTTAGGTAGATTTTGAAATTATTTCCCTGCAGGCCTTAGAACTTGAATAACTTTCTAGATTTTGCAATTCGGCATGTGTAATCTAGGCTAGAGCAAGGTGACACAATGAAGAACACAGGGCAAGACACTTTACAAAAACATTTGCAGGGAAGAGGCCATTTTCACAAGATTTTTGCTATGACAAAAAAATGGCCTAACACTTTATACCACACTCAAATAATTACAAATGAGTCAGCACACAAATACAAAATAAAATTTTCCACATGCAACATCAGAAATACACAAAATTATCAGCTTCCAAATGTAATAACTCTTCACTCATGTGACCTCAAATTTTACACTATGAACCACATCACTATCAATGTGTCTCCACCTTCCCTTTGACTATGCAAAACTAGATCTCATCTCGATTAGGAGATATCAGCCAATTTCCACAAACCACTACTCAGGGACACTACCTGAATACTGCTTCCACCAAAATGCTCATAACTTCTATGAATAAATGAATTTCTATCTATTCTCTTAACCATAGACAAATAACACATCAAATAATATAACATCAACATCGCGTAGCTATATCTACAATATCCCATGTGTGTTAATCAAAACACTATCTGCTTCTTTGCTAGTCTCCAAAAGATCACTATGTTGACATCAATGACAATCATAGTCATGAATGCAATAAAAACTACTATAGAATGACTACCAACATCTAGCATTCATTCCTAAAAAGATGTTGGAAATATGATAGACATGCTATATATGATGGGAGATTGTATAAATATACTATTTGGGCTAATTGAAGAAGACAAATCTTGTAACCTTTGATGGAAGAACTTGTTAGTAATTTTTGCACACCTATGAAATTTTTCTTGATGGGAGGAAGAAATTTTGTTAAGGATTTGAAGAAGAATGATGTATTTTTTCACCGTAGCCAAGGGATGGTGGATTCAATTAAGGACAATCCAAACCTTTCAGCTTTAAAAAAACATAGCAAAATAACACAAGATGTGTTTCAAAACATATTTTCCATTAACATGCCCACCTATAAGGCCTTCTAGGTTAGGACCAATTACAATCAATAAGTAATTCCACAAGATCATTAAGATCCAACACAACTCTAGCTAGTTCGGTTCTAAAAACTATCAACAACTAATGGAAACCCTAAGGAAAATCTAAACTTGAGCTCGCAAGCCTTCAATAAACCTCCTTGTCTCCAAGCATGCAAACCACTAGCTCTGCTATTACAAACTATCATATAACAATATGATCTGCAAGATCTCACAGGATCTTTTCCACAACTTCACTTATCTGCTACCCTTAGATCTGCTTTCATGATCTCTCTAAGTCATCCTAAACAACTACCCCAAACATCCCTTAAATACTAATCATCGGCCACAAGTCATCTGGATGAAACCATTAACTCCTCCTAACAAATATTAAATGTAATACAAGTTGGCTCTCACATAGCCTTACAATTAATAAATTCAACATGTAAGCCTGTAACAATGGCTACCAACAATAAATGCACCAAGTCGGCCAAGAAAATCTTCAAGAACTCCAGTCAGTAAGCCAAAACTAGTGAGTGTCAGAGAAACAACTGAGCACCAATGAAACAACCAACCAAGCAACACCAAACAACATAGGCATTATCGAGCACCAGTTCCACTAAGCACAAGAAGTCTCATCGAGTTCCTTCAGTGACTGAGCTTCCTTCAATAACTTAGACCGTTCATTAAGGCTACAATCGAGTAACATCGGCCAAGTAACACACCACCATGTAGATTCACCAAGGACCTAAGAATGCCCCTACATCAGACACCCTAGGTTTGAAAAGATGTTCATATGTGAGAAGAACATCTTCTAGGATTTAGCACATAAACCCTGAACTGGTTCTTCACATACAAGTCCTCCACCTTTTCACTTTTCATATTCTTCCACTTCATCTTCCTCTATCTCTTCAAGTCTTTCTTCAATAACACACAAGTCTATTCTCCAAAATGATTATTCATTCTCTTAGGATCTGCCAACTCAACTCAACTACCAATACTTAGACTTCTCCTACCAAGTGTTGTATCCAGTAAAGGCATTAGGGAAAACTTCTTTTCATCCTTCTCAACATTAAACACATTCTTTAGACAATCATACATAGCTCTAAAATCATATTTCCAAGGTTTACTAAGCAATATGTGACAACTATTTATTTACAAAATATCACATAACACAATATCCTTATATTGGCCAATCTAAAGATCAATAAAGCATTGTTCTCTCTTACTTCTATAGCATGATCATCTTGCAACCAGCCAATCCTATAAGGATGCAGATGTCTCATTCTATTCAAACTAGGTTTATGAACCATGTCCTTAGTAACAAGGTTATCACTACTACCATTATCAAAACTAACATCACAAAGTTTACCTCTTCATTTTCACTGAGTCATGAACAAGTTACTCCTCTGACAAGGTTCCTCCTTTGTACTGAGAAATGTTCTCGAAGTAGCAACTTCTTAGATTCAGGTTCATTTTAAACACTTTCATTCACCACATTAGCTCATTGGTCACCAAGCTTCTTCTATGTGAACTCAAAAGAATGGTGTCCTTCTTCATAATAGTTATAGCAAGTTCCCTTAATGATAACTCTACCTATATTCTTTTTCAGTTCTACAGGTTTCTGTTCATCTTCTGCAATCATTAGTTTCTCCTTCACTGAGTGATCAATCTTTTCTTTCCCTCAGGGATTACTATGTTGTTTTCTCTTTAACTTATCTTTTTCCTTTAGAGCATATTGATAAGCATCTTCAACAGAATCAATCTTCAGCATACCAAGCTCATCCTAAATGTTGAGTCTCAAACCATTCACATATCAAGCTACCTTTTCCTTACCAAGTTCTCTGTGTCCAAACCAAATAGTAAGTTTGTAGAACTCCTCAAAATAATCTTCAATAGTTAGATCCTTCTATTTCAGATTCTTCAAATTCTTAAACAATTCAAGCTCATAATTACTAGGTATGAACTTATCTTTCAACTTAGTCACCATCAACCTCCACCAATTGATCTTCATTTCACCTTCATCTTCTCTATCTCTTTGTAATTCTTTCCACCAAAGAGCAACATGTCCTTTCAATTTTGTCTATGTTAACCTCACCCTAAGAGGATCTTCAATTTCTTCTAGCTCAAATAAATCTTCAAGTTCACCAATCCAATCAATCAAATTCTCGGGCTTCAAAGTACCAAAGAAAGTAGAAGCCTCTATTCAGTAACTATTACTTATCCGAGCTCCAGGCCTAGGCAACCGAGTAGTTCTATCTCACCAGATCTATCCTTTCATTCATCACCACTAGATCTAGTAGCTTCAAGGTCTTCAATAGCTTCCTAATAACCTTTTTTAGTACCAAGATTTTGAGGTACACCAGTAATAGCTCTCATCATCTTCGCAACCATGTAATTCTTCATCAACTCCATCTTGGATCTGAAATCTGATTTCACCTTCTCTATAATCCTAGATTCCATAGTATCATAGAGATTTGTAATCACTCTAGGGTCCAATATTCTCAAAGGCATCCTTAAAGATAAGAGAAACCCTTTGCAAAAAACCCTACACTTACACCTTGTAACAATCTCCAAGTTGTAAGCAAGTTAGACCAGCCTTCCACCTTGCACAAACAACTAGGGCAAGATTCCACAAGTTCCATGCTCTGGATTTGCAACTCAAACCATAAAATCTCTTCACCAACAAGATTAACTTCACAAGATCAGCCTTGCTAGGTCAACCTTCACTCCACAAGATCAATTCAGCTCTGATATCACTTGATGCAACCAAGGGATTGTGGATCCAATTAAGGACAGTCCAAACTATGCAGCTTCAGGACACAACACAGTGGAATAACACAACACAACACAACAAGATATGTTTCAAAACACATTTTCCATTAACATTCCTAGCTGTAAGGCCTTCTAGGTTAGGGCCAATTACAATCAAGAAGTAATTCTGCAAGATCATTAAGATCCAACACAACTCTAGCTAGTTTAGTTCAGCTCGCAAGCCTCCAAGCAACCTCCTTGTCTACAAGCATGCAAACAAGTAGCTCTACTATTATAAACTATCAAATAACAATCTGATCTGCAAGATCTCACAAGATCTTTTCAACAACTTTAATTATTTTCTACCCTCATATCTTCTTTCATGATCTCTCTAAGTCATCCTAAAAAACTACCCCAAACATCCCTTAAATACTAATCATCAGCCACAAGTCGGCTGGATGAAACCATTAACTCCTACAAAAATATTAAATGCAATACAATTCAGCTCTCAAATAGCCTTACAAGTAATAAATTCAACATGTTGGCCTGTAACAACAAATACCAATAATAAATACACCAAGTTGGCCAAGAAAATCTTCAAGAACCATAGTTGGTAAGCTAGAACTACCGAGCGCTAGAGAAACAACTGAGCACCAATGAGACAAATGGCCAAGCAACACCAAACAACATAGGCATTACTAAGCACTAGTTCCACCGAGCACAAGAAGTCTCACTGAGTTCATTTAGTGACCGAGCTTCCTTCAATAACTAATACCATCATTTAAGGCTGAAATTGAGTAACACTAGCCAAGTAAATACCACCATGATGATTCACCGAGGACCCTAGAATGCCCCTACATTAGTTTTTTTGTGATTCTTAACAAGCCGAGTAAGAAAATAGAGGATAGTGTCCCTAAGGATATTTATAAGTTACTCACTGATTACAGTGAAATAATTTTTGATAATTTACCTGATGGTTTTCCACTGAAGAGAATCATTGATCATTTTACAGATCTAATCCCTAGAGCTAGTTTACCAAATAAGGCACCTCAACAGTTGACACCTACTTAGAATTAGGAATTGAACCGATAGATTCAAGAGCTATTGGAGAAAGGTTTGATCAAAGAAAGTTTGAGTCCTTGTGCATTACCTTCTATATTGCTACCTAAGAAGAATGGAGAATGGAGAATTTGTATGGATTCTAGATAAATCAACAAGATAACAAAGAAATATAGGTTTCCTATACCGAGAATGGATGACATAATGGAATTTTGACTTCAGAAAAGTATTTTACCAAAATTGATTTGAAAAGTGGGTAATATCAAATCAGAATTAGAGAAGGTGATGAGTGAAAGAATGCTTTCAAGACAAAAGAAGGTTTACATGAGTGCTTGGTTATGCCTTTTGGTTTAACTAATGTACTGAGTAAATTTATGAGGTTCATGAATGAAGTTTTAAAGAAATTATTGGGTAAGTTTTTGATTGTATATCTTGAAGATATTTTGATATTCAGTAAGACCAGAGAAGAACATTTGTTGCATGTTAGACAAGTGTTTTAAAGATTGAAAGATGAAAAGTTTCTGATAAATCTAAAAAAGTGTTCATTCATGAAAGATGAGATTGTGTATTAGGGATTTGTGATTTCAGCTAATGGTTTGAAAATGGATCCTGAAAAGGTTGAAGCTATTTTGAATTGGCCTACACCTAAGAATGCTAGTGAGGTAAGAACATTCCATGGTTTGGAAAATTTTTACCCAAAGTTCATTAGGAATTTTAGTATAGTTTTTAATGATAGGACTAAGACTATGAGAGGAGACAAGAGATAATTCAAGTGGACACATGGAGCTGATAAAAGTTTTGAGACTCTGAAGAAGAAGGTTGCTAAATTTCCTATTTTGAAATTACCTAATTTCGATAAGGTATTTCAAGTGGAATGTGATGCAAGTGGAAGTGCAATTGGAGCTATGTTGAGTCAAGAAGGTAAACCTATTGCTTTCTTTAGTGAAAAGTTAAATGATGCAAGGACAAAATATTTTGTGTATTGTTGGGAGTTCCCTTTGATCTTCAACTTGCAGATTTATACTTTGATGGATAACTTTAATATAACTTTGACTCTATCACCACTCCAAAGTCTACAAGGAAGAGGGCCAATTAACAAGGATCAAGAGAGATCCTCCTACACTTTGAGCCTTATTGCTCAGGTGGGTGTACCCTTGATTCACTTCTTGGAAGGAATCACTAAATGATATACAACTATATACTCTTTACTAATTGCTTTAAGATTTTAACATTTGAATGTTTGTGTGTGTGGTTGATGATAATGAAATTCCTCTAGAGGATGGACCAGTGCCTTAACCTATGGAAAAGAGTCACCCAATTACATACATCAACTGAATACCTTAATTAAAACACAATTGAATCTAGGATGAGTGCTTTGCCTATTACCCCTCTCCCTCAGACACAAGGACATCAGATTCCTACTCGGTTGCAAACTCACTAAACCCACCTAAAAGACTTTAATCCTAACTTTGTTAGGAACTTAGAGATGACTTCACAATACTCTTTGTTTACCATATGCTAACACACTTTGTGACATTAACATATATGAGCTTAGAACTGAAACAAGAAGACATACACAAATGCAAGATTGGAACTCATTAGTATTTTCATTAACATATTCATGATCAATACACAATCATAATAACACAAGGATATGAAAAGATACAAAATCCAGCTCCTCTATCAGTAAAACACCATGGACAACTAGCCTGAGACCAAAGAAACTTTTGGAACCCCTGCAAAATCAAAATTTCTGCAACTTATACTCCCTAGTCATCTTGGAATTCTCAAAGAGAATGAAACAAGCTATGGATGACTTAGGGTTAGGGTTTCAACCACCCAACCAACTGGAAATGGTCATAAAGTTATTATAGGGGTGGAAACCCAGGCAACCAGGAGAAAGAAAATCCTGGAATGATCCTCAATCATGAAAAATTCTCTATGAAGGTACTGAGAATCATGAACAATGCCTAAATGTCAACCCTGCAACACACCTTGAGCACAAAACTGCATAGTACAAACCCTGTAGATGATCACTCAATAGCCTGGACCACACTACAATAGCAAGCACCACCAAACCAATCAAAATCAGCTGTTAAAACCATAAATTTTGGTACTTCATGTAACTAGAAACCCCCTGTAATTTCAAATTTGAAAATAAAAGGCTACTTTATGGTGCTTTCAAAAAATCCACAGTTGAAATTTGAAATCAAGTTCACTTTAAGTCATGGCCATTAGATCTTCATGCTTTGTGGTCTTTTATGATTTATCTCTTAAAGGGGCCCAAGTCAAATTTAGCGAACTGGCGACAAAGGTTTTCGCCAGTTTGTAGAACACTTTATCTCTCCACCAAATGATTAAGCGAATACACGACCCTGTTCACTAAATCACCAAGACTTTTAGAACGTCACCATTTTATCATGCGAATGAGTGAACCCATTGAATTTTGTCAGGCTGCTAACCTTATTTAACCAGACTACTAAGACCTTAGACCCCACCTAGGCCCACTTTATGCCACTTGTCATTACCTCATTCATGGCCCATGCTTAGTCATACTAACATAGGACCCACTCTCTGTAATCCTTATAATCAAACAACAGGCGTAAGATCTCATAGCTCTGACATAACTCATGAGAACTTACGCTCACTGTAGATCATGTCCTCATCACTGATCTCTCTGACAACAACACCACTATGCTGAATCCTCACGTCGACCAATAAGATTTGATCACTTATGCACCACCTGGAAAACAACCCCACTAAGAACATTAAGCCATCTGGAAGATCAGATAGCTGGTGCAAGATCTGAAAGGCTTGGAAGATTCCATGCGCTTACACACCAACTGTCGAATAAAGAATCTCCTCCCATCTCTGACAACCCACTGACAAGAAACAAAATCAATGGCCGTTGCAAGATCTTAAGCCTCTGACAAAACTCATAATATTATACATCATTCATCAATTCATTGATAGGATCAGGACCCACTGAAACATCCAAAAACTAGGTCCCACTGATAACAAGCCACCTCATACTATGTGGACCAATCAAAACACTCTGAATCATCTCCATCTAGCACTGGGACCACTGCCAAAGATACCTTTGAGACAAATGAGATCAATGACTGGCGTAAGATCTCAAGCCTCTGACACATCGCTTGCGAACATATGCCCACTGTTAGATGGAGATGGTGTCAGAGAGGGTCCCAAGAAAGTATTAAGCTAAAATATAGGAAATATTAAAGGGCAGGACATAGGGAAAAATAAAATCACTAGGCACTGGGAACTTAGGAAAGATTAACCGGTGACTTAGGAAATATTATAAGGGGACTCATCAACACAAGAAACCTAACCGTGAACACAATAAAGTTGGTCATTTTAAATGACACATGCAAAATATAAGGTTTTAAGTGACCCACAAAAAGGTAACGCAAAAATAAAATAGGGCCAGTGCAATTTTAAAATTAAGGACCCAATGGCTAGATTTAAAAAAAATTTTTTGCCAACGGTTTATGCCAGGGACCATGAAAAACACTGCAGAGACTAGGGGAAGAGAGCTAGAGCCATGAAATTTTTTGCACGTGCTAACAGTGGCTTTGTCTGGGGATGTATGCCTCCTGTAGGAATAGAAAGGACTTAGAATCACTGGTCTAAAATAGACCATCCCACTAGAAAAATTGCAGACAACAGGGAACAAGCAAGGCAAAATAGGCAACAAAACCAAAAACTGACAAACCAGGACAAAACAGGGTAGGGGCAAGCAGCTTATTTATAGAATTTACAAAATGTACAAACCTAACTATTGTTCATGGAAAATAGAATACCTCAATTGAAGTATTTGTTCAAGAATTGTCCATGAACTGGCAATTCCTAAATATCACCATTTAATTCTTTGATAATGTATGAATCTTGGCCCCATTTCTCATGAATTAGATATGGCCCTAGCCAGATGGGATCAAATTTACCATGTTTCCCCTTATCCTCTAGTCTGGCATTCCAAACTAACACCAAATCACTAGGTTCAAATTTTCTATCAACAGTCTTCTTATCATATAAATTCTTAACATGCAACTGCAATTTGGTATTCCTTGCAACTGATTCTCTTCTAGTCTCATCCAACCTAATGAGGTCCTCAACTCTCAACTGCATCTCATCATCTATGTCATCATCATATAGCTGAACAAATTTATGCATTTCCAATAAGTTATTCTGAGGCTTTCTTACATGAATTGAATATACTAGGTCAAATGGTGCACAACCAATTGCCCTCTTCATAGTTATCCTATCAGCCCATAGAGCTAATGGAAGCTTTGAATCCATGCCCTCTTATTATTTTCAAGAATTCTCTTTAATATTTTAATCAAAATGTTATTAGTAGATTTTGCCTGACTATTTCCTTGTGGATGATAAGGTGAGGAATTAGAAATTTCAATTCCCAAACCTTTGCAAAAGTCCTTATATTAAATAAACCTAAAGCACGTGGCATTATAACTTACTATTCTCTCAGGGCACCCAAACCTTGTAACAATATTATTCATCATAAAATCAATTACCACCTTACTAGTTGCATTTCTTGTAGGTATAGCTTCTACCCACTTTGTAAAGTAATTAGTGGCAACTAAGATCCATGAGTGTCCTCCACTTGACTTGTTTGGTATCTCCCATATGAAATCAATTTCTCATTGTTGGAAAGGAGCCTGAACTTCTACTGGTTTTAATGGCACATTTCCTAAAAATTTAAGCTTACCAGAGAACCTTTGACAAGCATCACATCTCCTTACGAACTGTTCTGCATCCTTGAAGATTGTGGGCCACTAGAATCCTACTCTCAAGATCTTATGAGCAGTTGTTTTACCCATATAATTCCCACCACAAACTCCCTCATGCATTTCCTTCAACAACTTGTTAGCCTGATCTTCATCTACACACTTCAAAAGTATGCAATCCAAATTCTTCCTATACAATATACACTTCACAATTACATACTTGATGTCCTATAATTTTAATGTCCTTTTCTAATTATCATTCATGTTATCTAGACATCTCATGTTTCTCAAGTAATAGATGATATCATGATACCAAATACAATCATCCTTGTCATATATATAATCAATTTCAGAATGATTTACCTGATTTGCATCAAGATTGGATTGGGCCATCAGTTTTTCCAATCCTTGTCCTCTAACCAACTTAGTAATCTAGACCTCAACATTGAATTCTTGGATCCTATTGATCCATCTGCATCTTCTTCCAGACACCTCTTATTGTGAGAAAATATCCTTCACAGCTGCACTTGGCACAAAAGTAATCATAGCTGCTCCCATTAAGTAACACCTAAAATCCTTGATTGCCTTCACAAGTGCATAAGCCTATTTTTCATTTATGTCATACTTCAATTCTATAGCCTACAAAGATTTACTGAAAAATGCAATAGGCTGCTCAAAACCATCCTTATTCTTTTGTAACAAAACTACGGCAATAGTGTGAAAAGATGCAAAGGAAAATATATGCACTGGGACATTATAATCAGGTGCCTTAAGCACTGGTACATCTTTGATAGCTTGCTTGATATTTTTGAAAGCCTCATCAGGCTCACCCTCCCAATTGACTGCAGATCCCTTCTTCAACATCTTAGAAATAGGTCTAGTAACCTCTGCAAAATTTGTCACAAACCTTCTTAAGAAATTGACCTGACCAAAGGACTAAATTCCTTTAACATTCTTTGGTCTCTGAATATTATCAATGGCTTCTACCATCTCAGGGTCAATTCTCACTCCTTGCTTCCCAACTAAGTGGCCAAGCAACTTACCCTCAATGACACCAAAAGCACATTTCCTTGGGTTTAATGAAATGCCAAATTTCAAGGCCCTCACAAATATTCTTTCTAAATGAGTGTAATGTTTTTCTTCCTCCTTGGAATAGGCAGTTAGATCATCTTGATATACAACAAGGAAATCATTTATGAAATCTGAAAAGGCAACATCCATTGCCCTCTGAAAAGTAGCACTAGCATTTGTGAGGCCAAAAGGCATTTTCACATAAACATATGTCCCCCAAGGTGTTGTGAAAGTTGTCTTGAATTTCTCTGATTCCTTGACAATGACCTGATTGTACCCAGAGAAACCATCCATCAGAGAGATCAATTCTAATCTGGTTACTCTCTGCAACATAGCTTCCCTATTGGGCAAACAATAATTATCCTTTAATGAGTTGATGCTCAGATTCCTGAAGTCCTCACAAAGCCTAATTTCACCATTCTTTTTTCTCATAGGAACAAGGTTTGACACCCAAGAAGAATGCCTTATAGGCTTGATAATTCTAGCATCTCTTAGCTTCATTAACTCTTCTTGCATCTTGGGTGCCAACGTGGGATTAAGAGGCCTTTGTTTTCACCAGAAAGGTTTAGCATCTTCTTTCAATGGAATAATATGCTGAAACAAATCTTCTCTATAAACCTTTAGGTCATCATATGACCATGAAAAACATGCTTGAATTTTCTCAATAATTCAATCAAAGATTTCTTTACCTTTTGACATATATCTCTACCAATGTATACCTTCTTAGGTGCCTCATGTGTTCCAAGATTTATCTCCTCTAGGTCAGCATGATCTTCTCTTTTGATATCCTTTTGAACTCTATCCTAGTTATCAAAGATAGTCCCCAAAACAACAAGTCCCTTAGGCACCTTGTTAGTTCTAAGTTGAATGACCTCATTGCCAAAGACAACCTCCTTTCCTTCTACTGACTCAACCAAGGCTGAACAATCAAATTCCTGACCATGATACTGATCCTCACAACCCATAAACTTTAAGATATCATTATCATCATCAAAAACTTTCCAATTCTCAATATTATCTGGTATGCTAGGCCTAGCTTGAATTTCAACTTTAGAGATACCAGAAAATGTAATATCATTGGGATTGATTGCAATATTGGCTAACAAGTCAGCCATCTTATTGTTACTCCTATCCTTCCACTCAATATTGAAGGCATCAAAATGTTCAATCAAATCCCAAACTAAATTCCTATATTGTTTCAACCTCTTGTTCTTGGAAGCATATATTGACTTGACTTGGGACACCACCAACTCAAAATCACCAACAACACTTAAACACTTAATACCATGCTTTTGTGCCAACCTCAATCCTAACAATAAAGCTTCATATTCTTCTATATTGTTGGTATAAAATAAATTCAATGTGAAAGAGAACTTATAGGTGTTTCCATCAGGAGAAATAAGTAAAATGCCTGCTCCTGCACCATCTTTGCAATTTGCACCATCAAAGTACATTACCCACAAATCACCCTTCATAGAATTAGCACTTACCTCAACAGAGATAGGTGAAAAAATAGGTTCCTCTTCAAATATAGGGATCTCTACCCTAAAATCATTAATATCAGTATCCACAAAACATGTAGTTTCATTATCAATATTTCTCTCAATCATGTGGCATACTCTCGGCTCTCATTCAATCTTGACAAACTGATCATCAATCTTGAAAGTGGCATAGGAAAGATCACACTCTAAACTTCCACCCATGGCATCACTCCACCTTCTAGATAGTAGCATCCCATAATGAGGAGGGATATCCACCACCAAAACACTCATTGTTAACTCTTTCTCTAGATATGCTGCTAGCCTATATGGCATTGCATTGATAGTCCCAATAATTGGTACCTCCCTCTAATCCATTGTAGAACATCTGCCTTGCGCTGTATCAACTTTAAGGCCCAAATTCTCCATGATTTTGAAAGGCATGACAATATTAGAGGCACCACTATCAATCATACAATTCCTTAACTTCATTCCATTCACAAGAACATGTAAAAAGAATGGATCAATATTTTCAAGGTTGGCATTGACAGAACTATCCAAGTATATTGGAGGAATTTGAGACACAATTCCCTGAGCAGCAACACCTTTCAAATCTTTATCCTGAGATCCATTGCATGCAACATCATTTTTATGAACATTACCTACCCATGCAATAGATTTGTCTTTGTGTTTAGGGATCCTCAACAATTCTGACAATGGAACCTTAACTGTAATTTTGGATAATACAGATAACATATCAATAGGAGCAGAAGGAGGAATCTGAATCTGCACTGCCTTAATATCCTTTTTCTTTTCTGACACATTAGGTGTATTGGCCACCCTAATTTTTTGAATCTTAGCCATTGTGTTAACTAGCCTCTCAATCTCACTAGAAATATTTTTAATTCCAACTCCCTTCGGCTCACAATTATTACCTTTTACATTCTTGAATTTCACCATGTGATCACCTTTTGATTTGTTCTCATTAGGTTCTCCAGAGTTGGTACTCTTTATAAACATTCCTGTAGCTTTATCATTTATATTCCTTGCCACCATGCCTCTAGTTTGCACTTGGGAAATCATTTCTGCAGTAATCCTATCCATCTCTTCTCTAGAAGGTCTTCTCAAATTTACTGGCTTAGAAGAAGAGTTCATATTACATGTCTTCCTATCAATGTCTTCACTATCAGAAAAAATTCTTAATGAAAAAGGGCATGATTGTGTCTCTTCACATTTACATCTACCTCTTCATCAAAATCAGAATCATCTTCATATCCTAGATATGAAGAAGCCATGTTGCATCCAACATCATCTTGATCTTCTTCTTGACCTATCTCCTCATTGCCACAATCCTAATTTGTAGCCATAGAATGTGCAACCACACAATGCTCTGTAGAATGAGGGGACTGGCATGCAACACACCAAGGTATGTCCACCATGACATTTATTGAAGCCTTTTGTAGAGGGTCAGGGACACCTCTATCATTTTTTCCTCTTACAATAGGGACAATAGGCTTGTCATCCTTCCATTGGGTGTTGTAGGGGTAGTTCTATAATCTATTCTGCTTATTGAAATTTTTGTTGAACTGAGGCCTTTCATTGGTAGGAGCACTGATGTTCCTATTTGTAGGTGCCTTCAAATCCTTCAATGCATTAAGAACCTTATCCAATTTATCTTCCTCTTGCCTCATAGGTCCAACATTCTTATCATTTTCCTTTTTGTATTTCTTTTCCCCAAACAACTTTGGGTCATCTCTCTTTCCACCCAATTTTCCTAATATTTTCATGTTGTTCTCAATATTGACAGCAATCCTAAAAGCATCCCTAAGAGTTCTTGGTTCTTTGTCCCTCAACAAATATCCCATTTTTCCTTCAAATGCATTGAAATATGTGGTCAGACAAACATTGTCATCTAACCGCATAACTTGGAACAACTTATGCATATCTTTCTAAAATCTCATGTTGAATTCAACTGCAGTCTCATTCTGATTTTTCCTTATGGTATTGAATTCATTCAACATGAAACTAGCATCAGGCCTATCACCATAATGCTCTTTAAAACATCTCTCAAAAGAGTCCCAAGTATCAATACATTTGTCAAGAAGTCTCTTAAACCAATCTCTAGCATCCTCCATTAGAGATTGAACAAATAATTTCATGACTAGATCCTCATGCTCTACCTCATAATCATTAAGCATATCAACAAATAACCTAAGATACTCTTCACAAATAATAGCATTATTACTAGCAAACTTAGGTACCTTATCTCTAATATCATTTGGAAAAGCATTTGGGTAACTAGGAATTCCATCAAAACTAATTTGCCTATAGCCTTCTAATTGCATAGGTCTTCTTTGAAAACTTGAACTAGTGTTAACCCTAGGATCAACATTAGCATTTACATTTATTTGTGCATTTGACTGTTGCCTAGGATCAGCACCTATCCTAGCAGATGAAGAAGGAATTGAACTAGTAGCATTACTAAGTGGAATAGTAGTAGTCATAGATGGCATACCTAGTTCAGTAGCAGATGGGCCAAGAGCATTAGTTGATGAAGCCTTCAAGAGCTAGATCTTTCTTCTCTTTTTTGCAATGGAAGCTTCAATTTCAACCCCCTCTAATTCTCTTGCAAGGTCCTCATCTTCTTTTCTTCTTCTCTCCATTTCTGTGTCCTTATTTAAATTGGGTGCTGGGACCCCGAGTATTGTCAATGATTTACTTGTTTGATGTCCCACCATCTTTTTCTTTCCTTTCACACCAGTGGCAACATCAGGCCTAGTGATCTCACACCCATCTTTATCTTTAGGCAAAGGAACATAACTTTGCACTTGTCTAACCACAGGGCCCTCCCTATCAAATTCATGATCTTGCAATAAGCACTATTGCTTACTCCTCAAGGCATCAAGATCACCAAAGACATCATGCTGCAAAGTTTTAGGAGTAGAAGCAAGCATCTTCTTTCTATCCTTGATTTCATTAATCTTTCTAAGGAGAGACTATCTTTCTATTAGAGCATTTACCTTTTCAGCCTCTCTCTCCTCTTGTAACCTTTTATGTATGGCATCCTGCTCTACCAACTGTAACCTTAATGCATTTAAATCATCATTATTTACCATAATATTTTGATATGGGAAGTGCACTTGCTTAGGTTTCATGGGTTCTCTTTTGAAATTTTCCTCATCAAGATCTAAATCAATCTCCAAACCCATCTCTCTAGCTTGTTCATCTTGACCTGCAAGCAATGGACTTTTGTCCTAAAATATAATTTCTGGGGTATCATAAAATCTATCCTCAGAGCGACCACCATCTGATCTAGAAAATCTATCTTGTGAACCTTCCTCACTTGAGGAAACATGTGGTGCTCTACCTCTAGTACTTCTTTATTCTCTCATGGGAGCACTAGTAGACTCACCATTCCTCCTAATTCAACTCTTCTTCTCCTGTCTAGGCAATCTCTCTAGAGTGACCTCCAGATTCTTTTTGACAAAGGACCTAGTATTCCTCCTCTTGTCCATGATTTACTATATATAGCGGTGGTTCTAACCTTTTGAGTTGCCACCAACCTAGACGAGAAATCTTTACTTGAAATAGAACAAGAAAACAAGAGTGCACTTAACAACCTTTATCTCTAGATGATCAACAAAAGATTTTGACTTTACAATGTAGTCCCAACCAGAAGTCCTAATAGATATACTACTTCATTATCGTTCTCCCTAGCGGAGTCACCATTTTGTTGGGAGTTCCCTTTGATCTTCAACTTGTAGATTTATACTTTGATGGATAACTTTAATATAACTTTGACTCTATCACCACTCCAAAGTCTACAAGGAAGAGGGCCAATTAACAAGGATCAAGAGAGATCCTCCTACACTTTGAGCCTTATTACTTAGGTGGGTGTACCCTTGATTCACTTCTTGAAAGGAATCACTAAATGATATACAACTATATACTCTTTACTAACTGCTTTAAGATTTTATCATTTGAATGTTTGTGTGTGTGGTTGATAAAAATGATATGCTTCTAGAGCATGGACCAGTGCCTTAACCTACAGAAAAGAGTCACCCAATTACATACATCAACTGAATACCTTAAGTCAAACACAATTGAATCTAGAATGAGTGCTTTGCCTATTACCCCTCTCCCTCAGACACAAGGACATCAGATTCCTGCTTGGTTGCAAACTCACTGAACCCACCTAAAAGACATTAATCATAACTTTGTTAGGAACTCAAAGATGACTTCACAATATTCTTTGTTTACCATATGCTAACACACTTTGTGACATTAACATATATGAGCTTAGAACTGAAACAAGAAGACATACACAAATGTAAGATTGGAACTCAATAGTATTTTCATTAACATATTCAAGATTAATACATAATTAAAACAACACAAGGATAGGAAAAGATACAAAATCTAGCTCCTCTATTAGTAAAACACCATGGACAACCAGCCTAGGACCAAAGAAAGTTTTGGAACCCCTGCAAAATCAAAATTTTTGCAACTTATACTCCCTAGTCATCTTGGAATTCTCAAAGAGAATGCAACAAGATACAAATGACTTAGGGTTAGGGTTTCAACCACCCAACCAACTGGAAATGGTCATAAAGTTATTACAGGGGTGGAAACCCAAGCAACCAAGAGAAAGAAAATCCTGGAATGATCCTCAATCATGAAAAATTCTCTATGAAGGTACTGAGAATCATGAACAATGCCTAAATGTCAACCCTGCAACATGCCTTGAGCACAAAACCACACAATACAAACCCTGCAGATGATCACTCAACACCTTGGACCACACTGCAACAACAAGTGCCACCAAACCAATCAAAATCAGCTGTTAAAACCATAAATTCTGGTACTTCCTGTCATGGGGAACCCCCTGCAAATTCAAATTTGAAAATAAACAGCTACTTTATGGCACTTTTAGCAAATTGGCTGTAGAAATTTGAAATCAATTTCACTTTAAGTCATGGCCATTAGATCTTCATGCTTCGCGGTCTTTTATGATTTATCTCTTAAAAGGGCCCCACTCAAATTTAGTGAACTAGCGACAAAAGTTTTCGCCAGTTTGCAGAACACTTTATCTCTCCACCAAATGATTTAGCGAATACATGACCCTATTTTCTAAATCACCAAGACTTTTAGAATGTCACCATTTTATCATGTGAATGAGTGAACCCATTGAATTTTGTCAGGCCGCTAACCTTATTTAACTAGACTGCTAAGACCTTAGACCCCACCTGGGCCCGCTTTATGCCACTTGTCATTACCTCATTCATGGCTCATGCTCAGTCATACTAACACAGGATCCACTTTCTATAATCCTTATAATCAGAGGGTAGGCGTAAGATCTCATAGCTTTGACAAAACTCATGAGAACTTACGCCGATCGTAGATCATGTCCTCATCACTAATCTCTCTGACAACGACCCCACTGTGCTGACTCCTCACATTGACTAATAAGATTTGAGCACTTATGCACCACCTGGGAAATGGCCGCACTAAGAACATTAAGCCATCTAGAAGAGTCGATGGTTGGCACAAGATCTGAAAGGCTTGGAAGATTCCATGCACTTACAAGCCAACCATCAGATAAAGAATCTCCTCCCATCTCTGACAACCCACTAACAAGAAACAAAATCAACAGCCATCACAAGATCTTAAGCCTCTGAAAAAACCCATAAGATTATACATCATTTGTCAATTCACTGATAGGATCAGGACCCACTGACACATCTGGAAACTAGGTCCCACTGACAACAAGCCACCTCATACTACATGGACCAATCAAAACACTTCGAATCAGCTCCATCTGGCATCGGGACCACTGCCAAAGATACGTTTGAGATAAATGAGATCAATGGTTGGCGTAAGATCTCAAGCTTGTGACACATTGCTTGTGAACATACACCCATCATTAGATGGAGATGGTGTCAGAGAGGGGCCCAGGAAAGTATTAAGTCAAAACTAGGAAATATTAAAGGGCAGGACATAGGGAAAAATAAAATCACTGGGCATTGGGAACTTAGGAAAGATTAACTGGTGACTTAGAACATATTAAAAGGGGACCTGCCGACACATGAAACCTAACCGTGAACATGATAAAGTTGGTCATTTTAAATGACACATGCAAAATTTAAGGTTTTAAGTGACTCGCGAAAAGGTAACGTGAAAATAAAATAGGGCTAGGGCAATTTTAGAATTAAGGACCCAACGGCTAGATTTTAAAAAAAAAATTTGCCAAGGGTTTATGCCAGGGACCATGAAAAAAATTGTAGAGACCAGGGGAAGAGAGCTAGAGCCATGAAATTTTTTGCACGTGCTAACATGTATGATAAAGAATTTTATGCTATTGTTCAAGCCTTGAAGAAATGGAGACATTATTTGATGATGAGTGAATTTGTGTTGTATACTAATCATAAGGCCTTACAGTATTTGGGTAGTCAGAATAAGTTGAATTAGAGACATATGAAATGGGTTGAGTACTTGTAGAGTTATACATTTGTGATGAAGCATAAGAGTGGAGTCACTAACCGAGTTACCGATGCATTGAGTAGAAGGAGATCTTTGATGACCGAGATGAAAATCCAAGTTCTTAGCTTTGATGACATGAGAGATTCTTATGAAGTTGATCCTAATTTTTTTGAGACATGGGGAAAGTGCAGAGCACCTATTCAAGATCAACCAAGTACTAAATGGGAATAATATTTCATTCACGAAGGTATGTTGTTTAAAGGTATTCAATTGTCTATACCGAGAGGACCAATGAAGAATAATTTGATAAATAAGAAACACAGTAGTGGTTTGGCTGGACATTTTGGGATTGAAAAGACATTCAACTTGCTGAAGGAGAAATACTTTTAGCCATAGTTGTATAAAGATGTTCAGAAATTTGTGAAAAGTTGTGGAGTTTGTCAAGTTGCAAAAGAAGTAAGGATACTAGATTGTATTCACCTATTGTTGTCACTGAGAAACCTTGGATTGACATCAGTATGGATGTTTTTCTTGGCTTACCAAAGATAGTAAGAGGTATTGATTCTATATTTGTTGTTGTGGATAGATTTTCCAAAATGGCACATTTTATACCTTGTAGTAAGACATCAGATGTTGTACATGTAGCAGATCTTTTCTTTAAGGAAATTGTCAGATTGCATGGATTACCAAGGATTATTATCTCTGACTGAGATAGTAAATTTGTTGGCTAATTTTGGAAGACCCTTTAGAGAAATTTTGGTACTAAGTTGAAATATAGTTCTACATTTCACCAACAAACTGATGGTCGGATAGAAGTTTTGAATAGAAGCTTGGGTAATCTTTTGAGATTTTTACTTGGAGACACAGCAAGTAATTGGGATTCTATGTTGGCACAAGCAGAGTATGAATATAACAATTCAATGAATAGGAGTAATGGAAAAACACATTTTGAGATTGTAAATGGCATACAACTGAGAGGTATATCTGATTTGACAGACATTATTGATGAAAGAAAGAGAAGTGTTGAATGAGTAAAATTTGCTGAGTACATGAAGATGTGAAACATAAGCTAGAAAAGAGTAATCAGAAATACAAAGATAGAGTTGATAGATCAAGAAGACATAAGACTTTTGATGTTGGTGATGAAGTAATGGTTCATTTCAAGAAAGGCACATTTCATGTTGGAACATATGGGAAGCTAAATATGAAAAAGTTTGGACCTTGCAATATTTTGAAGAAATTTGATAGTGGAAATGCATATGATATTGAGTTACCTGATGACATGGATATTTCACCTATTTTCAACATTGTTGATTTGTATGAGTATCATGAATCTGATGAAGACATGATAGTATCGATGGATTATCCTAAGAAGCAAAATGAAGAAGTTGAGCTGATCTTGGAGCAAAGAATTGGAAAAAGTACAAGAGAAAAATAATATATGGAATATCTAGTAAAGTGAAAGAATAGACCAATTGAAGAGAGTTCATAGATTTCATAGTCTAAGTTGGATGCATCTTGGATCATACATGTTTCATGATTCGAAGAATCATTTTCAAATAACCCAGGTGTCTGATGAAGGAGCATCTCGGGTCCTTAGCAATCTCGTCTCACCAAAAAAATATTTTAGTTTGTTTGTGTTGCTTGGTTCCTTCTCTGACTGAGTTACTCGGTTCCCTTTGTTGACCAAGTTGGTCGGTTATCTCTTTGACACTCGGTAAATTCCCTGGCACTTGGCAATGCTTGTTCTAGCACTCGGTTTCCATGCTTACCAAGTTGTTTGTTTTGGATTTTCTTTGAGGTTGACTTGTGCATTTATTATGGGTCATGGAGTTAATGCTAGTATCCATCATTGGGAAGTGCATGGACCTAGGTCTGGTCATCCCTTCTATTGATTATGGATATGAAGGCCAACTCAGTTCGGTAGCCTCTTGTATAAATGTAGTTTTTTGGTTAGAGTTTAGGGGGTCAGTTTTGATAGAATATAGAAGAAAGAAGTTTAGAATTTATCTATAGATTGTCGCATGTTTGAGGACTTCTGTACTTGATTGTAATATTTCACCAAAATTGGGAAGGCATTATAGCCTGGCATGTATGAATCAATTTGAAGATAATATATGAAAGTTCTACATTCTCTCTCTCACTATTGTAAGTTGTTGCTTCCACATGTTGTTGAGTAGGGTGGATCAGGTTAGGGTCTACCATTCTTGGCCCCTCCTACTCCCCTTTTGTATCAGTTGTTGCATCATGTTTTAGGCATGTGATTGAGACTTCAAGACCATTTTTAGCCCCCCATGTGCCTATTTGATCACTTTGTTAGTGCCATTCCATTCGCAATTTGCTAAATTTTACTCAGTTTTCATAGTCTAGATTTTTAAATGACTTACTTTGAGGTCTCCTACTTTGCACATGGTTTGAGGTCAAGTCAAATTGAGAGTTTTCTTGCATTGTAGAGCTAGAAGTGACCTACCCTGAAGATTTATGAACCATGACCAATCCACCTGGTCATTCTCCTAACCTAATTCTAAATCAGATTTTTGCATATTCTACTATTGTGGATTCATTATCCTTGTATGGGAGTGAATTGGTATTCAAGACTTCAGATCTTGAAGGTCTCAGTTGATGAGTTTTCAAAGTCAGTTTTGAAGCTTATATGTGCAGATTTGGCTGTGCATACTGAATCAGTGTTGTGAAGGGCCATCTTTGGTCACTAATATCTTTTAGCTCAAGTCTCTAGGTGCAATTTCCTTTGAAAAGCATACTTACATGTTGTGATTGAACTTGTATTTCTGATGATGCATTCTTGTGAGGTTCTTTGGACAATTTTTAAAGCCACTTCTAGAGGCAAGTTGTTGATATTGGGAAATCTTGCAGAAGCACAATGAATTGAATAATGGATTAAACTTCCAATGCATCTTGACTTATTTTCATTATGTGATCACACCCTGGATGAACTGGAGGTGAAATAATGGTGTGAAAGGTGTTGTTTTTAAAGCCAAGCTCCTAGGTTGTCATTCCTTTTGAATGAAAATTTGCAAAATGCCATGTTTAATATTTTAAGCTTTTAATGGTGTTGTGTGTGTACTTGTCCTGAGAGTGTGTGCACTACTTTTAAAGGTGTGCTTGCTCCTATTTTAAAAGAGACCCAATGAATTATCAAATGTTGTGAATTGTGTGTGCACTTGTATTAATACCGGATGTGCATATATTTGTGTGAAATTATTGTATGTGCATACCATTTCTAGAAAGCGATTAATAAACTAAGGAATACATGCTATTGTGCATTATGTTTTGTGTAGTTCATGCCAGTTCCAAAGGCTAGCAAGCTATGTGTCAGGCATATGGGGCACATGCCAAATAACAAGTGATGGCTACCAAAGTAAAATTTCCTTGGCAAGGGCAAGGAATGCACCAATATTTGCAATGATAATGCATGCTAGTGCTTGTAGGATGCATACCAAACAAAGATAGATAGGGGGATGGCATGAAGGTTTATTATGGCCTCTGCCTTAACTGGGGTATTGGGCTTCAAAATTGCTCCATGGCTAAAGAAATTACCTATAATTATTCATGCTCCTCCAAAGAAGAATGTATTGAATCCCCTTCTAAACAAGGACACGTATGTAGATGCTTTCTTGGATATGAAGGAAATGGTTTCTCTAATGGCACAGATTGCACAAACATAGATGAATGCACTATTAAAGGGTTGAATATGTGTGTTAAAGGAGAGGAAGGAGGAATATGCCATAATTTTGTAGGTTCTTTTAATTGTTCATGTCTGAAGGAATATGAGGGAGATGGCTTTTAGAATGGGACAAGATCTATAGCCAAAAGATCCAACTACCTCAAACTTGCAATCATAGGTTCTATTTCTTCATTTATTGGAGTTTCTATGGTGGCTTTTAGACTATTTTGGTGGCTGAGCACGCATAGAGTGAAACATGCGACATAAAAGAATTTCTAGTAGAATGGTGGGATGCACCAACAATATACATCCAATAGAAGACAAGGTAAGATGTGCTTGATTGTCTACATGGTGCACATAGTTTAGTGATTGTAGAACCAAACAATACCAAGAAGGCATGGTGCGTGAGTTCTTATGGACTATACAAACTCATCATGAGGGGACAACTAGTTGGATGGTGCATGTGAGTCCAAAGTGTGCATAATGTTTAATTGGAGGATGGTGCTTGCTGGTTGTAGTGTGCAAGGGAGGTAAAACAAATATGGTGCATGCCAGCACTCACATACCGAAAAAGAACATGTGGGAGAAGAAAATGAAAAGTGAGGGTGTGTGAGGTTTCAACGTAGTTGTACACAAGATTTTTAGAGAATGGTTTTTAAATGAAAAGATGAGAATGGAATGATGATGTGTGAAAAGCCAGGAAAAACAAAGATCTAGACATGCACAACTATGGCTAGAAGAGAAATACAGAGGGTGTGCATGTGGGTTTATCCCACATGCACCCCAATTTGGTGCTAAGATAGTTTAAATACAAAGGGGCCTAAGTTAATAGTAAATTGAAATAAAATAGGTAGTGTGGCCTCTTGGCTTGTGGGCTTGTGCTTGGGTGCATGCCAACTAGGTGCACTACGACAAATATTTTAATGCAAGTATTTAAAAAATGGAAGAAGTTTAGTCCCACATTGGTCGAAGTTGGGAAATTTGTAGTGTTTATATGGAAATGTGCTCACTTAATAGTTTGAAGAAAGAATGGGAGGCTCTCAATATGCATGCACATGAGGCTACATTGGGAAGCATGTGAGTGGACCGATGACCACATAATTTTTGTAGGACAACTAGTAGGTGATTGGAGGTAAAGTGGACACGTAGTGGCTAGTCGTTGGTTCTCTAGATCAGCATGTGGTTAAGGTAAGCATTTAGAGAACATGAGAATAGTCAATCACTAGATTGTTGGATCATGGTGTTCAAGTCCCAAACATCTAGAGATCTACAGAATGCCTTAGTCGTGAGATCTCTAGATTCCTAGCTGTTAGTGGATGACACTCAAAGAACTAGATAATTGCACAGTCGCGTGATCTCTAAATTCCTGGAAGTTAAGGTGATGACATTGAAAGACTTGGAGAATAGCTTGGTCTCCCAATCTCCAAGTGCACCTATGTTTAAAAAATGGATTCAGAGACTTAGAGAACAAAGAAATATGTCAAATCTCTAAATAGAACTGTAGTAATATGATGGATCCAGATATCAAGAGATAAGGGCATTCACTAGTTCTCTAGAAATGATTGGGGTTAAGAGGTTTATTTAGAGAATAGGAGAACAAGGCATTCACCCAATCTCTAGATAGGTTGTCAACCCAGGGTTAAAGTTGGAGCATCAAATTAGATCATTACACTTGTCCAAATCTGGAGGCCTATGGGCAAAAAGAACAGGAAAAAGAGATAAAGTGTAGATTTTAAACAAGAAAAGCCAATTTAAATGAATTCAATAGTCTTCTCTATAGTTTGTAAGTGAATTTTATTTTAAATTCTGAGAGGCATTCACAGGAGTATTTTCCAGAAGCAAAATAAGATCAAGTTTTCAAAGAAACACATAATCAAATCAGTTGAAGAAAAATGATTGCAAGTGGAGGCAGTTGAAGGAGATCAAATGAAAGATCAAAATTGTATAAGTTAGAGATATTTTTGGCTAGAAATTAATAGCTATCAGTTTGGTTGAACTGGCTTTCTTATTTCCTATATCTCTGATTTTATCTCCATTGTTTAGGATGATGAAAAAATTGCAGTAAGGAGAGGCTTTGCCTTTAGTGTTAAGTTCTAGGAATTTTTGTCAATCTAGAATGTACTGATATAGAGAAATTCTACTTGAATACATTGGAATTCCCTTGCATATTGTTGTTGTCTTCTTGTTCGAATTCTGAAGCTTTTATGTATTAAATCTATAAGGTATTTTTAGTGAATTATTTACAAGCTATTTGTGGAATTAGTCTCTAGTTCCTTTCAAGGAAAGGGTAAAATCTGAAGTGTAATTTCTGAGAGGTAAGGATTTATGCAAGAATTTGATGATTTGGTGTGTTTAAGAAAGGGTGAATTGTAAGGCACTTCATCTGGGTTTTGGATGTTTTTTACTTAGAAGTTTTATGTAGATGTATGCCTTCTTTATGACTCTTTTCCCTAGGATAAGGTACTAGTCTATTCTCAATCTATAGGTATTTCATCATCACCAAAAACTTGAATGACTATTTACTGTTATGCATGTTTGAAGAGCTAAGAAGACTAAGTTTGTATCAAGGATACAAACTACTATTGTAATTCTTTGAAGAGGTAAATTTTATAGGTACACTCACCTATAGCTAAGAGCTCAAAGTGAAGAAGGATTTGATCCTTGTTAATTAGCCTTTTTCTTTCTAGAATTAGGAGTTTAGGAATCATAGAGTTCCAATTAAGCACTAGGGCTTGTGTTAGGATCTTGCAAGAAAATGAGCTAACACTTCACAATGTTGAACTCATGCTAGGTCATACCTATATCTTCTAGGATCTTCTTAATTGTGTTGTCTACTCTTTTCTTATCTAATTTCTACACCTGTGACTATTGTGTTGTACTTAATTTCTCTTCATATGTTCCAAATCTAGGAATCTTGGAATCTAATCTGAATTTTAGTAATCTACATGCATATTGTTCAGCTTCTACTTTAGATATCTCATACTTAAGAGGGTCTTCAAATTTTTTTCTTGGTTCTACTACTTCAATGTAGGTGAAATCAATGTCCACTAGGAAGCATATTTCATTCTTGTACTTCTCAACTATAGATGGTGTAATTATTGATCTCTTTGTCATTTCATTCTGAAAGGTCTTAATAACAAGTTTGGTACTCTCATTTAATTTTTCAATAGGGTTTCTGACATATAGATTGTTAATCTTGTCTATTGAATTTCTCCCATCATTCCAATCAGCTCCTACAGTGTAAGGGTATATCCTCAAAAGATGGAAAAATATATAAGTGATTAAGGATGAAAATCTAAACTGGGAATTCTTTATTTTCTTGGTCTTCTGAAGATTCTCAATCATCTGAATTCTCATAATTTCACACATATCTACTTCAACTCTTTCAATGTACATAATATAGGCTGCATACACCATATGTACTACTATGTCATCTTCTCTTGAACTTGTACAAAATTTTGTGGTTAGAATCTAACATACATATCTAACATCATTTTGTTCAATCTTGCTTATGACTATACATCTTCCATTATAAGAAGACTTGGTGTTATCTAAGACTATTTTCTTTAAATTCTTTTCATTCAAAGTAATTTCACCATTCTTAGATAATCCTATAACATATGTGAATTAGATCACCTACTATGTCTATTACTCTATCATCCAACCAAAACTTTCCATTATGAATTCTACTCAAAATGATTTGGTCCATTCGTGTCTTTTTTGTATATATTGTTGTATTCCATGGTAAAACTACTATCTCCTACTATCTCAAATTTGCATTTCAAACACCCTTTTACTTTTTCTAAATGTAAAACTCCGCTAGGAATGGTCAAAAAATCCAAACTAGAGTCTTCTTCAAAGGGTTCTACTAGTTCCTTTTTCATCTTAGGTCTAGCAGTGTTTGTGATATTGTGAACTAATGATGTGTCCATGATTGCACTGAAAAGTAACTGCTTTATCAATGAATTCTCAGAAAAATACCTCAGAATCACCATTTAGGGATTTTGCGTAGATCTAGCAAAGAATCTATCTATAAATATTGTAAACTGCTTGTAATCTCTGTTAGAGTAGTCATATTATAGCTAATAATTAATTTATTTAATTATTAGTCTATTATTCTCTACACTTAAGTTAGACTTAGGCATCTCATTATTCTTTAGGGTTTTCACCTTTAGGGTTTTGGTATCCTTTTATAAGGATTCCCTCTTTGTATTTCATTAATTCAATTATTGGATCATAATAGAGATTGCTCTTTGCATGTCCATAAGATGTCTCTGGCTTTTTGGCCTCCATGATTTTTCTTGCTTCTATGCTTTGCTTCTTCCATGTGACAGGGTTATGCATGCAGGTGTTCTTGGGAGATTAGTTTTTCACCTAATCTAACATGGTATCAGAGCCATCTTGCTGCTCGCTATTCATGTTTTTGTTGAAGTGATTCAGAAGCAAGACATTATTTTTTGTTTCTTTTTTGCTTGCAAAAAAGAAAAAAATAATTTTGGGGGTATTTTAAGCAAAAACGGATGCTGCCACTGCGCTCAGAAGGTCCGGGAGAGTCAAAAATCATATAAAATTTGCAATTTTTGGCCACTGTGACTTCTGGGAGAAAATTTTTGCCCTCCTAAGGCCGTACGGCTCGAAAATCGAAAAAAAAAATTTAAAAAAAATCATTTTTTAATGATTTTTTGCGTTACATATAACGCAGCCTTTGTTTTTTCAAACGGCGCCGCCGAGCGGCCACCAATGCACTGCCGACTGGCCATGCCGTGCCCACTCGCGGCCCCCGCTCCGCTGCAGAGCCGCCGCCAATCTGCGGCCTCCGCCGCCCGTGCCGTCGCCCGCGCCCGCGCCCTCCGCTCCGCCGGCCCGCCCGCAGCGTCCCCCGCCACCGGCCTAGCCACCGCTCCGCTCGGCTCCTTCGTGGTCCCCGCCAACGGCTCCTTCGCGGCCTCCGCCAGCTCCTCCGCGCGCTCCGCTCCGACAGCCCCAGCACCGCTCCACTGACCGCGCCGCCGCCTGGGCTGTCCGACGGGGTTTTAAGCCCCACGGGCCCTAGCGGTGGTCACATGGGTGACCAAGAGCTCCGCCTCTAGCCCCCTGCGCGCGCCATGCGCCCAAGGGCTTTGCATTTCCAGCCCCAGGGGCTTTAAAAAAATTTTTTTTGAAGCCTTTTTAGGGTACCTGGGCCTTTTTCGCTCTACAGGGAGCATACGGGGGTCTTTTTCTGACTTCCATATACCGTCGGAAAGCTCTTTCTGAGATCTTTTTGATGGTGGAGGTTAGGGTTTTTGGTTCCACCATTTCAATAGCTTTTTTTTCTGTTGTTGTCTGATGTCTCTTTTTGCCTTCCGGGAGTCATATCTGGCTCATCCGGACTCCTTTTTTGGCAAACGAGATATCATCGGAAAGCTGGTTCAGTGTGCTATTTAGTGGCAGAGGTTATTTTTCCAGATTCTACTCTTAGTTTTTACTCCTCTGAGTTATGCAGTTTATGCCCTCTGGTGGAGTGCTTGGTTCTACAGGTCCGGGGATCTCTTCTTCTGAGTTCATAGCTCACTCTTCTTTCTTTCTTCTGAGCATTGTATGCTTCTCTTCTGTTGCATTCTTTTTTCTGTAAACGCACTGAGATAAAGTGCCTGACTTTGCATATCTGGGATCTTGTACTCCTTGTGTTTGTTTGTACTCGCACTCAGTTATAAAGTGCCATGGGGGGTTATGATGTTTTTCCTTTTGTGCTCATCCACCTTTGTCAAGTGAGTGTACCTTCCATGACATTAGCCCATGCTATGTGTCCAGAAGATCTATTCTTCTTCTTCGACACCGCCCTTTATCCTGTGCGTGTACTTCTGTTGCACTGTTGGTGTTCCTGATTCTCCTTCTTGCAGATGTTTTTGGCATTGCATTTCAGTGTTCCTGTCACCCCTCTCCCTGTTCAGCATTATGGGGGGGTTCACTTGTTGGCTCTATTGCTTCCTTGGTTTGGTTGAGTGATCTACGTATTCAGTTTTTGTTCCTATGTACTAGGCGGATGCAGTGGCTAGGCACCTATGCATTTCGGTGAGATGGATCATCTACTATATAGACACTCATTCATTCCTTTTTTGGAGGTCACCTCTTCAATTGATCAGCTCTTCAGACTTTGTCTTCTCTACCTGGTCATGCACTATTTCAGTGGGGGTTCCAGCAATATTCTTCTGACAGTGTTTGCAGCTTCATGCTTTGGAGATGCTTCATGCTCTTTCTTGTTCCTTTCTTTGGGACATTCCCTAGATTGGAGGCTTTGTTTCCTTCATCTAGTTTATTTCTTGTACTTGGGTACCTGATCAGGCCTTGTTGCCGGGACCCATAGCTCTTTCATGCATTTTTGTTTTCATGCATCTTTTAGTCCTTAGTTGTTTAGCTTCTCCCTAAGTTACACTTAAGGGGGGGTGTTAGAGTAGTCGTATTATAGCTAATAATTAATTTATTTAATTATTAGTCTATTATTCTCTACACTTAAGTTAGACTTAGGCATCTCATTATTCTTTAAGGTTTTCACCTTTAGGGTTTTGGTATCCTTTTATAAGGATTCCCTCTTTGTATTTCATTAATTCAATTATTGGATCATAATAGAGATTGCTCTTTGCATGTCCATAAGATGTCTCTGGCTTTTTGGCCTCCATGATTTTTCTTGCTTCTATGCTTTGCTTCTTCCATGTGACAGGGTTATGCATGCAGGTGTTCTTGGGAGATTAGTTTTTCACCTAATCTAACAATCTCCACTAGCTAGCTCTCTAAGTCTATTGTAAACAGTTAAATGATCAAATGATGTCAATAATCCACTTTTTATCCTTCAAGACATTATCATCACATTAATTTGTTAAGTGCATACATGCCAAAAGCTATTCCTGGGTACCTGTAAAAATTCTTTCATTTTGTGTAATTGCATACATGTTCATAAATTCATGATGTCTTAACCATAGCTTCCTTATATCATATTATAGCTCATATTAACTTTGCAAGGCTTAATTCAAATTATTCTAAACTCTATACTATTCTGATTGATGCTTATTCTAATACATAATTCATGCAATTTGATGCTTAATTACTTTGAAATGAATTTGGAATTGATTCAAACTTACTCTTAAATACTTTAGCTATATGATTTCCTAGTAGACCGAGTGTGCTTGCTTGATCTGTAGCTTTGACAAACTCAACTTCTTTCGAGTTAAGACAATTTTATTTCTAATTTTTTTGGTGTTCATATTTCTCCTGGTATAGTTTTCATTTCTTCAAAGATTAGGATTTCTCATGTTTTTCATTCTACAATACCTCAGTGTGTGACCCATTTTACTGCATATCTCACAAACTATTCCATTGTTTCCATATGTCGGTCTTGACTGGCTGATTTGTGATCTGTAATTTCTGACAATATATCTAATTTTTTTGCATCTATAACACACTACTACATTTCTTATGTTGTTCATTTCTCCAACCGGTCTTTTATCTATAGGGTTAGTATTTTTAAACATTCTACTATTACCATTATCATTAGATCTAGGTTTCTTATAATCAACAGCTCTATGTCCAAAACCATGACAATTATAACAATAACCAGTGATAAGTTTAAATTTCTTACCTATACAATCTCTCTTCATGTGTCCAAAATAATTGGATGAGAAACATCTTACTTTGAATTCTCCTCGCATATCTTTAGGCGGTTCATCTTGCTTAAGTGTATTAGGTACATTTTCAGATTTGTTACTCATCTAGTTTCTTTTCTTCTTTGTTCTCAAGATGTTATGGATCTGGTTCTTTTCATTCTTCAATCTTCTTTGGAAATTTGTTTTCAATGTATCCAAGACCATTTTTATCATAAGAGGGTTTCTAATAAGAAATCTGTTCATCAATTTTTTCACTACTGGAATATAATTTCTCAAGATGTTTTTTAGATTGAGTCAATTCGCCTTTTACAATTCTGTTGTATTTCACAAGTTCAGCATACTGTAATTTTGTAGTCTCAAATTCAGATGTCACTTTGGTATGTTGAGATCACAAATATACATTTTCAAACTTCAGATTTGATTCTTATTTTTTGTTATCATCTTTCAATCTTAGCTTAAGATCTAAAATCTTTATTTCATGTTTAAGGATCTCATTTTCTTTTTTAAGTTTTTAAATTTCATCACAATCCTTAACTTGACTTGTAGGTTCTTTCTTTGATTTGAGATCTTCTATATTTTCTTTTAGTTTCTCACTGTAGTCTTTTGCATTATCATATTTTTCCTTCAGTCTATCTCTTTCTTTAGTAAGAATATCAATCTGTTCAAGAGCTTCATCAAGATTTTTTGTAATTGATCCATATCAATAGAGATCTTACTCAAGCTGTTAGGCCTTTTCCAAATAACATTTTTCTGAGTAACTAAGATTTGATACCAATTGTTAGAAATAGGAAAGACTGAGAGGCGGGGTCAATCAGTATTTCAAAAACTTTTACTTTTTCCCAATTATGGATATATGAAATTAACTTATAGCTTTCATAAGAAACTAAACTAAACAAACTAAACAATAAGCATAACTATAAAATGAATGAACTCATAACACCATGTTTGTTCTCAAGGAAACCTTGGCCAAAGGAAAACCCCTGTGGGGATGATACCCACAATTGATCCACTAATCAAAAGTATTCGGTTAAGGATATTTACCCTGTTAGGAGTCTATTACATTCGTATAGTGTCTCTATCTTGGTTAAAGGACTATATGCCTTGTTAGATTCATCAACCTTGTCACGAGTTTCTATCACAAAATATATATGTATGCAACATGATCTCACTTTTGAAACATACAATATACAATGATAACTTCAGATAAAAAAGGTAGAATACAACAACCTTTTACTACTGTTGAATATCTTCAATATTCTGATGTAGCTTTGTAGTCTCTTCACACTGCTATACAATACTTTCTTTCTTACTTTCTTATAACTTATAATTTCACATCATATATATATCATATGTCTATCTCATATATCTTTGCATTACATTTTTCTTACTTATATACAAGTTATTAAAAAATAACCTTCTTATTGGCTTCCAATTCATTATACTCTTCTCAAAACATAAAGCAATTTCATGCTTCCTTACGGTTAACATCTAGGATGTTATCCCTAATTATTTAAGTCATTATTTTGATTAAAAAGAAAAATTCCTTAACTCAATATAATCAATTTATGATCACTTCTCTATTTTGGTCAGCTCAACATTATCTTTGTAAAACATCAATATCTCTTTCCGTACATGTCGTATAGACTTGCGTGCTTTGATATAGCTTTAATATAACTAGAATGATCTATGTTCAAGTGCACATGCACAAAACATGTTTTTGTGAACATCGCTAATCAAAATGGTCTCTGTGTAGATGGATAAACATTGTTATACTTAGATAATTCTCATGAGTTCTTATACATAACTTCCTCCTTAGATCATGTTGTCTCAGTACGAAATATATATTTCCATAATGACAACATTATGATATCCTACTTATCCAAATTTCCAACAAATTCATTTTCCACCTTCACCCTATTTTTGGATCCAAGGAGATCCTATTTTCAAACCCTTTTGTTTTTGGGGGCCATGGGTGGTTGTCACTGAGAAACCCCATTAGGGGTCATGTGTGGCCACACCACTGCGGGCTCCCCAAATGGGGGCTATGGTAATCTAGGCTATCAAGGGAAGGCATGAGGCTGCTAGGCTTTCAAAGAAAAAAATATTTATATAATATAAATATTGCATTGAAAAATGGATTTAAAAAAAATAGATAAGGGGTGGGCTATGGGGCTGAGCCTCCAATTTTTTCCCCACATTGCTATTCTTTAAAAAAAATATAAAGTAGAACTAGTGTTGCAAACTAAAATTAATCATTTTGTTGATTCTAAATAGGAACTAAAAAAAAAGAGAGTAGACCGCCATTAACCTACAAGAAAACATGAGATGAGAAAGGAAGAAAATGGGAAAAGAAAGAAGATGGATTGGGAGAGAGCCATCCACATTTCCATGGCTTCATTTTCTCTTCTCATTGTAGATCTTTGCTTCAACCTGCACATTCCAAAATCAAGAACACAAAAAATTGGAAACTAGGGTTTTGAAATATGTTAGAGGAAGAAAGAAAAAGATAAAACTAAAGAATGGGTTGATATTATGTAAGTTGAAATTTTAACCTAACCCTAGTTTCAAATTAGGGTTAGGGATCGACTTTTGGTCAAACCTTTTGCCATTTGATAAAGTTTTAAATTTTAAAATGAATTTTTGTGTCATAAATGTTATTTTAATAATACTTTTTTTTTTAGTGGGCTTTTAACATGACTTTTTGTGGGAATTTGATTTTTTTCTTTTTTTAAATTATTTTTGTCTTTTAATCATATTTGATTTTTTTTATTGTGTTAAGTGATTTATTTATTCTCTTTGTCAATTTTTTATTAAGGGAATTTTTCTATTTATTGATTTAATTAAGTCATATTAATTTATTTATTTATTCAAACTTAGTATTTTAATCCTTAATAAAATTTATGGAATTTTAATGGTGCAATTAGCTAAATAAAACTTTAATTAATTTAATGGTACATTTTAATTAGAATATAAATTCCACCTTTACTAAAGTTAAAATTTAATGGGATAGAATGTAGAATTAGAATAATTATTAATTATTGGTATTAAATTTAATAGTCTACTATTTAATGATATTTTTACATAAGTGAACACTTAAAAAAATATTTAAGCTATATGTAAAACCTTCTTAACATATTTAATTATTATTTAATTTATTGAAAATTAAATAATCATGGGTTAGGGTTAGGATTAAAATTAGCTATTCTAGGGAGTGGTTAAAAGTACTCTAGGCAGTGCTTAGGGTTAAAGTTAGCTATCCCTATGGGTGTACTATGAGTTTGGGGTTAATTTTTTACCATTATATCTCCCAAAGCTTAATTATGGCCTCTTAAAAAGTGCCTTCATAGGGAGTGACGAATTTGGAAAGGGAGTCAAATTAATCCCTTCTCCCCATTTCCTAGTTTTCCTCTCATTTTGAAAAGTGGGACAAAATGCAAGATAATCATTTTGAAGAAGTCCTATCTCATTATGTTGGTAGGTAGAAGTTGGTAGAGGTCTCCCTTTTAGAAAAATTTTGGAGGAGTTTGTAAGTTGATTTCCTAATCTCCATTTTTGAGAGACTTCTAGTTTGAGTTAGTAAGGTAGAGAGATATTGGCTGGGGAAAAAAAGATAAGGGAGGGTTGAAGCTCATCGTCAACTTCTTCTTGCCATTTTTCTTGGAGAAAGGTTGGTTCATATATCATGGAAGACCATGTTTTATGTGTTTTATGTAGTTTTTTAATTTCATGTTATATGTGAGTTGTGTAGATTTCAAGTTTTGTTTCATGGAATTTTCTTTTTTTTTTTGTTGTTTTTATGTATGTTTTGGGGAGTGCAAGACTATAATCACCCTTGAGAGGGAAGAGAGCCTCATGGGTGAAGAGAATTTGGGAATGCCCAAATAGTGTAGAGTCTTTCCTCTTGGTGGAAAGGGACATGGCATGGACTATGGGTTTCGTATTTCCATCATTTTATTCTACACTTTTCGGGGCCACAAGGAGAGAAATTTGTGAATTATGAAGTGGGAAATTTTGGATATGAAATTGAGCCTTGTGAAGGAATTTTTATGTTATGAGAATTATATTTTTGTTTATGGAATTCTCCTATTTGGATTCATTTTCCACCCTCACCCCTTTTATGGATCCAAGGAGATCCTTTTTGCAAACACTTTTGTTTTGGGGGGCCGCTGGTGGCTGCCACTATGCAACCCTATTGGGGGATGATTGTGGCCACGCCACCATAGGCTCCCTAAAGGAGAGTCATGAATGGTAGAGCCACTGTGGGCTCTCCAAATAGGGGCTGCAATTGGCCAGGATACCACGAGCAGCCATGAGGCTGCCAAGATTTCAAAGAAAAAATATTTATATAATATAAAGATTGCATAAAATAAAAAGATTTAAAAAAAGGATAAGGGGTGGGGTTTGGGGTTGAGCCTCCATTTTTTCCCCACATTTCTATTCTTTAAAAAATAAAACTCTTTTTTTTAATTCTAAATAGGATCTCAAAAAAAAGATATTATACCACCATTAATGTGGAAGAAAAAATGAGATGGAAGAGGAATAAAATGGGAAAAGAAAGAAGAGGGATTGGAGAGAGCCATCCACATTTGCATGGCTTCATTTTCTCTTCTCATTGGATATCTTTTCTTCAACCTAGTGTACATTCTAAAATGTTATTTTAATAATACTTTTTAGTGGGATTTTAAAATAACTTTTTTGTGGAAACTTGGTTGTTTTCTTCTTTTTTTTAAATTGTCTATGTCTTTTAATGAGGTTTGATTTTTTTATATTAAGTTATGTGATTTATTTATTGTCTTGGTCAATTTTTTATTAAGGCAATTTTTGCATTTATTGATTTAATTAAGATAGATTAATTTATTTATTTATTCAAACTTAGTAATATAATCCTTAATAAAATTTATGGAATTTAAATGGTGGAATTAGGTAAATATAATTTTAGTTAATTTAATGGTGAATTTAAATTAGAATGTAAATTCCACCTTTATAAAAGTTAAAATTTAGTGGGATAGAATGTAGAATTAAAATTATTAATTAAATCAAACTAGAGATAAAGCCGAAATTGATTATTGGTATTAAATTTAATACTCTATTATTTAATTATATTTTGACATAAGTGAGCCCATAAAAAAATTGAGCTATAAGTAAAACCTTCTTAACACATTTAATTATTATTTATTTTATTTCAAATTAAATAATCATGGGTTAGTTTATTAAACCTATTGGTGTAGACTTAAGAAATGATTTCGAGGGATGTTGACCATTCTCATGATTCTCCTTGACACCAATACTAGAAAACTGATAATACTCAAGGATTGTATTAGATCCTTCGTTGATGCAAACTTATTGACAACTTAGTAAACCTAGTAACTTATCGAACATTTTCAATTGTAACATTAGAAAATTATACCTTAGAAGAAAAAAAAATGTTGGTGTGTTTTTGCCCTAGATTTTGGGCATGACATTTTGTTATGAGAGCATAGTTCAACACTAGGAGCCTAAAACCATTACATTTCATCTCATTACCTTTTAACTTTTGTGTGGGATGTCACCGGTTACCCGTAATGCTCTGTGGCAAGGGTGAGGTGCTAGGGATGTCCACATGGTAGTAGAGGGTGATAGAGAGTAGAAAATACATCCTACTGAGAAGTCATCCAACCTAAATTAGGAGGTATTGAATACCCTCTATAATATCATTGGGATCATTATAGATAGGCTACCACTAGGGGGCCATTAGTTAGTAGCTCAAGAGAGGAGTAGGAGCCCTCCTTCTAGACATGTAGAGACCCAAGAAAATCATGAGGTTGAGTAAGTTCACATGCCAAAGGCACCACTTGAGGTAGCATAGAGAGGGTCCCATGATACAGGGGACCAGGTTAGGGATCTACTATGCCTTCATCCACCACCATTCAGAGGGCCTATGGATGGACTAAGGGTGAGGCTTGGCTCCTAAGCTTAAAGCATTTCCTTGGGTCATGTACTTATGGGAGAAATCTAAAGGCACAAGTTTCTATTCATTTTCTTTGAGGGATTTCTTCCGCATGGTTGAGGCAAGAGGAGTTGAAGAATCACCTGGTCATACACACCCTCACTTGAGATATATTATTGGAGAGATTTAGCACTAGATATATTTCAAAACATTTCCAACAACATTTTATTGATGAGTTCCATGAACTTCAGGAGAGGGGACTCATAGTGGCCCAGTATGAGTGAATGTTTCTCAAGCTACTTCCATATGTTGAATACATGAAGGATGGGAAACTGCAAGTCAATTTCTTTATTAAGGGATTGAATTCAGATATATCAGATATGGTACACATGGTATGTCTAGGAGATTACATTTTACCATTGAGAGAGCCATGATATCCAAGGAGACATGTAATAGATCACAAAATTTTTGGGATAGGTCTCAAAATCATAATCTTGCACCTTAGGCTTCTAGATACTAGAGACCCCATTGGAAAGGAAATAAGAGATAGTCATTAGGGCTTTTAGAATCCCCCAGCCCTAGCATCAGACTTAGAAAAATCAGAGATAGAGGCCACCACAGGGACAATAGGGATATAAGCCCAAGTAATTATAGTCAAAGGGTCCGAAATGAGACCAGATATCATAGGTACCTTATACATCTCCAACTAGGAATTAAAAATCCACTATGGGTGGTTTTAGTGGTTCTAGTAGGACTGGTGGATGCCAACATTATAGGCCACAAGGGATTTAGATATAGGCTCAAGGTCCTTATTACACTTATGGAGCTATCAGACACATAGCTAGGGATTTTCTGGTGGGGAAACCAGCTGATAGTCAGAGAGTGGCCACTTTAGATCCCATTGTGGGAGATATGTATAGATCACCCAAAGTATTTACAAGGGTTGATAACTGATAGGAAGAGCGCCAACCCACTATTATTGAGGCTGCAAGAAGTATCTAAGGTAGTAGGATTTCTATTTTATTTTATTCAGGAGTAACCAACTCTTTTATTTCTCCATTAGTAGTGTAGCATTGCAGGCTGGTGGTATCTAGGTGGGATGTTGGTTAGGAGGTTGAGTTAGCCTCAGGATCTAGAGTGTCTGTCACATTTCTAGTCAGAGATTTTCAGATTTAGATAGGAGATATGACCACTTTAACTAACCTCTGCATTAACCCTCTAGGTTCATATGATGTAATTCTCTTCATGGATTCTCTTTGCACCCAGAATCCCAAGATGGATTATAGATAGAAGAGGGTAGAGTGTGAGGATAATTTTTGTGCTCCCAAAGTCATTTCAGGGGTTTAGAGGCTCATATATCTTCATATTATCTCTTCTATGTAGCTTGGTTAGTGCATGTGTATAGGCTGTTATTTATTCATCATTACCATAAGTGCTAGAGAGAAGGAGGAGGAGGAGAAGGATACTTCCCTTAATGACCATCCTATATTATAGGAGTTTGTAGATGTATTCCCTTTAAATTTACCTAGTATGTCACCACCTAGGGAAGTTGAATTTCATATATACCTTGTACCATGAGTTGAGCCAGTATCTAGAGCCCTGTATAGGATGACTACTCATGAGCTCAATGAGATAAAGATTTAGTTGGAGGATCTCTTGGAGAAAGGGAATTTTTAACTAGTGTTTCAACTTGGGGTGCACCTGTCATCTTAGTTAAGAAGAAGGCCTCTTAGGTTGTGCATGGATTGTCATTATTTGAATAAAGTAACCATTAAGAATCAATATCCACATCCTAGGATTGATGATTTATTTGATCAGCTACAGGGTACCCATATGTTTTCAAAGATAGATCTGTAGTTAGAGTACCATAAATTAAGGATTATGGAGAGTGATATCCACAAGAATACCTTTTTTACATGATATGGCCACTACAAGTTTACTATAGTTTCATTTGGCCTCACAAATTCTCCAGCTATATTTGTGAGTCTCATGAATGGAGTGTTCCAAACATTTTTTGACAGATTTGTTGTAGTTTTCCTAGATATTATTTTGAGTTATTCACGAGATGAGAAGAAGCATGAGGAGCACCTAAGGGAGGTTTTGCAATGTTTGAAGGATAATCCATTATATGGAAACATGTCAAACTATGGATTATTTAGGTAAGAGATCTACTATCTTTCACATGTGATATCAGGAGATGGGATTGCAGTTGACCCAATGAAGATTAGAGCCATTATAGATTTTCCTACACCTACCACTCTCATTGCAGTCAAGAGCTTCATGGGGTTAGCAAGATATTTTAGGTGGTTTCTTGAGGGATTTTCTAGAGTATCTAACCCTATCCTATCTCTTTAGAGAAAGGGTAAGAATTTTTAGTGGATAGAGAAGTGTGAGAGAGCCTTTTAGGATCTCAAGAGAACTCACTAGAGCACCTATCCTTCTAGTGCCACATCCTTCAAAATACTTTTTGGTATGCACCGATCCATCTTTAGATGTACTAGGAGTAGTCCCTATGAAGGGTGGTCAAGCCATTTCTTATGAGTCTAGGAAACTTAAGACTCATGAGCTTAATTACTGTACCCATAAACTTGAGGTAGTAGTGGTGCACTCTTTGGTGAGATGGTGACACTTCCTCTTGGATCATGGTTTAGAGCTTCATTTAGACCATCAGTGCCTATAGTACATATTTACTCAGCCAAACCTTAAGGCTCGACAAAGGAGGTGGATGGAGTTTATATGCAAGTATAATTTTGATGTTTATTACATCAAGGCGAAAGAGAATGTTTTAAGGACCTTTGATTTTTTTTATTAAGTGATTTATTTATTCTCTTGGTCAATTTTTAATTAAGGGAATTTTTGCATTTATTGATTTGATTAAGTCAGATTAATTAATTAATTTATTCAAACTTAGTATTTTAATCCTTAATAAAATTTATGAAATTTTAATGGTGCAATTAGATAAATATAATTTTGATTAATTTAATGTGAAAATTAGAATATAAATTCCACCTTTACTAAAGTTAAAATTTAATGGGATAGAATGTAGAATTAAAATTATTAATTAAGTCAAACTAGGGATAAAGTTGAAATTAATTATTGGTATTAAATTTAACACTCTATTATTTAATGATATTTTGACATACGTGACCCCTTAAAAAAAAATTAAGCTATATGTAAAACCTTCTTAACACATTTAATTATTATTTAATTTATTTAAAATTAAATAATCATGGGCCAGTTTATTAACCTATTGGTGTAGACTTAAGAAACCATTTTGAGGGACGTTGACCATTGTCATGATTCCCCTCGACACCAATACTAGAAAACTGACAATATCAGAAGATTTTATTAGATCCTTTGTTGATGAAAACTTATTGACAACTTTGTAAACCTATTAAATTATCAAACATTTGTAATTGTGACATTAGAAAATTATTCCTTAGGAAAAAAAAATGTTGGCATGTTTTTGCACTGGGTTTTGGGCATGAAATTTTGGTATCAGAGCATAGTTCAACACTAGGAGCATAAACCCATTAAATTTCTTCTCATTACCTATTAACTATTGTGTAGGATGCCACTAGCTACCCATAATGCTCTGTGACATGGGAGATGTACTAGGGGTGCCTGTACAGTAGTAGAGGGTGATATATAGGAGCAGAGACCTCCTCTCGAGAAGCCACCTAGTCTGAATTAGGATGTATTGAATGTCCTCAATAATATTGTTGGGATAATTATTGATAGGCTACCACCAATGAGCCAGTAGACATTAGCATGAGAGAGCAGTAGGATCCCTCCTTCTAGACATCTAGAGGGCCAAGTAGATCACAAGGTTGAGTCAGTTCACATGCCAGAGGAACCACTTTGGGTAGCAGAGAGAGCGCCCTATGATACGGTGGACTAGATTAGGGAGCTACTACTCCTTCAACCACCACCATTCATAGGATCTACAAATGGTACTGAGATAGAGACTTGGCTCTTGATCTTAGAACATTTCTTTGGGTTGTACCCTTATGGGAGAAATCTAAAGGTACAATTTTCTATTAATTTTCCTTGAGGGATTGCTTCTATATGGTGGAGGAAAGAGGAGTTTAAGAATCACCTGGTCATATACACCCTCACTTAGGAGATATTCTTGGAGAGATTTAGAGCCAAATATATTTTAGAGCATTTTCAATAGTGTCGTATGTATGAGTTACATGACCTTCAGCAAAGGGGACTCATAGTGACCTAGTATGAGAGAAAGTTTCCCAAGCTACTTCCATGCATTAAATACATGAAGGATAGGAAAATATAAGTCAATCACTTTATTAAGGGATTGGATAATTCTATATCTTATAGGGTACACATGGTACCTCTAGGAGATTCATGTTTTACCATTGAGAGGGAAATAATAGCCAAGGAGATACATACTAGATCACATGATTTTCTAGATAGGTCTCAGAACCGTAATCCCACACCTTAGGCTTTCAGATACCAAAAACCCCATTGGAAGGGGAATAAAAGATAGACATTAAGGTATTTTATAAGCCCTTAGCCCCAGCACCAGACTTAAAAAACTTAGAGACAAAGGCCAGTACAGGGACAAGAGGCTTCTAAGCCCAAGCAGTGGTAGTCACAGGGTCCCAAAAAGGACCAGAGATCATAGGCTCCTTATACATCTCCATATAGGACTCACCATTTCAATAGTGGTGTTTTGAGTGGTTCTAGTATGACTAGGAAATCACAACATTCTATGCCACAAGCGATTCGGATACAAGCTCGAGGACGTTGTTGCACTTGTTGAGGCATGGGACATATAGGTAGGGATTATTTTATGGGGAAACCAATTAGTAATCAGAGAGTGGCCACTTTAGAGCCCATAGTAGGAGACATGGGTAGATCACATAGAGTATTTGTAGCTTTTCATAACTGCTAGAAAGAGCTCCAAACCAATGTTATTAAGGATATAGGTAGTATCTAATTTAGTAGCATATCTATTTTATTTGATTCATGAGCTACTTACTCTTTTATTTCTCCATTATTAGTGGAGTGTTGTGGGCTAGTGGTAGCTATGTAGGCTATTGGTTGGGAGGTTAACTTAGCCTTAGGATCTAGAGTGTCTATTACATCCCTAGTTAGAGGTTTTCAGATTCAAATAGGAGATATGACCACTTTGACTAACCTCTACATTACCCCTCTAGGTTCATGAGATATAATTCTTGTCATGGATTGGATTTATGCCCACAATGCCAAGATGGATTGTAGAAAGAGGAGGGTAGAGTATGAGGATGATTTTTGTGCTCAACACTCATTTTAGGGCTTTAGAGGTCCATATATCTTCATATGATCTATTAGCACCTTGAAAAAATTTCATGGCTCTAGCCCTTTCCTTCTGGTCTCTGCAGTTGTTTTTAGGTCTCTGGCATAAACCCTTAGTTCAAATTTTGAAAATGTAGCTGTTGGTAAGAAAAGCCCAGGCCCTGTTCTAATTTTAACGTTACTTTTTTGGGTAACTTAAGTTCTAAAGGTCCACATGCTTAATATTTCCTAAGTCTAAGTGACCGGTGAATTAAATATTTCCTAAAGTCCTTAGCGCTTAATATTTCCCAGGCCCGGATCTCTGACACCATCTTAGTCCAATGGTTGTCACGAAAGTGCAAGGGTTTTTTCAGAGGCTTGTGCTTTTGTGATGACTGTTGATTCTCTTTCATGACATTGCCTTTCTTTGTAGATGGGTCCACTACCAAGTAAGCACAAGTGGCATCTCCTCATTGGCTGAGATAAACAATGAAGTGGTAGAGTTGTCAGAGTGACCTGTGAGCGAAGGAAAAGTTATTTGTCGACTTGCCAAATTCTATGATGTGGCAGTCCTTGATTCATTGGTGTATCCTATGCAGCACGATGGGGTCATGCTCTATGATATCGGCTAAGATTCTAGATCGACAGTTGGCATATAAGTGCATAGAATCTTTTGAGCCCTTCAGATCATGCGCCATCCATCTGATCCTCTAGGTGCTCATGTCAGAGATAAAGGTGGGTCCAAAATAACACATAGGCACAGTTGGTAGTTTTTGATTGGCCCATGATTTAATGTGCAGGTGGTTGTTAGTGGGACCTAATTTTTAGCTTGTTAGAGGGTCCTGACATCTACAGAGAATTGACGATGAGCGTAAGTTCTTAAGGAATGTGTCAAAGGTTTGAGATCTTGCACTAGCTATCGATTTTACTTTTCTCAGAGGTGATAAAGTGATGTGGGTCCACTGCCATGTTGGCATAGTTGGCATTCTCTCATTGGTCAGTGTGTTTTTGACAAGGATCTTGTAAGTGGGCCCTATAGAGAAGGTTTTTCAATCTATGGTCGGTGCATGATCTCAGGGAATATTCCCACCCAATGAGATCATGCGCCATCTATTGATCTCGAATCTTACTTGGACATGTCAGTGGGTCCCATGTTAGTGGTGACCGAGCATGAGTAGTGAATGGTTTGTTGACAAGTGGAAAAAATTGGGCCCAAGCGGGGGTCTAAGGTCTACCAGCCTGGATAAATAAGGTTAGCTACACTAACAAAATTTGAAAGGATTCACGTAATCACTAAATGAATTAGCGGAGGTAAAAAGTGTTCTGCAAACTGGCCAAAACCTTTGTCGCCAATTCACCAAATGTAACCGAGGTAAGTTTGTTTTCCTTTGTTTGCTAGTTCACGGAGTTAAGCGGTGAGTTAGTTTTTCATTTCATGAATAAAGAAATGCTTTGTCATGTGTTCGCTAGAGGTAAACCTGAGGGTAGCAGTTGAGTTAAGATATAAAGACCACAAAAAGAAAGGATCTGACGGTCAGGACTTAAAGTTGACATAATTTCAAATATAGGCTACTGATTGGCTGCTGGCACTATGAAACTAACCATTTAAATTCAAATTCAAATTTGCAAAGAATTTCTAGCGACAGGAAGTACCAAAATTTATGGTTTTTGGAGCTAATTTCGATTGGTTTGGTGGTGTTGGTTATTGTCAACTGATCTGAGGGTCTTTGTGGTCAGTGGCATGATGTTTTTGTATCGGGAGAAGTATGGTTTTGTTGCTCAAGGCATGTTGTAGACAGCTAAAGGGACTGATTGAAATAGAATTCCATGATTTGCAATACTTTCTCAGAGATCTATCATAAGTGCAAATCTTTCTCAGGCATGCCCGACTAGTTTTCATCCCCTATAATAAATTCTTGACTATTTCAATTGGTTTAGTGGGTGAAACCCTAACCCTAGTCATTTGTAGCTTGTTGCAACCTATTTTGGGTTTCCAAGATGACTAGGGGGTATATATTGTAGCATTTTTTACTTAGTGAGGGTTCCAAAACTTTCTTTTTGGTCCCTGATTGTTGATGTTAATTTACTGAACGAGGAGAGCCTAGATTTTGGGTCTTTTCCCTCAGCATTTAGTTTTTTGATAATGTACTGATCCTACAAATTTTAATGAGAATACATTTGGTTCCAATCTCATGTTTGTGTATGTCTCCTTATTTTGTTCTTGAGCTCATATATGTTAATTTCACAAAGTGGGTTATCATATGGTAAACAAAGAGTATTTTGAAATTATCTTTGAGTTCTTAACAAAGTTAGGATTAAAGTCTTTCAGGTAGTTTCAGTGAGTTCATGGCTAGATAAGGATTTGATGTCCTGATATGTGAGTGAGAAGGATAATAGGCAAAGCACTTATCCTAAATTCAAGTGTGTTTAAGATAGGGTTCAGTTGATATATGTTATTAGGTGACTCTTTTCCCTTGGTTAAGGCACTAGTCCATTCTCTGGAGGTTATGCATCATCAATCACACACACATTTAAATGATAAAATCTTTAATCAATTAGTGAGGGGTATAGCTGTATAATATTTTGGATTCCTTTGAAGAAGTGAATCAAGGGTATACCCGCCTGAGCATCTTGGCTCAAAGTGTAGGAGGATCTCATTATTGATCCTTGTTAATTGGCCCTCTTCCTTGTAGACTCTGGAGTGGTGATAGATTCAAAGTTATATATAAATTATCCATCAAAGTATAAATCTATAAGTTGAAGATCAAAGGGAACTTGCAACAAAATGGTGACTCCACTGGGGAGAGTCTAGAGATAAAAGTTTTCAAATTGCACTCTTGTTTTCCTATTGTATTCAGTTAAAGACTTCCCACTTTGGTGGGTGGTGACTCAAAAAGGTTAGAACGAGTGCTATAGGCTGTAAATCATGGAAAAAAGGAATACTAGATCCTTTGTCAGAAAAAATCTGGAGGTTACTCTGCAACAATTACCTAGAGAGGAGAAGAGGAGTTGGATCAAAAGAAATGGTGAGTCTACTAGTGCTCCCATAAGAGAACAAAGAAATACCAAAGGTAGAGCACCACATGTTTCCTCAAGTGAGGAAGGTTCACAAGATAGAGTTTCTAGATCAGATGGTGGTTGCTCTGAAGATAAATTCTATGATACCCCAGAGGCTATATTTCAAGACAAGGGTTCATTGCTTGCAAGTTAGGATGAACAAGCCAGAGAGATGGGTTTTGAGATTGATTTAGATCTTGATGAGGATAATTCCAGAAGGGAGCCCATGGAACCAAGGTGAGTGCATTTCCCATATCAGCATCCTACTGATGTGGAAGTGTCATCAAGCTCTGAAGACAACATGATAGATCCACATGACCTAAATGCACTTAGGTTGCAGTTGGTAGAGTAGGATGCCATATACAAAAGGTTACAAGAGGAGAGAGAGGCTGAAAAAGTAAAAACTCTAATGGAGAGGTGGTCTCTCCTTAGAAAGATTAATGAAATGAAGGAGAGAAACAAGATGCTTGCTTCTTCTCCTAGGGTGTTGTAGCATGATGTTTTTGGTGATCTTAAAGCACTAAGAAGTGAGCAGGAATGCTTGTTGCAAGACCATGAGTTTGATGAAGAAGGCCCTGTGATCAGACAAGTGCAAAGTTATGCTCCTTTGCCTAAGGGTGGGAATGGACATGAGATCACTAGGCATACTCTTGTTATTAATGAAAAGGGAAAGAAAAATATAGTGGGTGTCCAAATAAGCATACCAGTGACAATACCAAGGGTCCCACCACCTAAATCAAATAGGGAGACAGAGATAGAAAGAAAAAGAAAAGAGGATGAAGCTCTTGCTCAAGAGTTGGAAAGAGCTAAAGTTGATGCTGCTATTGTAGAAAAAAGAAGAAATATCTAGTTCTTGAGGGCTTCATCAACTAACATTCATGGCCCTTCCTCTATTGAACTAGGTATGCCATCTATGAACACTACTGTTCCACTTAGCAATGCTAATACTAGTAATCTAATTCCTAATGTATCTACCAAATCATTTGTTGATCGTAATAGACAGTCAAATGTGCAAGTGGGTGGGAATGTACATAAAAATAATAATTCTAGTGGGAACACTAGTTTAGGATTCCAAAGAAGACCTATGCAACTAGAAGGCTATAGGCAAATTAGTTTTGATGGGATACCAGGCTACCCAAATACTTTTCCAAATGATATAAGAGATAAGGTACCTAAGTTTTCTAGTAATAATGCTATTAGTTGTGAGGAGCATCTTAGGTTATTTGTTCATATGCTTAATGATTATGAGGTAGAGCATGAGGATGTAGTCAAGAAATTGTTTGTTCAATCTCTAATGGAGGATGCTAGAGATTGGTTTAAGAGACTTCCTGATAAATGTATAGATACTTGGGATTCCTTTGAGAGATGTTTTAAAGAGTAGTATGGTGACAGGCCTAATGCTAGTTTCATGTTGAATGAATTCAATACCATAAGGAAAAATCAGAATGAGTCTGCAGTTGAATTTAACATGAGATTTTAGAAGGGTATGCATAAGTTATTTCAAGTTATGCGGTTAGATGACAATGTTTGTCTAACTACATATTTCAATGCATTTGATGGAAAGATGGGATACTTTTTGAGGGAAAAATAACCAAGAACCCTTAGAGATGCTTTTAGGATTGCTGTCAATATTGAGAACAATATGAAGATATCAGGGAAATTGGGTGGGAAAAGAGATGACCCTAAGTTATTTGGGGACAAGAAATACAAGAAGGAAAATGATAGGAATGTTGGAACTAGGAGGTAAGAAGAAGATAAATTGGATAAGGTTCTCAATGTATTGAAGGATTTGAAGGCACCTACAAATAGGAACATCAGTGCTCCTACCAATGAAAGGCCTCAATTCAACAACAATTTCAATAAGCAGAATAGATTGCAGAACTACCCCTACAACACCCAATGGAAGGATGGAAAGCCTATTGTCCCTATTGCAAGAGGAAAAAATGACAAAGGTGTCCTTGAACCTCTACAAAAAGCTTCAATAAATTTCATGGAGGACATACCTTGGTGTGTTGCATGCTAGTCCCCTCATTCTATAGAGCATTGTGTGGTTGCACATTCTATTGCTACAAATCAAGATCGTGGCAATGAGGAGAAAGATCAAGATGATGTTGGATGCAACATGGCTACTTCATATCTAGGATATGAAGATGATTCTGATTTTGATGAAGAAGTAGATGTAAATGTGAAGAGACACAATCAGGCCCTTTTTCATCAAGAGGTATTGTCTGATGATGAAGGCATAGATGAGAAGACATGTAACATGAACTCTTCTTCTGACCCAATAAATTTAGGAAGACCTTCTAGAGAAGAGATGGATAGGATTACTGCAAAAATGATTGCCCAAGTGCAAACTAGAGGCATGGTGGCAAGGGATGCAATTGGAAAAGCTGCAAGAATATTTATAAAGAGTACCAACTCTAGAGGACCTAATGAGAACAAATCAAAAGGTGATCACATGGTGAAATTCAAGAATGTAAAAGTTTAGAATTGTGAGCCTGAGGGAGTTGGAGCTGAAATATTTTCTAGTGAGATTGAGAAGCCAGTTAACACAATGGCTAAGATTGAAAAAATGAGGGTGGGCAATACACCTAATGTATCAGATAAGAAAAAGGATACTAAGGCTTTGTAGATTTATATTCCTCACTCTACTCCTATTGATATGTTATTTGTATTGTCCCAAATTACAGTTAAGGTTGCATTGTCAGAATTGTTGAGGATCCCTGAACATAAAGACAGAGCTATTGCATGGGTAGCTAATGTTCATAATAATGATGTTGCATGCAATGGATCTTAGGATAAATATTTGAAAGGTGTTGCTGCTCAGGGAATTGTATCTCAAATTCCTCTTATATATTTGGATAGTTCTGTCAATGCTAGCTTTGAAAACATTGATCCATTCTTTTTAAGTGTCCTTATGAATGAAATGAAATTAAGAAATTGTATGATTGATAGTGGTGCCTCTAAAACTATTATGCCTTTTAAGATTATGGAAAATTTGGGCCTTAAAGTTGATACAGTTCAAGGCAGATGTTGTGCAATGGATCAGAGCGAGGTACCAATCATTGGGACTATCAATGCAATGCCATATAGGTTGGCAGCATATCTAGAGAAAGAGTTAACAATGAGTTTTTTGGTGGTGGACATCCCTCCTCATTATGGGATGCTACTATCTAGAAGGTGGAGTGCTACCATGGGTGGAAGTTTATAGTGTGATCTGTCCTATGCCATTTTCAAGATTGGTGATCAGTTTGTCAAGATTGAGTGAGAACCAAGAGTATTCCACATGATTGAGAGAAGTATTGATAATGACACTACATGTTTTGTGGATACTGATATTAATGCTTTTAGGGAAGAGATCCTTGTACTTGAGAAGGAACCTATTTTGTCACCAATCTTTGTTGAGGTAAGTGTTAATTCTATGAAGGGTGATTTGTGGGTAATGTACTTTGATGGTGCAAATTGCAAGAATGGAGTAGGAGTAGGTATTTTACTTATTTCTCCTAATGGAAACACCTACAAATTTTCTTTCACATTGAATTTCTTTTGTACCGACAATATAGCAGAATATGAGGCATTGTTGTTAGGACCGAGGTTGGCACAAAAACATGGTATTAAGTGCTTGAGTTTTGTTGGTGATTCTAAGTTGGTGGTGTCCCAAATCAGGTCAGTATATGCTTCCAAGAACAAAAGGTTTAAACAATATAGGAATGTAGTTTGGGATTTGATTGAACATTTTGATGCCTTCAATATTGAGTGGAAGGATAGGAGTAACAATAAGATGGCTGATTTGTTAACCAATATAGAAATCAATCCCAGTGATATTACATTTACTGGTATCTCTAAAGGTGAAATTCAGGCTAGGCCTAGTGTACTAGACAATATTGAAAATTGGCAAGTTTTTGATGATGATAATGATATCTTGAAGTTTATGATTTGTGAGGATTAGTATCATGGTCAGGAATTTGATTGTTCAGCCTTGGTTGAGATTGCAGAAGGAAAGGAGGTTGTCTTTGGCAATTAGATTATTCAACTTAGAACTAACAAGGTGTCGAAGGGGCTTGTTGTTTTGGAGACTGTCTTTGATAACCAGGATAGAGTTCAAAAGAATATCAAAAGAGATGATCATGCTGATCTAGAGGAGATAAATCTTGGAACACATGAGGCACCTAAGAAGGTATACATTGGTAGGGACATGTCTCACAATGTGAGGAAATATTTGATTGAGTTATTGAGAAAATTTAGGCATTTTTTGCATGGTCATATGATGACCTAAAGGTTTATAGAGAAGATTTGTTTCAGCATATTATTCCATTGAAAGAAGATGCTAAACCTTTTCAAAAAAAAAACAAAGGCCTATTAATCCTAATTTAGCACCCAAGATGCAAGAAGACTTAGTGAAGCTGAGAGATGTTGGAATTATCAAGCCTATAAGGAACTCTTCTTGGGTTTCAAACTTTGTTCCTGTGAGAAAGAGAAATGGTGACATCACGCTTTGTGTGGACTTCAGGAATTTGAACATCAGCTCATTAAAGGATAACTATTGTCTGCCCAATATGGAAGCTATGCTGCAAAGGGTAACTGAATCAGAATTAATGTCTATGATGGATGGTTTCTCTGGTTATAATCAGGTAATTGTCAAAGAATCGAAGCAATTCAAAATAGCTTTCACTACACCTTGGGGGACATATGTTTATGTGAGAATGCCTTTTGGTCTCACAAATGCTGGTGCAACTTTTCAGAGGGCAATGGATGTTTCCTTTTTAGATTTTATTAATGATTTCCTTGTTGTCTATCAAGATTATTTAACTGCCTATTCCAAGAAGGAAGAAGACCATTGTACTCATTTAGAGAACATATTTGTGAGGGCTTTGGAATATGGCATTTCATTAAACCCAAGGAAATGTGCATTTGGTGTCACTGAGGATAAGTTGCTTGGCCACTTAGTTGGGAAGCAAGGAGTGAGAATTGACCCTGAAAGGGTGGCAACTATTGATAAAATTTAGAGACCAAAGAATGTTAAAGGGATTCAGTCCTTCTTTGGTCGGGTCAATTTCTTGAGGAGGTTTGTGACAAAATTTTGTAGAGGTTACTAGACCTATTTCTAAGATGTTGAAGAGGGGATCTGCAATCAATTGGGAGGGTGAGCCTAATGAGGCTTTCAAAAATATCAAGCAGGCTATCAAAGATGCACCCGTGCTTAAGGCACCTGATTATAATGTCCCAATGCACATCTTTTCCTTTGCATCTTTTCACACTATTGTTGTAGTTTTGTTACAAAAGAATAAGGATGGTTTTGAGTAGCCTATTGCATTCTTTAGTAAATCTTTGCAAGCTGCTAAATTGAAGTATGACATAAATGAGAAACAAGCATATGCACTTGTAAAGGCAATCAAGGCTTTTAGGTGTTACTTGATGGGGGCAGTTGTGATTGCTTTTGTGCCAAATGCAGCAGTCAAGGATATTTTCTCATAGAAAGAGGTGTCTGGGAGAAGATGTAGATGGATCAATAGGATCTAAGAATTCAACATTGATATCCAAATTACTAAACTAGTTAGAGGACAAGGATTGGAAAAACTGTGGCTCAATCCAATCTTGATGCAAATCAGATAAATAAAGCTGAAATTGATTATCCATGTGATATGGATGATTGTGTTTGGTATCAAGATATCATCTATTACTTAAGGAACATGAAATGTCCAATAGACATGACAACAATAAGAAGAGGACATTGAAATTATAGGCCATCAAGTATGTAATTGTGAAATGTAAATTGTATAGAAAGAATTTAGATTGCATACTTTTGAAATGTGTGGATGAGAATCAAGCTAACAAGTTGTTAAAAGAAATGCATGAGGGAGTTTGTGGTGGGCATTATATGGGTAAAACAACTGCTCATAAAATCTTGAGGGTAGGATTCTGGTGGCCCGCAATCTTCAACGATGCAGAACAATTGGTAAGGAGGTGTGATGCTTGTCAAAGGTTCTCTGGTAAGCTTAAATTTTTAGGAAACATGCCATTAAAACCAGTAGAAGTACAAGCTCCTTTCCAAAAATGGGGAATTGATTTCATAGGGGAGATACCAAACAAGTCAAGTGGAGGACACTCTTGGATCTTAGTTGCCACTGATTACTTTACAAAGTGGGTAGAGGCTATACCTACAAGGAATGCAACTAGTAACGTGGTAACTGATTTCTTGTTGAACAACATTATTACAAGGTTTGGGTGCCCTGAGAGAATAGTAAGTGATAATGCCATGTGTTTCAGGTCTGCTGAATATAAGGACTTTTGCAAAGGTCTAGGAATTTAGATTTCTTATTCCTCACCTTATCATCCATAAGGAAAAGGTCAAGCAGAATCTACTAATAAGAGTTTGATTAAGATCCTCAAGAGGATTCTTGAAAAGAATAAGAAGGCATGGAATTCAAAACTACCATTAGCTCTATGGGCTGATAGGGTGACTGTGAAGAGGGAAATTGGTTGTGCACCATTTGACCTAGTATATGGAATACATGCAAGGATGCCTCAAAATAATTTATTGGAAATGTAAACGTTTGTTCAATTATATGATGATGATATAGATGATGAGATGCAGTTGAGAATTGAGGACCTCATTAGGCTGGATGAAATTAGGAGAGAATCAGTTGCAAGAAATGCCAAATTTGGTGTTAATTTGGAATGCTAGATTGGAGGATAAAGGAAAACATGGTAAATTTGATCCACTCTGGCTAGGGCCATATCAAATTCATGAGAAATGGGGCCAAGATTCATATATTGTGAAAGAATTAAATGGTGATATTCAAGAATTGCCAGCTCATGGACAATTCTTGAAGAAATACTTCAATTGAAGGTATTTTGTTTTCCATGAATAGTAGTTAGGTCTGTACATTCTGTAAATTTTGTAAAGTTGCTAGCCCCTATCCTATTTTGTCCTAGTCTATAGAGTTTTGGTCCTATTGCTCTTTGTTGTCAGTTGTCCAGTAGGTGGTCTGCTATAACCAGTGATTCTAGATTCTTGTTGTGCCTACAAGAGCCACACATCCCCAAACAGAACCACTGTTAGCACCTTGAAAAAATTTCATGGCTCTAGCCCTTTTCTTCTGGTCTCTGTAGTTGTTTTTAGGTCTCTGGCATAAACCCTTAGTTCAAATTTTGAAAATGTAGTCATTGGTAAGAAAAGCCCAGGCCATGTTCTAATTTTAACATTACTTTTTTAGGTCACTTAAGTTCCTAAAGGTCCACATGCTTAATATTTCCTAAGTTTAAGTGACTGGCAAATTAAATATTTCCTAAAGTCCTCAGCGCTTAATATTTCCTAGGCCCAGCTCTCTAACACCATCTTAAACCAACGGTTGTCACAAAAATGCAAGGGTTTTTTCATAGGCTTGCGCTTTTCTGATGACCGTTGATTCTCTTTCATGACATTGCCTTTCTTTGCAGATGGGTCCACTACCAGGTAAGCACAAGTGGCATCTCCTCATTGGTTGAGATAAACAATGAAGTGGCAGAGTTGTCAGAGTGACCTATGAATGAAGGAAAAGTTATTTGTCCGCTTGCCGAATTTTGTGATGTGGCGGTCCCTGATTCGTTGGAGTATCCTATGTAGCATGGTGGGGTCATGCTTTGTGATATCAACTAAGATTCTAGATGGATGGTTGGCGTATAAGCGCATAGAATATTTTGAGCCCTTTAGATCATGTGCCATCCGTCCGATCCTCCAGGTGTTCATGTCAGAGATAAAGGTGGGTCCAAAATAACACGTAGGCATAGTTGGCAGTTTTTGATTGGCCCATGATTTAATGTATTAGTAGTTGTCAGTGGGACCTAGTTTTTGGCTTATCAAAGGGTCCTGACATCTACAGAGAATTGACAATGGGCATAAGTTCTTAAGGATTGTGTAAGAGGTTTCAATCTTGCGTTGGTCAAAAATTTTACTTTTCTCAGAGGTGATAAAGTGACGCAGGTCTAGTACCATGTTGGCACAGTTGGCATTCTCTCATTGGTTAGTGTGTTACTGAGAAGGATCTTGTTAGTGGAGCCTATAGAGAAGGTTTTTCAATCTACGGTTGGTGCATGATCTCAGGGAATATTCCAACCCTACGAGATCATTCACCATCCATTGATCTCAAATCTTACTTGGACGTGTTAGTGGTGACTGAGCATGAGCAGCGAATGGTTTGCTAACAAGTGGAAAAAAGTGGGCCCAGGTGGGGGTCTAAGGTCTAGTGGTCTGGATAAATAAGGTTAGCGGCACCGAAAAAATTCAAAAGGATTCATGTAATCGCTAAATGAATTGGTGGAGGTAAAAAGTGTTCTGCGAACTGGTGAAAACCTTTGTCGCTAGTTTGCCAAATGTAACCGAGGTAACTTTGTTTTCCTTTGTTCACCAGTTCACGAGGTTAAGCAGTGAGTTAGTTTTTCATTTCGCAAATAAAGAAATGCTTTGTCATGTGTTTGCTAGAGGTAAAGCCAAGGGTAGCAGTTGAGTTAAGACATAAAGACCACGAAAAGGAAGGATTTGATGGTCAGGACTTAAAGTTGACCTAATTTCAAATATAGGTCACCGATTCACTACTGGTGCTATGAAACTAAACATTGAAATTCAAATTCAAATTTGCAAAGGGTTTCTAGTGATAGGAAGTACCAAAATTTATGGTTTTTGGAGCTGATATCGATTGGTTTGGTGGCATTGGTTGTTGCCGACTAATCTGAGGGTCTCTATGGTCAGTGGCATGATGTTTTTGTACCAAGAGAAGTATGGTTTTGTTGCTCAAGGCATGTTGCAGGTGGCTAAAGGGGCTGATTGACATAGAATTCCATGATTTGCAGTACTTTCTTAGAGATCTATCATAAGTGCAAATCTTTCTCAGGTATGCCTGACTGGTTTTCATCCCCTATAATAAATTCTTGACTGTTTCAGTTGGTTTAGTGGGTGAAACCCTAACCCTAGTCATCTGTAGCTTGTTGCAACCTATTTTGGGTTTCTAAGATGACTAGGGGGTATATATTGTAGCATTTTTTACTTAGTGAGGGTTCCAAAACTTTCTTTTTGGTCCCTGATTGTTGATGTTAATTTACTGAATGAGGAAAGCCTATATTTTGGGTCTTTTCCCTCAGCGTTTTGTTGTTTTATAATGTATTGATCCTGCAAATTTTAATGAGAATACATTTGGATTCAAATCTCATGTTTGTGTATGTCTTCTTATTTTGTTCTTGAGCTCATATATGTTAATTACACAAAGTGGGTTATCATATGGTAAACAAAGAGTATTTTGAAATTATCTTTGAGTTCCTAACAAAGTTAGGATTAAAGTCTTTTAGGTAGTTTCAGTGAGTTCATGGCTAGATAAGGATTTGATGTCCTAATATGTGATTGAGAAGGATAATAGGCAAAGCACTTATCCTAAATTCAAGTGTGTTTAAGTTAGGGTTTAGTTGATATATGCTATTAGGTGACTCTTTTCCCTTGGTTAAGGCACTGGTCCATTCTCTGGAGGTTGTCCATCATCAATCACACACACATTTAAATGATAAAATCTTTAATCAATTAGTGAGGGGTATAGTTGTATAATATTTTTGATTCCTTTGAAGAAGTGAATCAAGGGTACACCCGCCTAAGCATCTTGGCTCAAAGTGTAGGAGGATCTCATTGTTGATCCTTGTTAATTGTCCCTCTTCCTTGTAGACTTTGGAGTGGTGATAGAGTCAAAGTTATATTAAAATTATCCATCAAAGTATAAATCCACAAGTTGAAGATCAATGGGAACTCGCAACATGATCTCCGCTATGAAGCTTAAGTGGTTAATGCATATAGGATGTCAGTTATTCACCATTACAATCACCGATAGAGATGGGGAGGAGGAGGGAAAGAAGGTTATGGAGACTTTCCTCAATGACCATCCTATATTGTACAAGTTTGCATATATATTCCCTTCAAAGTTACCTACTATATCAACACCTAGGGAAGTTGACTTTCATATAGACCTTGTGCCATGAGTTGAGCTAGTATCTAGAGCCCCTTTTAGGATGAATAGTCACAAGGTCAATGAGCTCAAGATTCAGTTTGAGGAGCTCTTGGAGGAAGGGCATATTCACCCTAGTGTTTCACCTTATGGTGCACCTATCATCTTTGTTAAGAAGAAGGATGGATCTCTTAGGTTGTGCATGGATTATCGTTAGTTGAATAAAGTAACCATTTAGAATCGGTATCCACTTCCTAGGATTGATGATTTATTTGATCATCAACAGGGTACCAATGTATTTTTGAAGATAGATCTTAAGTTAGGGTACCATCAATTGAGGATTGTGGAGAGTGATATCCATAAGAATTCCTTTCGTACAAGATATGGCCACTACAAGTTTACTATAGTTGCATTTGGCCTCATGAATTATCCATTTGTATTCATGAGTCTCATGAATGGATTATTCCAAATTATTTTGGATAGATTTTTTCTAGTTTTCCTAGATGATATTTTGATTTATTCATGAGATGAGTAGAAGCACGAGGAGAACCTGAGGGATATTTTGTAGTGTTTTAAGGATAATCAATTATATGATAGCTTGTTAAAGTATGCATTATTTAGGTAGGAACTCCACTATCTTTGGCATGTGATATGAGGATATGGGATCACAGTTGACCCATCAAATATTAGAGCCATTATTGATTGCCTGAAACCTACCACTCTAACTAAGTTCAAGAGATTCATAGGTTTAGCAGGCTATTATAGATGGTTTGTTAAGGGATTTTCCAAAGTATCTTACCCTATCATATCTCTTTAGAGAAAGGGTAAGAAGTTTGTGTAGATAGAGAACTGCGACAAAGCCTCTTAGGATCTCAATAGGGTACTCACTAGAAAACCTATCCTTGCAGTGCCAAATCCTTCAGCAAAATTTGTGGTAGGCATGGACTAGGAGTAGTCCTTATGTAGGGTGGTCAAGCCATTGCTTATGAGTCTAGTAAACTTAAGAATCACAAGCTCAATTACCCTACCCATGAACTTGAGCTAGTAGCAGTGGTGCATGCTTTGGTGAGATGAATACACTTCCTCTTGCATCATTGTTTAGAGATTCATTCAGACCATTAATGCCTACAATACATATTTTCTCAGTCGAACCTCAATGCTCAACAGAGGAGGTGGATGAATTTTATATGCAAGTATGATTTTGATGTTCATTACATCAAGGAGAAAGATAAATTTTTAATAGATGCACTGAGTTGGAAATGAAACAAGCTATCAGCTATGCAATTGACATAGATTGGAGAGGGCATATATTGAAACATTTTCCTGAGGATGAGTTTTATGCAGAGTTATGTCATTCGCTCCACACTTAGAAACCCCTTGAGGGGAAGTTCTCAGATTATTCCCTAGAGCCTAATGGACTTCTATGTCATCAAGGACATATTTATGTACATTATTCTAGAGGATTGTGTGACTTAATTATACTCAAGGTTCATTAAGAACCCTATGAAGTACATCCTAGAGTTAAGAAGTTACATGCATATTTGAGGTAACTATATCATTGGCCAGGTATGAGGTTGCATATTGCTATAATGGTGGCTAGTTGCCTAGAGTGTGATAGGGTTAAGGCGGAGCACTGCCATCCTAGTGGGCTTCTTTAGCCTGATGAGGTACTTGAGTGGAAGTGGGACATCATATCTATGGCTTTTTTTGTTGGTCTTCCTATTTCTTCTTACCTCCATGATGCTATCATGGTGATGGTTGACAAGTTGACCAAAGTGGCCCACTTTTCACCAATTCATACCACTTTCACAACACCAATAGTGGCACAAGTATTCTTGCAAGATGTTGTCAAACTCCATGAAGTTCTTCATAAGATCATATCAGATAGATATTCTCTCTTTACTTCCTTATTTTGGAGAGAGTTACAGCTAGTATTCGGAACCAAGCTCAATTTTAGTACAACTTATCCCCCTGACACAAATGGACACACTAAGAGAGTCAACCAAGTGTTAGAAGACATGATACACATGTATGTGATGGATCATTAGGTCAAGTGGGAGGGGTACCTACATCTAGTCAAGTTTTCCTACAACAATGGGCATCATAAGTCATTGGGTATGCCTACATATCAGGATTTGTATGGTAGGCCTTGTAGGATACCTTTGAGTTTGGATAGGATTAAGGATAGAATTTCCATTTCTCCAGAGTTAGTCAGGGAGATGGAAAAGAAAGTTGATCTGATCAAGTAGCATCTTAGAGAGGCCTAAGATAGATAAAAGAAGTATGTAGATGTTGTGAGGATTGATCGAGAGTATATGGTTTGGGAAAAAGTTTTCTTGAGGGTGCAGCCACATAAGAGCCCAATCCATTTTGGAAAGTGTTCTAAGATTTCACATCTCTTTGTTGGGAGCTTTGAGATCTTAGAGAGGATAGGCCCAGTTGCATATCATTTAGCCTTGACACCTAGCCTATCATGAATCCACGATGTGTTTCATGTTTTTATATTGAGGAGATATATTTCTAATAAGTCTCATATTATTGATTGGGATGCCTTATAGGTAGATTCAGATGAGAAGCTAGATTTGGATCCCATTCATATATTGGCATGTAGGACCCTAGCTCTTTGAGGCTGAGAGATGGACCAGGTTAGGTTCCAATAGGATTGCTATGATGATGTCATAGTTTCATGAGAGGACACAAAACATATGAGAGCTCAGTATCCTCTTTTTTTTTTTTTGAACTCCTGGCGGAACTTCATGCCTAGGGAGAGGAGGATATGAGGCCATACCCTAACCCATCTTAGCATAGCTTACATTTTCATACCTTGACTATCTTGATGTTATATTATTTTGATACATTAAACTTATTTTGATAGTGATTTCATATCATTGGACATTATCTGATGAGTTTTATATGATTATGTGGATGATGATGTTAGATATATCTTTATATGCTTATGTTTGACTAATCCTAATTATATGGAATCGAAGGATAATTAAATTTTAAATCTTACATTTTGATTTACATTGACTATTGAAATATGAATTGAAATGAATAGGAAGTTGATTTTTCTTATGAATTGAGTCCAAAAATTATTTAGGGTTACTTGAGAAAGTAGAAATGAAAATTAGATATGCTGCATATGGAAATAGATTACAAATGTTTCAAATTATTATGAAATTGTGAAATGGAGTTTGCTAATGAATACATGTTTGAAATGAATTTTGCTAATGTATATGTGGTATATTCATGAGATATCGATAATCTGACTGAGTGTGCAGGATATTGACCATGGTTATTAATGTGGGGAAACAAGGATGGATTAATGTGAAAATTGTAAAAAGGTAAAGGTTAACACTATGAAGAGAAATAACCTTGTTGTTATGTATTTTTATTTAGTAAATGATATGTATGGGTCTAATGTATTTTTAAATTATAAATATGCATATATGGATGTAATGTATTTTGTAATTGTAATTATTAATATTTGGATGTAATGTATTTTGTTAATTATAATTGTGATTTATCAATTTGGCATGTCATATATAAAGTGATGTGAACTGATGTGTTTTTATTTTGTGTAGCTTGACACTTAATCATGTGTATTGGCATGCCCAAGTAGGTTAGTGGGATTAGAAATTACCCTAGAGTCAGCATGTTGATTTCTAGTGTAGGGTTACTTGTTTAGGAAACCAAGAGATGAGTCCCATCATGAACAAATTTATAGGTTAACTACAAATGTGTTTTTGGGAGGTTAAAAGGAACCCTAGGGAGTGGTTACAGTTCAAATTAGCTATCCCTATGGGTGTACTATGGGTTAGGGGTTAATTTTTGACACTTATAGCTCCCAAAGCATAATTATGGCCTCTTAAAAATTTCCTTCATAGGGAGTGACGAATTTGGAAAGGGAGTAAAATCCATCCCTTCTCCCCATTTCTTGGTTTTCTTCATGTTTTGAAAAGAAGGACAAAATGGAAGATAATAATTTTCAAGAAGTCCTATCTCATTATGTTGGTAGGTAGAAGTTGGTAGAGCTCACCCTTTAGAAATTTTTTGGAGGAGTTTGTAAATTGATTGCCTACTCTCTATTTCTCAGAGACTTCTAGTTTGAGTTAGTAACATAGAGAGATATTGGCCAAGGATAAAAAGATAAGGGAGGGTTGAAGTTCATCTTCAAATTATTTTTGCCATTTTTCTTGGAGAAATTTTGGTTCATATATCACGTAAGACCATGTTTTATGTGTTGGTTTTGGTTTTGTAATTTCATGTTACATGTGAGTTGTGTAATTTCAAGTTTTGTTCCATGGAATTTTGTTGTTCTTTTTAGTTATTTTTATGTATGTTTTGGGGAGTGCAAGGCTATACTCACCCTTGGGAGGGAAGAGAGCCTTGTGGATGAAGGGAATTGGGGAATGTCCAAATAGTGTAGAGTCTTTCCTCTTGGAGCAAAGGGATCTAACATGGAGTATGAGCTCCATGTTTCCATCATTTTTTTCTACACTTTTGGGAGCCTTAAAGGGACAAATTTGTGAATTGTGAAGTGGGAAATGTGGGATGTGAAATTCAGCATTGTGCACGCATTTTTATGTTATGAGAATTCTATTTTTTTTAATGTAATTCTCCTATTTAGGTTCATTTTCCACCTTCACCCCTTTTTTGGGTCCAAGGAGATCCTTTTTTAAACCCTTTTATTTCAGGGGGCCACTGGTGGATGCCACCGCATAATCCCATTTGGGCCCGTGTATGGCCACACCACCGCGGGCTCCCAAATTGAGAGTTGTGACTAGTAGATCCACCATGGGCTCCCCAAATGGGGGCCACAATTGGCCAAGGTTCTGTGGGTAGCCATAAGGCTACTACAAGTAACCATGAGGCTGTTGCGAGAACCCATGAGGTTGCTTAGCTTTCAAAGAAAAAATATTTATATAATGTAAAGATTGCATAAAATAAAAGGATTTAAAAAAAATAGATAAGGGGTGGGGTTTGGGGCTGACCCTCCAGTTCTTTTGCCACATTTCTATTCTATAAAACAAAAATTGTTAATTCTAAATAGGAAATAAAAAAAAGAGAGTATACCACCATTAACTTGCAAGAAAATATGAAATGGAAGAGGAAGAAAATGGGAAAATAAAGAAGAGGAATTAGGAGAGAGCCATCCACATTTCGATGGCTTCATTTTCTCTTCTAATTGTAGATCTTTTTTTCAACTTGCACATTCCAAAATCAGGAACTCAAAAACATGAAGACTAGGGTTTTGAAATATGTTAGAGGAAGAAAGAAAAAAATAAAATTAAAGAATGGATTGATATTATGTAAGTGGAAATTTCAAGCCTAACCTTAATTTCAAATTAGGCTTAGGGATGGACTTTTGGTCATCCCTTTTTCCATTTGATTAAGTTTTAAATTTTAAAATGTATTTTTGTTTCATAAATGTTATTTTAATAATACTTTTTTTAGTGTGATTTTAAGATGACTTTCTGCTGGAATTTGATTTTTTTCTTTTTTTAAATTATCTTTATCTTTTAAAGAGCTTTGAATTTTTTTTATTACCTAAGAGATTTATTTATTCTCTTGGTCAATTTTTAATTAAGAGAATTTTTCCATTTATTGGTTTAATTAAGTCAGATTATTTAATTTACTTATTCAAACTTAGTATCTTAATCCTTAATAAAATTTATAGAATTTTAATGGTGTAATTAGATAAATATAATTTTAATTAATTTAATGGTCAATTTTAATTGGAATTAAAATTCTGCCTTTACTAAAGTTAAAATTTAATGGGATAGAATGTAGAATTAAAATAATTAATTAAGTCAACCCAGGGATAAAGCCAAAATTAATTAATAGTATTAAATTTAATACTCTATTATTTAATGATATTTAGACATAAGTGAACCCTTAAAGAAATATTTGAGCTATATGTAAAACATTCTTAACATGTTTGATTATTATTTAATTTATTTAAAATTAAATAATCATGGGTTAGTTTATTAAACCTGTTGGTGTAGACTAAAGAAACCATTTCGATGGACGTTGACTGTTGTAATGATTCCCCTCGACACCAATAATAGAAAACTAACAATACCAAAGGATTGTATTAGATCCTTTGTTGATGCAATCTTATTAGCAACTTAGTAAACCTAGTAACTTATTGAACATTTGATCTGTAATGTTAGAAAGTTATGCCTTAGAAAAAAAAAATCTTTGTGTGGCTTTTCCCTATATTTTGTTCATGACACATATTTCATCTTTTCTATGATATTGCGGTTGCACTTCCTATTGAAATCAAGATCATTTCCCTCAGAAACTCATTGAAGAATCTAATATGTGAAGAAGAATATTCAAGTTTCTAACATCCAAGAGCTATAACTCCTCGATGAATGATCCCTTAGTTTCCTAAATCACCTCCGCATTTATAAAAATAACCTTCACTTGCAATTCCATAAGAATATCAACCCTCAATAATTTAAAGTGTGTGATTTAGAACTACAACATAACATGAAGAATCTCTAGAACTATGAGAATAAAGGAAAGTTCGAGCCTAATTTGTTGGGAACATTAGTGGTTACAACTAAATTTGGATATAGAGCATATCAGATAACTTCATGATGCTTTAAATATTCATCGCTTTAAGTAGTTCTACACTTGATCCAACAACAAAAAATTCCAAAACAAACATCATAAATTGATCAAGAGATTAATCATAAAAATTAGATAAAGTTTTGAAACATTGATCATCTTGGTGAAAATATGGTAAAGAGGTGACTTGATAATACCAACAAATAATTTTTTAAAAAAAATCAAAGCAATAAATTATCCTATAGTAAAAACTTGGCAATAAGCGCTCTCAGAACGTACCATGGTGAAAACCTATTTCAGGTGCCATGTTTATTCAAACTTGATCCATTTTATAGCTTAATTGTATTCTACCTATCAAGTCCCTCCACCTTGTACCATATCCATGTAGAGATCTTATTTAGTTTCGTGAATCCTCTTTTGCCATCCCATGTTATGCTCCTTCCATCCTCGGTGAGGCATTGGTCATGGTCACAATAAAAGGAATCCATTTTGCATCTAAAATTTTTAGACATGGTGACTGCATCATGTCTTATCCAAATCAATATCTAGACTAAATTACTATTCTATAATTTTCTTCACATTATTTCTAGTGAATTATCTTTCCACTTTGACCAGTCATCTAATCTTGGTCCATTAGGATACATCCTTCTTGTGTCGGTTCATACATTCCTAAATCATCCAATTCTATTCATCAAAAGAACTATGGACTGAATGAATACTTGGTCACGATGCCTTCTTGATGATTTTATCTTTTTTGTTTTAGTGGAACCTACTCATGGTTTCCTTGATCTTATATATATTTGAATATTGTGAATGATATACATTGGACTACATATCTTTTTTAATATGATATTTTTGTTAGTATATTTGGTGCATATGTGTTGACTAAGTGATCATGATTATGCATACCTCACTGGGGATATGGTTTTATACGTCCCCCATTAATGTGTTGAATTGGTTCCATTATGGCTATTTGATCTATTACTATGTTCCTACATCTACCTTTGTTTGTTTGAAATTCCAGTCCACACAATGGAGTAATTTCACCTATTCTCTCTAGCATATGATGAATACCTCCTATTGCAAAATTAAACTAGGGTGTGCTCTCCAACATTTACATAATCTTAGTCCTACATGATTTCTTTAAACAGCTGGCATATAGTTTACCTTAATTTTCGTTAGGATCATTTTTTGCATTATGCATTATGAGGCCTTATTTTTATTCACCTTTCCCCTTCCCTATGCTAGCTATATGTTCCTCTTGGTTACTTTGATATAGAAATATATATTAATCTACATATTCATTTTAGTTTGCATGATCATGTTGTCACATTCATTTACTACTCTATATTAAATTGCATTTTCATATATTTTGCCTTTATATACATTGCATCTTCACATAGTTTTCATTTAGTGGTCACATTTTTATTAATATATAAATAACATCCATACATCCATGCATCAGTATATACATTCAAAATACTAGTCATGAATTATTAAAATACATGCATACATCATTAAGCATCACATCCTTAATACATTGGGTACAATCACATCCCATACTACATAAAACTCTATTAGCATCATAATACATTGCATAAGATTATCATATATACATCATACACCCATAAATAAATCATCATGAATGCATAATCCATCCATCCATCCATAATATAACCATAAACATCGCATCTCATGAGTCTCATATGTCTATATAATAAATTTGTCCATCCATAAATCATAATAACACACATGACATAGTATACATATAGAAGTTCTCAAATTAGTTTCATCATCATATATGCATGAATACAATGTACATAGTCCATATAATCTCATCATAAAAGATATAAAAGGTACACCAAGTCCATCAACTAGTACATCAAAAAAATATACATCTAGAATGCATGTGCACATAAGTGCCACTATACATCTCATCTCATGTCAAACCTAAAAAAATGTATCAAAGTCTACCAAGGAGAGGTCCCTCATGTATCTAGTCAAGGTAATGCTCATGCCCCTCTGATGCTATCACCTCCTTTGTCCCATGGTGATCTCATCGCTACTGATCCATTAGATGCACCTATCCTGGATGTCCATCATGAAAATGATCACTCCAAGTAGGATGGTTCCTTATGTCCCTCTAGTAATATGTGGTGGTATAGATCCATATAATACTAGGCCTCTTTGCCTTCCTATCGTACCTCTCTTTATGTGAAGATGGCATCCTATGCTAGCTATAGGGTTCCTCGAATTGTGAGTGTTTGGTGCTAACATCTCACTCACCCATATATCTTTATGAGGTCCTCTACTATTGGTCACAATCAGTTGTCATGTCTATCATCTACCCCTATATCTCATGTACTTGTCACCCTATATTATTTGTCTCTTTTTTATCTACTACTCCTATGTTAGTCTCAACCAAAGTGAACTCTCCTGAGTCCTCTCATCCTTGTAGCGTATCTAGGGCTATCTAAGTATTTTCATTGCAGACCCACTCTATGTCTAGCTCTTTATGAGGGTGATTTTTCTCTACTTGGTCATTGTCTTCCCTCATCCTCTCTATTTCTAAAACTACCCATAACCCTTTTTCCTTATCCTGAAGGTTGGCTACCTATGCAAGTGTTTTACGAAGGTTCCCCTATCTAACATGGCTAGAAGATGATCCCTGTGCTACCTCTCCTATATATTCTTGTCTACCCACCTCCTCTTGTGTTCCCTTTTAGACATATGATGGCTATACTATATTAGTTATCTATCCTTGTGATCATTATGGTACCTATGGTGTTGCTACTACACGTACCTATGTTAGGCCACATGTGGCTTGTCAGTGGACTATCCCTCTACGCCACTCGATGGGAAATATTTGTCTCACCCTACAATCCCTATCTAGTAGTGCTCTTTTTTCACTCCTATTTCCACCATCATATCCTTCATCCTTCATGTCCCCATCCCCCTCATTGTCATTATCTTACTCAGGCTTCTCATTAAGTTGTATCTCTACTAGGTTTGTCAATCTCACATGCCTATGAGTAGCCCACCACTATGCATACCCTCATATGACCCATACATCTACAACTAATGCCTATATAGGTCCCCATGATAGACTCTGCATGCCCCTTTATAACTTCTTAGATAATCATAGGTCCACCTTGATCCCCCATAGTGATCTAATCTCCTTGATAATGAGATGATCCAAATAGTTGTCTGGTACAACATCTTGTCTGATACCAAACTATTGACATGATGGACCCAAGATGGAATATAACATTATAACTAAAAGGTCATATTTCCTATCAAAAACTAGTCTCTCTTAACATTACCCATAAATTATGTATCAAGGGTGTCGTCATCTCTGCCTAGCTTCTCATCCTAGTAACCTTATGCCTCACACCCCCTATATGATTTCCATTCAAAGCTTTGTAGGTCATCCAAGATTATGTGCCAATATCCAAATAATGTGGTGTTTTCATAGATGATCTGTGGCCTAAACCAGTATGCATTTGGATCATATTTATGTCATGCATCACGTTGTTGCACTATTCTTACCACTACAATGTGATCCCAAGCCTAGACTACTAGTAGTGTCACTCTCAGTCCCATCATCCACTGACTATATAGTAAGCGCACATGTTCAAAAATAATAGATCTATCTTAGGATAGATACCCCCAATAATAACCTGCGCCCTCCTCCTCCTCTAGCATTATATGGAGGACTATCGCTCATTCGATCTGCAATCCATCACTTGAATGTTCTGTCATTATTTTCCCTCTGATTAAAACTGCTAGGTAGAGTTCTAATATTAGTAGTCTCATGTCTACTACCTCTCTCCATGATAGCCACTAACATGATACTGGTACCTACTCCATCTATTTCCTAAAGTAGACCTCTACAAAGTCCCATGCCTCCTCTATATGGTACTCAACAATGACTCCCTTGATCAACACTTTTAAAATCTTCTAAACATCGAGTAGAGTGATAGTTTCCTCCCCTATTAATAAATGGAAGTTTTATGTACAAATTCCATCTCTCAATCAATGTAGTTATGAGAACATCGTGCACTCTCAATTGGGGCCACTTATGGATGTGGTGTAGCCCGCATAGTGTGATATGTTGGTATGTGTAGGATCATGGCATGCGAAAAAATGGCAATGTGAAAAAGAAGTCTTGGTTGACGGACTCTTTCAAAAACAACTATAAATTTTAAACAATATAACATTTTTGAAATTTGAAATATACATAAAATTCTATGCTTCACCTAATACAATAATAATAATAAATTGTTTCAATTTGATGAAGTTTAGACTAAGTTAAGGTGGTCAGACATGAGAGTTTTTATATTCAGGAAAATTTGTAGCATAAAAATCATAATTAATTATTTACTTGGAAAAAAATTTAAAAAAATATACATCACATTTGGACATGAGTTTACTACTTTTATCTAGAATCCTATAAAAAAATATTATCATTTGATTTTTTTTAATGTGGCCAAAAATACACCTACTTGTTATCTTTCTAGTACTGGTTGATAGACTTATTAAAAAATAGCTATAACTTTCAAACTGTATAAAATTTTTGAAATCCAAAACATGAGTCACATTCTATGATTTTCCTACTAAAAGAAAAATGAAAAAAAAATTCAATTGGATAAAGTTAGACTAAGTTAACGTGGTTAGACATGAGAGTTTTTGTATTCTGGAAAAGTTGTAGAAGAAAAATCATAATTAATTATTTACTGGGAAAAAAGTTACAAAAAAATATGTGTCACATCCGAACATGAGTCTGTACTACTTATATCTAGAATATTGTACAAAAATTTATCATTTGATACATGTTTAAGGTGGCTAGACATACACCTACTTCTTATTTTTTTCTTGAAATTTTCATACTGCTACATTGAAAATTGAAATTTTCAACATATAGAATAATTATTTTTTAAAAAAGGCCCAATAGCTTAGAAACTAAATTCAATTTTCTACAGATTCTCTTCTTGCATATTTTTTATATAATAATTATAACTTGTTCAAATTTTTATTCAACTTGCCTAAAACTGATATTTTGAGTTTTCATTACCACTTAAGGGCCTAGTTTGGCATACCATGATCCTACACATACCCATGTCCTCTCTCTGCTAGAGTAAGTCTCTCTTTTTGCTCCATCATCTGAAGACAACACTCCCTTTATCCAAATAGGTTAACCTCATCATGCATCGAGATAATGTGTTAGTCCAATCTAGTTAATCCTAGTCCAAGTTTGGGGCATGTTTCCCCTCTTAGCCCAAATTTCCCCTTGGGAAATTGTTTTAATTTGTAAATTTCCCCCCTTCCCTGCATTACTTGTTATCATTGATCCTGTCTTTTCTCAGAGACATCAAGCTTGATCTCATTTCCCCCACTGTGTTGCATAGTCATTCTTGTGTTTCCCCATCCAGTCTCCCGACAATGGCTCTCCATAGAGCCTTCGATCTAGTGGTGGCTCCCACTTGGAGTCACCCTTCTAGAATGGAAGCCTCATGAAGCCACCAATATCCCAATTGGTGATTGCATGGCCATCGGGCTCCTACCATAGCCCCCTAATGGAGTTATATGTATGTCTTGGATGGTGTCACTGGGCTCCAAAAATTACCCCCGTGGAGTCCCCATGTCTAGGACAGCAGCCCCATAGAGGCATTGATCTCCTGATCAATAACTACATGATCGTCAGTCTCTTCCAAAGGTTCGATGGAGCCATAGATCCGAGGATCGGGAGCTACCTAACCATCAGTTTAGGCCAATAGCCTCGTTGATTTGGCTGTGGGTGTTTGTGGAGATAGAGATCTGTTGATTCTCATTGGCTCCCTATTTTTTTAACTCTCCCCTTGAAAATCCCTAAAACAAAAAAAAATTAAAAAAATAATAAAACAAATTAATTAAAAAGATCATATTTTTTAGACTTACTAGCTCCCCAATGTTCACAGACTGTTACAAGACCTGCACTCATTCCCCTGGCTATTGCCTCTCACTATCATTTTCCACTTTCTATTCTCCTTATCCTTTGATCATGATGGGAAATGACTCTCTTCGGCTCCCCTTTGACCTATTTATTAAAATCCCCTTTTGGGCCAATTTTCTTCCAGACCCCTACTTTTCATCCCGATTCCCATTTTGCATCCTAATCCTAATTATCTATCCCAATATCTCTTTTGTCCCTATTTTCCTTGAATCATACAAATTTACACTTTATTCCCTTCTTTTCTTCTTGTTTCCCTTCGGTTCAAGAAAATTCCCAAAATTAATTGTTTGTGTAATTTTCTCGAGGGGGGGCATCCTCTCTCTGTCATTTCTTAGGCATAACTCATGGGGCATCTCATTTTATTCTTCTTTGATGTGATAAAGATTTCAACACCACATCAAAGAGGGGCAAAATGTAGACACCTAAAAGAGTCCTTCTATATTTTATATTAATTTTTTTTAATTAATATTGTCCTTAACATTATAGTTAGGTTTATAAATAAATTCTATGTGTTATATTTGACTATTTATTTAATTAAATTTATTTTAGTTATATAAATTCATTAACTTTGGATATAAATTTAATTTAAATACTATGTTTAATGTATTAATATTATTTTAATACATTATCCCTTCCTTTTCCACATTTAAAATAAATTTATTTTATTTTATCCTCCATTTATCTAAATTTCATCTAAACCTTGATTTGAATAAAATTATTTTAATTTAATTTTGTTTTCCCTTTTTCCTAATCTTGCTTTTGCTAATTTTCCTCTAATCACACTTAAAAAATATTTAAACCTCTTTTACCCTTAATCATGTGCACACATGTGACTTTTCTTTTCCTAAGAAGGGCCACCTCCCTGTTGACTTGGTGGTCAGCACCTCCTTGGAGATTCGTGACATGGCTTAACCGCCTCCTGTGGATCAGGTTAAATCTGGCATTTGTATCGAGCATTGACAGTTCAAGCTTTTGGTGCAATGGAAAATGATTCCAACAATTGGTATCAGAGCCTTGGGTCATGGGTTCGAGTCTCCCTTCAGTGGGTGCTAAAGGCTCAGTCAGTGTTGAGGGGGAGATTGTTGACTTGGTGGTCAGCACCTCCTTAGAGATTTGTGACATGGCTTAACTGCCTCCCGTGGATCAGGTTAAATCTGGCATTTGTATCGGGCATTGACAGTTCAAGCTTTTGGTGCAATGGCAAATGATTCCAACACTCCCACTCCGTTTTCTCCTCCAATCATTTCAAATTCTTGTCTCTCTCCAATGTTTATTTCATTGGTGCATTAAAAGGTGGTTGACATTTGCATTCTTTTTGCCTCGACCTTAGTGGACCGTATGTTTCTTTTATGTGGATGCCACTTGGATACCACCTCATTTATTTTAAATTCCTAATCCTAACATTACCTAATATTTTCTTTCTCCTCTTAAAATTTCTATAAAACAAAGGTCTCACTCCTCATTTGAAAACTTAGCACTTGGACTCTTGAGCTCTTGAGAAATCTTTCATTCTTAGTATTTTAGTTTGATATCTTGTTGCATTCTCATCATATCTTATATTTACATTCTCGCATTGTAGCTTAGATTTGGTTTTCTTAGTTTATCTTGAATTTTCATTCTCATTCTTAGTTTAGTTCTTTCATTTGAATATAGTTGTTAATCTCTTGCATTTACATTGTTAGCAATAGATCTTGTATTTGCATTACCATTGGTTAATATTTGGGGAAAGTTTTGCATACTTTTTCTCAAGTTCTTTCACTCATCTAGTCACTTGTATTATAGATTTCATTTCCTTTTGCATTTCCAAGAAATCATTAGTGAGATTATTTTATTATGTTGGGAAAGAACACCCTCAAAATTCTTTAAGAGAAAATTCAAACAAGGTTGATTGGGTGCCCTTGTTTTAGCTCATAAGAGGTTGTGGTGGAAATCTTTGTTTCTACATGTTTTATTTTAATAATGTTTAGTATAGGTTGAATTCTTATTTTTCCTAACTTTGTATATTTTAGATTGTACCACATAGGTTGGAGTTTTACCTCATACAAAGGTATAGTTCTTTTAACAGATTACATCATCTCATAGGTTTGATCCGCACCTTTCTTTTTCTCCTAACAAAGTTTTTACATCAAAAATATTGGTGTTATGTGATGGTTATTGTGTTGTGATCTTTATATTAATGTTATTCATTCAAATCTAAGATTTAATTTTAAGAGTTGATTGAGGATTTAAGTTTTAGGACACAACTTATTTACCATCCCCCGCCCCCCCCCCCCCCCCCCCCTAACCTCTATTATGTGTGCTACCTTATTTCTAATATAATGTAGTAGAAATAAGTGAATTGATAGAAGGACTATCAATTACTACATTGAGATTAGGCAAAACATAAAGTCTAATATTGAACAACTTAATAAAGAAAGAAAATGAGCCATTAAAATATTTCAAATATACTATATAGACAATCATATATATAGGAGATGAAACAAAATAGCTCATTATTTATCCAATCTAGGTGGTGGTGACATATAGAAGGAGAAAGTAGGTCAATGATAGGAACAACAAAACTAATATTGAATTAAGTCAAGAAACATCAATGAAATCATATAAAATAGATGATACCAATAATAGTCAAGACAATAGAGATACATGTTGATATAGAAAGTAGTACCTAAGTTGGCTTGGCATCTACACTTATAGTTACAATTAATTATTATATTGTCCCTAAAAGTTTTAGGACCATATTAGTATATTTAAGACATATAAGGGATATGGAAGCATAGCCCCAAGTCACCCTTTAGGAAAATATATGAATCAAACGTAGGAGCAAGAAAATGAATTTATAACATTGGATGAGAAACTAGCCAAGACTAATAATGTTAGACATCTTAGTTTATTTATATCTAGATAGAAAATATATCATATAAAATATATGGTCATCTTAAATAGCCTTATATTCCTACTAATTTTGTCTAGATACTTAATTGTAGGACGACCCTTCCTTTATAGCATGTGGATATAGAAGTAACTAGATCTTTAAGAATACACTTTAATGATGTTGTCATTTACTAATGGTTAGCACTAATGGATTAGGAGGGGGAAGGATTGAGTTCAAATATAATAGCCTAGATAAGGGACCAGTAAATAAAACATTGTTTTCTAGTAGCATTTATGTAGAGATATCTTTGATGTAAAATTATTAGTAGACACTTTAATAAATAGCATTAGCCTCACATTTCAAGAACATGTTGAGATTTAAGGAAGTATGTTTAAAAGAAACTGTAATTTATAAATAAGGATTCAACAATTAAGAGATATGAGATACAACATCTTTTCTACCTCAATTATATAAGAAGCTAATAGGAAGGCATCAATACAAATATTTGTCATCCAAGAACATCTTGGGTGTAAGGGAAATTTTGTATCACCGAAAAATATTTTTTGGTTTGTCAATGAGGGCTATCTTTGTGCAATGTTACTATTTATAGAAATTTACTATTTTTACTAAGTTGTTTGTTTGAGCTCAGAATGTTTTAATTTCTTCCCTATAGGCTCACTTTGGTTATGTTAGCCTGCCATTAAAGTTTCATTGTAAGATCAAATCTAGTTTTGAAGATGTTAATTTTATTTTTTTTGGGGACAAGGGTAAAAAAAATTTGAATTTAGTTTTGAAGGATTTAGAGGCTCCTAAAAGAGGTCAAACCTTGGCGATAATGGTTCTTGCACCTTAATCTTATAGATAACTTCATCTCATTTTCAAAATGGATTTATAATAGCCAATCGAGGCAATAGGTCAAGAGTTATGGTCTCTTGAAGTTGTGCTACTTAGGATAGAAAAATAAAATTCCTTAAAAAACTCATTTGAGTTCTAAAAGTTGTTTGGGCCCCATTCCAATGTAATAAAAGATATATAATAATATCTTAGGGATAGTCGGCCACAAATTTTAGTGTTAGATTTTCTAGAACCTTCTTGGGTAATTAAAATCCCCCTTATATAATGAAGGCCCATAGCGTTATCTATGACAGTTTTGAGGATGTATATGATGGATTTGGCTTGTAGAATATTTTAATGAAATTTACCATGTTGCAATGCATATTATATTTTTCAATACTATAATTCCATTCAATTGGAGATAATAGAAAGAAAGTTTCATGAACTATTTCAATCGTTTGGTTCTTGCAATTTATTGTTATTTCTCTATTCTACTATGTGCATTTTTGTTGATGAGGGGAGTGCTCTTCATTAATTTGTCTAGTGCATTTTATAGACAATAGGAAAATGGTATTTAGGACAACTATCAAACCAAAAAGATGGGATAGATTATTAAATAATTTGAACAATCTAACAAAGAAAGTGGTTGAAAAATTATGGCTGAAAATTTCTTCAATAATGAATATAGCTTTCAAGTGAATTGTGACATCGTGGTGACATTTGCAGACATTCTACCAACAATCAAGGTTCTAAAAAATAAGGTAATCCTTCTCTATAAGATTATATTTATTAAAGAAATTATGGGGAGCTTGAAGGAGGTTGTGAACAATGTGGATGAAAAACTTGATATATTACCCTATAGAGAAGATTATATGGAGTTCAAAGGTGGAGAGGTGGGTGATAATAGATATCTAGTGAGAAATCTTATCTTAGTATTTAAAAATAGGGTAACATTTGAAGTGAGGAAAACCACTTTAGAAAGGAACATTAATTTTCTTCTTAAATAGTTACATAGCAAACAATCATATGGTATAACATGGATTAAGGATTATAGGATGGAAGAATGGTATGGACCACTAGACATATTAGAAGTAGATTTTGAGAAAATACAAGTCATGCCTCCAATTATTATCAAGGCTAGAATGAACAAGGGTAGCATGAAGGGAAAGAAGCATCTATCCAATACCAACTAGACAAAGAAGAAAGATATGGTTGGTCCATCGGTACTCATGGACAAAGATACTTCTTATGTATATCACAACCTGATAGAGTAAGGATGTCCTTGGTTTAGTATCTAAGGTTTATATCAAGTATATAGATATAGTAGAAATTTATATTTAAGTTTATATCAGTTAGTCAATGGTTTTTAGAATAGTTTATTTTGACACTAAGTATAATGAGATAGAGCCAATTTTCTTTTAGTTTTTGGGTAAGCTATTTCGTATGTAATCAAATATTTAAAGCTTAATAGTTAAGGACATGATATTATGAATTTGATGTGACTCCTATATGTAATTACTAATAGCATTTGGGTTTCAATGATTGGCATATAATCACATGGGTGACAACGCAATATTGGGCTACACTTTATTGGACATGTCAATTTTTGTTGAAATAACACATTTTTAAGAAAATATGATGATTTAAGCCTTGAGAGGTCCCATTGTAAAGAATTGATTAAAAAAGGTTAGATAAAAGCTTCTTGGATCAAATGCTTTTTGATATAACCTCTCTACTCCCTAGTCATACCTCCAATGGAGTCTCCTTTGCACCCATTAAAATGATGACAAAAAATCACTTTGACTTTAGTCTTTGGAAGATAAAAAAAATTCATTTGAAAATCCTATCTATTCAGTATGGTACTATTCAAAAAAACCTTTCCATTGATTACAATGTTAATACATATTAAGTTTATTATCACTTTGTATTTTTAGTTTTACTAAACATAGATATTTCATTATATATTAACCTTTGTCTTCGACACTTATGGAAAAATAGTAAACGAGAGAAAAAAAATTCTGAAAAATATCTATGCACTACGTATTGAAGTTGTCTTCCTATAAAAAAAGTTTTTAAAAAATGGACAAATACAAAAGTTACAATTTATGAAATGAATGTACGTCTAAATTATGATTAAGTCAACTTCAAACATTAATAAAATATATGAAATAATAAGGATAAATTTATGAAAGCAATTTTTAAACGTCAAATATGGATGTTACAAAACTAAATTTAGAAGAATCACATCCATATCTTTTTTTTTTTTTTAAAGTTATGCTTTATGAAGTGAGTGTCACTCTTAAAAAATGTTTTTTACAATAATGTACTAATTTTTTAGGAAGATAGAAAAATTGATTCAAATCAATTCCAAAATATAAAAATAAAAATATTTAGAATTCACACGGAAAATCCTAAAAGTACTCTAATATACTTCATCTTCAAATTTGTAACGATTTAGTGCCAATATGCATCTACATATAGAATTTTTTTTTCAAAATGTACATTTTAGTGTCAAAGTAGTTAAAAAAGTGTAACCTAATACTGTGGAACCATCCACATTCACCTCTGAGATAATGAGTATATAGATATAATTTGCATAGATGGACAATCCTTTAAATATCTAGCAAGAAGTTATATTTAGAACTGACGTAACACGGTGATTCTAAAGAGTGCTGTGTGATACTGAACTTTTTAGGACTAGCAATATGGCATTAACAAGTCAATTGTTTGCTAAAATTCTATTTAATGAAAGTGTGTGGTTCGATATCAATTTGTGGGGATAGCTATTGTTAAATTAGTATCATTGTCACTTCTTCAAACAAGTAGCAATCCTTAATAGATGGCGACAAAATGCCTAAAATATCTCCCGCTTGCTTTATTTCTTCTACTATAGGTAGTCACGTAATCCGTATGACCTTCATAAGAATTGTTGAGCTTCCAATTTTAAGTTATCAAAGCATTATAAGAATGTCTCTTTATAGAGCAAGAAGGTTGCATATTCAAATATCAAAGAATAAAATCTTTGATAAGTTTCTTTTTAAGCGATTATAATAAGATAATGGAAAGTATAAGATGGTTCATAGTAGTAATTTTCTTTCTCAAGAAAACAGTAAAGAAACCTTGTTGAACTTAGTATTATTGTTATTGAGGAGAGAGATATTCAAACATTTCTATGGATGCTAATAAAAAAATTATAACTTCTATAATACTATGAATTATGAAGCTTTATAGTATTATATCGGATAGGATCTTCGAGCAGGAAGGGTTTGATCAAAGTATAGGTATGAAATAATATACTCCCTTTGTTCAATGAGGAAGGTAGCAACCAGATTTAACTAGTGCTTCAGAATGTTCATTTAGATAGATATCTCGGGATTGAATTTTAATTCTATTCGACTTAATACCCTTTATCTATTAAAAATAAATAAAAATTCACATTATAAAAGTTCAATAATCATTATCTCAAATCAATCAGATTGGTCAATCAAAAAGAAATCATAAAGGAAGTAAACTAAATTATTGTAAGGACAGAAAAATCAGATAAATAAAACCAAGTCATTATAAAGAAACTGAAAACACTGTATATGTTGAATATAGAGTAAAAACACTCAATCTATAACCTTAGATTACTCGTACACTTAATAACTCAAAATTCCAATATAGTATCAAATAATTCTAGATATTTTCTCCTTAAAGAAATTATAAAGAAGCAACAAAAACCACCACATGCATGCTATAAATGGATCCAAGCACAAAGACAAAGGTTGGACAATTTCCATTGGCGGAAGCTGCTTTACATGTAACAAAGAAAGTGACCACTGACTTAACAATAATTGATCGAGGAACTGATTGATGGGATACGCTATCCAGTACACCGCCACTGAGACAAATAATTAATTAAAAGCCATTTCATACCCCAATTCTGTAGAACAATAAGCTTTGAACATTTACAGTCTTGTACGAAGTTTCATGTGGTTGTGTTACTAGGGAAAACAGTTAATCGTCGTCTCATCAATTGTGGAAGAATGACCACATGCCATCCTTCCTTCACAGACTGATTACAGACTTTCCCTCATGGTAATCAATTCTGCTGAATTTTGAAATTTATCCCCATCAATTTTGAAATAATACAGAAAGAACAAGCAAAAGTTGTGGTTGTTCTTGAAGAGAATGTGCTTAAAACTTAGCAGTTTTCCATGCACCACAGCCAAATTGTTTCTCTCACGTAACATACATTTACTAACAGCTGAACATAGAGAATACAGGGCGGTTTGTATCTCATTTCTTCTGTAATGCTTTTACGCGGATCTTGTTGGGACCGTGAATTTGACAATAATGTGGTCCCATTTCGGCCACTTTGCCTTCTCATTTCAAAGAATGTGAGATTTGAATTATTGTCACGGAGTAAGATGAAGGCATATGCATTTTATCACACCAGTTAGATATCAATATTTTAATTGATTATAGTTTGCATAGTATGGTTTGATTCTTATTATTTCATTCTTTTTTAAGATTTCATTGGGATAGGAAATTACACAATTTGTGCTCAAATATTTTTCTTAGTTTTTAAATTTGGAAAAATTATAGTTTTGAATTTTTCTAAAAGGTATATGTGCATATTTGTAGAAGTCATTTATAGTTTTTAATATAAGTAATAAAAAATGATTGTTTGCCTTAAAAATATGGGTGTTTGTTCTTATTAATCTTTTTATACATTTTTTACATTGTATTTGAATGACTAATCAAACAATTGTGTGCCCCACTTTTCAACCTCCTTTCTCATTAAAAACTAAAATAACGTTGAATTATTTGATGAATAATCTATGCATATTCTATTTTGAAGACTATATACATTTCTTAATTGATAATTTATTTTTAAAGTTCCTATATCGAGAGCTTCAATTAAATGGATTCCTCCTGACTCTACTATAATCAAACTTAATTTTGACGGATCCTCTAAAGGGAAACTCGAGGAGTCGAATATCAGGGTTTGTTTTAGAAATCATGAAGGTAGGGTCTTAGCTTATCTGGCATCCCCTATCAACTCTGATACCAATAATATGGCGGAAGCTATTGCATTGCTTGAAGGGTTAATCCTTGCTAAGAAATTATCTTTCTCTAATCTACATATTGAAGGTGACTCGGCGGTTATTATTAATGCTGCATCCACAAGTCGGTAGACAACTGGCAGCTGAAATATGTTTTCCAGCAAATCTGGGGTCTCATTGACTCATTGGATATTTTCCTTATTTCTCATATTTTTAGAGAAGGAAACAAGGTCGATGATATTTTAGCTAATTATGGTTGGAATAAATTTATCTTGGATTCCTGCTCTTTAGTTAACAGGTTAGGTCATTTTTAGTCAGCTATGGGTATAAGAAAGATCGCAATATTGTTAATATGCTTTCTCTATCATGATTGACACAAAAGGCTCTCTTACACTATCACAGCTACTTACTCATTGGTTAAAATGACTAGTCAGTTGTGGGTGTGAGAAAGATTATTATGTTTCCATCCTTTGGCACATGCGTATTATTTTCAAGTAGAGCTAGTCTTGTCTTATCCTGTCTTCATTGCTTCATTTTTTTTCCTTATGAGGTCCTACTTTAATAGTGGCCCCATCAGCACGTCTCATGTAATATGTATCCACAACTGCTCAATTTTGTATTTTATTCTCTCCCTTGGTTTCATCAGTGGTGATCATATGGTTTCAGAAGTTTATTTAGTTATGGTTGCAAGTAGGTATAGTTTGTTATTTCTTTTGATCCCGAGGGAATTTAGCAGGTGTTTTTGTGGTACTTCACCTGTAACACATGTACATATTTATATGAGGTGTCTTCAAATTTCATTCAAAGTGTCATTTCTGGTCAGCATCATTGATTTAAGGGGGCATTCATATCATATCTAATTGATGGCCTCTTCGTAGTTGGGCCACCTTTTTTGATGAGTACTTCTCCTCCAAGCAGATAGCAATAGCTGGCTGTCCTTGTCTAGTGATCATTAGCTAGTATGGGAATTAGATTTATTATCAACCAGTAATTTTACATGTGTTTATTTGGCATCCCTTTCAGTCTGCAAATCGTCACACTAACTCTTATGTGTGACATCTCCCGCGTGTTGCCCATGTCCTTTGGCCAGCGTAGGGGATCTCTTATATCTATTACTTTGAGCGAAATTATAGCTTATTAATGTCATCATTTAACAACATTCTTCTTATTTATGAGCCTTGCTTCTGTCTGCATTTCATCTCCCCTTCTTTGTTTTAGTTTGGCTCTTGTGTTTTATTTTGTCTTAAGGATGAACTGCCCTAGTTTCCTGGTTGGTGTTAGCTCTTCAATGGAACTATGCTCTACTTGCTCATCTCTGCACGTGGACTATTATCCTAAAAAATTTAGGTTGTTGCTGGAGGTGAAGGATTGGAAGATGCCATTCCTTGGTTTCATTAGAGATGACATGTTGGCCACCATTTTTTATTTGTGGTCACCCACACATTCATCGTGGTATCAAGTGAATTATTGGGTGTGAGGCTCTCTTCCCTTCAGGAAGATGTATCATTTACCCATCGCAGATTTTGTCTATATTTCTCTCTAATTTGATAGATTTGCTCCAATCTTCATTCCATCTTGAATTGATATGTATTATATTTGTTACACCTCTATTCCTATAGGGTAATAAAATGTCTAGAGATCTCTAGAAATATGATCTATGGGGAGGGGCTATGTTAATCGATGGTCTTTTCCATCATCATGCAATTCTTCATAATCATGGCATAGTCATGGTTCTGGAGAGCATTAAAAAGGGTCTTGAAAAATAGTCATTTCACCCGGTTAAGCATGTCCTGCATCAGTTTGGAAATTTTCTGTCAAAGGAGTGTGTAAAAAATGTGCATCAAATTGTTTTTGTAATGCTTGACATGCTGGAGCAGGATTCTCCAATTGTTGTTCCACCACTGCATCTCCCAGCCCCAATCTCTTCTCAAGCCCTGCCTGACCTCAATCTCAAATTGGGTTCATCAGATAATCCCTTTGGTTTTATGGAAATTTAATTGTTGGTTTATTATGCCACGAGCTTTGTTCGCCTTTTGGGTTTTTCTACTTGTCTATGTGTGTAGGTTTTCAAGATTTCTATACTAGCATTGTGCGTCTTGCTCACCCTCGCCATTTTGATCACAAAGTGTATTTTGCTCTGGTGGTTCCATTTTGATATGAGTGCTTTTTGGTGGAAGCTCTCTCAGAGGTCAAAAGTTCAATTTGGTGTCTTCAGTGTTGGTTTCCTGTCTTTCTTTTGGTGGACACTCTCTCTGATATCAGTTTTTTAACTTGGTGCCTTCAGACTCGGTCTCCTACTTTCCAAATTCAAATGCCACATGTTGTAATTTTCTATGTGACATGGCATTTTGTACTTTCCCATTGGGCTTATTTTTATAATTAGCTTCTATAGGCTGAGCTTTACTATTTAATTGCATTCTTGATATTGTATGTAATGGGCCCAAACTATGAGGGCTTTTGTCGCTCAGCCACAACATCTTAATGTAAAATTTTCTCTCATGATGGGGTAACGAATGGAGTTTTTCTTCTGGCTCTTTTCTCCCGGAGCTCCGTATTTTAGAGCCAGTATATGCAAATCATATTAAATATAATATATTAAGTGGCACTGCCACCTTTTGTTAAAAATAAATAAATTTATTTTTAGATACATTTCTTTGAATTGGTATAATCACAAAGGGAAGCTCACATCTCTTAAAAATTTCAAACTAATGTTAAATATATTAATAGCATGAAAACTTACCACAAAGTAGTTGTATTATTTACAATAAAATAGATAAAATTGAAATTGTCTTTTCATTAAAAATTATGCTTTAGCCCATCCTTTGTCTTTTTATCATTTTTCCCCCTCCATTATAAAACATTTCTATTAAACATTGAAAATTATTAGGATAATATTTGAAGCTTACTCATTAGTTGCTCATATTTTTGTGGCTTTTAATTGGAACATTGTAAGAAGGAATTTAAATGATGATCCAAAACTTTTAATCGTGTAGTTAGGTAGGATAGTCTATCATGAAAATAATTAAATCTCATGATACTCTATTGGTTTGTTTTGGGTGAACACTCTATACCCAATGTCATGATAATTGAATGAGCACAATGTTCTTTTGTTTATTTGAATTATTTAAATATATTATTATGATTACTTGTAACTATATATTTCATTTTAAAAATACTTTTATAAATATCTAAATAGATTTTATGTTGCATAATTTTTAAATTTTAAGGTGTATTCATCAAATGAAAGCTTCCCTCGATAATAGAGTTGGGACTTCTAAGTTTTTGATATTAAGGAAAATAAGTTTTGAAGGGACCTGAAATCCTTTACAAGAAGGTCACCAAAGATAGACAAAGACAATGCACAGAGACAAAATGGTTCATGACCTTACCAAGGGTTTCACCAAAAGGCTCCCACAACATAGAACAGACAACTCAAGGGAGGCCCCAAGTAAACCTAGCGAAAAGAAGATCCCAAAAATTTAGGATTTTCCTTTAGCCCCCTTCTGATGGGAACGAAGGGTCATATCAAAAGAAGGTGAAGATCACTTGGAATGTTTTCCTTTAACCTTGATCCGTCCTTCTTCAACCTTAGCAGCAACATTCTGCCAAACCAACGAGTCCAAACTAGAAGAAACAAAGCTCCTAGAGGGGGCAACACCTTGCCCTAAGGTAGCCAATAGAAAACTAGGGACGGGGAAAGGGATAGAGCCTGCAAAAGGACCCATAGGGATAGGCCCAGAAGTAGACCCTACAAAAGAACCAGAAGTAATAGAATCAGCAGTTCAAGGAAAACACCAAATTGGCACTTCTAAATTACACATGCTAGAATGCATCAAAATGATTAGCTTTGAAACTTAATATAGGATTTTCTAACAATCTCTTACTCTAGAGTTTATAAATCCACTAGGGTAGCTAAGTTTGTCACATTACCTATTATATGCGGGACACATATCCACAATAATATAAACCTATATTGGTTCACTGAATATGAAGATATTATTAATGTATTCAATATAAGAGCACATTAATCTCCCTTGACATGACTTCAATTTCTTCAATTAACATTTTAAATTTTCATTTCTTAATTTTCTCTATATATACAACATTTCTAATATTTATTGAACACCTAGTTTTTCACTAAATCTTATCTAATCTCATTTCTCCATTTGGTGTGGCTTTGTTGATCACCACATATTTGTATAAAATTAGATCCAATTGTTAGATTCTACTTAGGATATTTATGAATTAAATATGCTAAATATATGAAGTCGAAGAAAAACTTTATAAAAAAGTTACGATCCTTTACAAACTATTAGAGTATTTTCAATAATCCATCAAAAAAGTACAACTAATTATTTCATTTATTTTCATTAGGGGCAACCTTATATTTTTTATTTTAATTTCTATTAAATTATAATTTTGTATGATTTTTCTTCAATTATAGAATCATAGTTAAAATCATATATTAATCTTTTGTCAAACATGATTTGTGATTTGTTTAGGACAACATAATTTAATCATCAAAATATATCCTTTCTCACTTAATTGGTAGATGGCCTTCTATATATATCTAACCATTTATACCTATTTTTATTGGACTTTGAATGCTAATAAGTCTTAATAGGACATATCAAACTATTTAACCAGGAGACTGGTTTTATCATAACTCATGCACTATTGAAGTAGCAAGATGTTCGATTCCTCTAGGAAATTAAAAATGATGGATTTTGTAATTATTTGCATCATTATTTGGGATAATTGATCAAATAATAATAATATGAATACATATCTCCATGTTCTAATAGAATTTGATGATTAAAACTCTTGCATTCAATGAAATCATTCTAGTTGTGTTCACCATACTTGTATTTTTCTTAAAATTTAACATCAGCCTAAACATGTTTAAAAGTTACTCCCTATATAAAAAGAAATAAATAAAGATATTACTTTGAGCATTCTTGGTGTACACAATTTAATTTTTACACTTAGTTAATTAAATTTTTTTATTATATGAAAATATGAAAGATTAATTTTTCTTGTATATAGATTTAGATATATCTTTATCTATATCTATATCTATCTATCTATCTATCTATTTATATACTATTTAGGTTGTACATGCATCACGAGACCTTGACTCCATCTTAGGATTGTTGTCAAGAATCACTTAGAAATGATCGAGACTCTAGTTTAGGGAAGCCAAAAATAAACTAAGAAATGGTGGCATGATTACACACCCAACTGGACAATTCGAGGCAACATGGACATGACTTATACTAATATTAGAAGCATAGATGATAGATCAAATATATATATTAGAATTTGCAACGAAATTCCAAGAGCCACCACTCATCTATATATGACTATGAACATTTGAATTTAAATCTTTGAAAGTAAAATCTAATACCATAACTTCATTAATATCAAATGCTTAAATTTTTGACAAGCTATTTTTTTAATAATAATCATCTATTCAAAATCATTTTTTCATCATCGGGCCCTTGGTCTAATAGTGAAGTTCAAATGTTTTCAATGAGCCCACCCACAATCAGATATTTTGAGTGCAAAGTTTTGACATCTGAAAGAAATGATACTTGACCTACTTTTTCTTTCAGATAGTACAATTTCCCAATAATTAAATTATATTTAAAAAATAATGTTATATGGAATCGTACAGCCATACAATTTGCACTAATTTTATTATATGTCCCTAAGGAGCATGCTTAATTCCATCTGCAAATCTAATTAAGTTCATTTATATTGAATACAATCTACAACATCAGTACAATATGATGGTTTTACTACTATAAACCTTACCGTATTGCCTACCGAGTTTTGCATGCATTAGCTATACACGTATCAAAAGTCTAGTGGTTTTTTTTCCTCACCACTAAAATGTATTGTTGACTACTCTTAGCGTTATGCATAATAGTAAAGATTCCTCAACGCCAGAAAATTGAATGTGACATTGAAATTCTGTGGTTGGTACTAATTTTGTGATAGATAAAGAAAGCTGAAAAGGCCGTATGCTTGGCTACTAAAAGCTTAAGGTGGACAATTAATCAACATTGTCGTGATGTGTCTGTTTGCCAAGAAAAGAGGACATAGGACGATTCTTATTTCCTATCAAATCCCCCACACATGCTCTATAATCATTTTATCTTCATCGCTTCTTTTATTTCGTCTCTTATCATTTGAAAACTTTTAGGAAAAAGAAAATGGGTTGCTGAGAAGTTCAGTTTAACCATGGTAATCTAATACAAAAGATGCAGATAAAAAGCACACAATTCAATTCTTGCGCATTGAATCGAGACACTTCATTTTCACAAACTAAGATCTATTGTTAGAAACGCCCGCTTAATATAATAATTAGGTGAATACTTGAACGCTGGGTCATATGGACATTTACATATCAGTGGTACATAATATTTCATTTATATCGACCCAGATGTGGACTTGGCATGTGACAACTGACTACCCAACAATGAAAGCGAAAAATAAGTGTTTTTATTTCCATTTTCAATTTTTTGTGGAGTGTTTTTCTCTTTCATCTGCATTCTTTGTACAACATTGTTTCTTCTGTTCGAATGCAAGTGAATTACATAGAGGAGAGGAGTCCATAATTTTTTTTTGTTGTTAAACTTAATTTGTGAGCACGGTAATCCAACAAGGGCATATAATCTTTGAGCACGCCAGCCTGGTAAAGGTGGGCTCAAACTAGCATTAATATCATTTATTTGAGCCAAATAGGGATTAAAACCACAGTTGCACCATTACAAATGCAACCAATTAACCGTTATACCACAAGATGCTCCGGAGAGGTGTCAATAATTGTGCTGATTGATTTTGCTAAAATCAAATAGTTGCATAGAATATCGTAAGATCTTAATTTATATTTTGAAATATGAAATTACAATTTATTTATTTATAATTAAGGTTTGGAGGTTTCTCTAATCATACCACTTGCAACAACATGATTAGAAAGATGTGTCCTATATTTGACTTTTTAAAAATTTGACTAAAACCTAATGACGATATCCAAAGTAGTTGAAGAAAAAATATCATTTAATTTTAGTACAAAATCATGTTCTTATTTAAACTAAAACTTATATGAGACTAAAATAATTACAATATGATAACCTTTAACATTGTTATTTCTAACCATTATATCCACAAAAAGTGACCAATAGTTGAATACATTTTTATCTCTTATAGTGTTGAGTATATTTTAGGCTTACCAATAACAAACTTATCAATCTTTATTTTTCCATATATATTTTTGTATTCACAATAGTTATTCTTATCTTGTATACCTATAGTTGTTAGGCATAATTATATCTTGTGTTGTATAGCTAAGTTACAAATTTACGTCCTTGGCTTTAAATGAATCATATGGAACCATACATTTTCATAGATCTATTCTATTTTATATTTCTGTAAGAATTTTATTTGCTTTAAATCTAATCACATATAATCTAGTTGTAATCACTAATTATAATTAATCATTGAGGGATAGAAAATCATAGATGATGATGCTTTGAATTGATGAAAGTATATAAAATGTTAGAATAAATAGTTTTCACTATTTATGTTTAATTAAGTTTAACTTAGCTTTCTAAGCTAACAATCTAGCATGATGTACTCTCATAAGGTTTATGTTGCTTTCTTTAACATACTTTCTTTGTCTTTCTTCTTCTCCTATTATAATGCATTTATTGTAGGAGCTTAAGATTTTTCAATGGCACAAGCTAGCCTCCATCTTGTAGTTTATCTTACTGTTGGAGCTTTGGTGATGGGTAGTCATGACATCCCATAACAAATGGCCTCACAAGTTTCTACTAAAAAAATTTCCCTGAGGTACATCTACTTGTACCCGTGATGTTGTGCTACTTGTTCAAAAATTTTATAATACTTACGAATTGCTTGAAAAATGCACACCTTAAAGTGTTATGTTATGGTGAGGGTTCCAACCAAGAACATCTTGTTCGATTCGGTTGCCATAGCTTTGGCCCCTCATGGGGTTTTGCTAGATGGTGAACATATCTTCACCAGGGGTTTTGCTAGATGGTGAACATATCTTCACCAAGGGTTTCTTTTTGTTTTAATTTTCCAACCTTTCTTATGTTGAGGGTATCCTCAAAGATGGGCTCTAGCATGTCCATTCATCGTTGCTTTTAGTTTATCCATAGTCTCAAGACTTTACAATCTATAATGAAATAAATATCAAAGCCTTGGTCTCGTTAGAGTTTTTTGGCTTTTCCTAGCCATGCTAGCTATTTCGCAAACCATTGCTCAAACCATTGGCAAAGATTTTCATATGAAACCTTATCATTTTTTTCATGCCTGTCCCCAAAACATGGATTTTGTACAAGTTGATTTTTGTTGGCACCTCAAGGACACTCTTCAAATATAGATAGGTGTTTAACACTAATCTCAATAAGTTATCTATCTAAATATACCTAATACTTGTTATTGGGGCTTATGGAAGAAAAAAAAGTATTGCCCACTAGCTACCCCAAGGGTGAAAATTCCTCCAATGGATTTGGATCCTCCATGCTCTTTGAAGGGTACCAAGAATGAGGATGGATGGACTACATCAATGTCGAAAGGAGAGGGATCTTTAGCTGCCTCAGAAAAGAAATCTAATGTCATTACATGGCAACTACAACCCAAGATACTAGCTCATCCATAGCCACAACCCAAGGCATAGATGCAAACCCCAAATACTTCAAACTCTAGTCTTTAGGAAAACTTTTTAGAAAAGGGCACTTCTCAACTAGCATGGGTATGCACTCCTCTCGGCACCTTGATTGTGCTAGCTCATACATCATTATTGTGCTTCTCTTGCAGCCCCTTTACACAAGGGGAAAATTGATGAGGCATGAGAGAAATGTAAGGCATCTCCTAATGATTCCTACCCTACCTTTTGTCCATCTTTAGACTTCTTTTATAATAGATTCTCCTCTACCGGGGATAACGATGGCATGTAGGATTTTGAATAAGGAATTTCATGTCATAGAATACCTTGTTGGGAATAGAAGATATAAATCTAATAGTTACATGTAAATATAACAAATAATGCAAAGGAATAAAACACACAAAAGTTGAACAAGAAGACACAAAGGATTTAATTTGGTTCACCTGTTCTTGGGTTACATGCACCAAACAGAGTCCACTTATTTTATTATCTAGTAAAGTGGAAATTACGGTTTCGCAATATTTAATAGTACACTAATGCTTATATATAGACCGTTTAGTCAAATTACAATGATGGCTAACAAGTTAACTGATGTAGTCAAGGGAGGAGAAATACCCAAAGGATATGTCAAACCTTTCATCTAGAGATTACACAATGAAAATGACAAGATAAGGGAAATATATAACCAGCAAAATACAAAGAATAAAAATTCAAATCATAAGCTTGCAAGAAGCTACCACAGATTCAAGCAACAAGAAATCTTCCTCCATACATGTCAATCTATAAGGCCTACCCGGTTGTAGTCTTACAATATGAATAAATCAACCCTTCAATCCTTCAAAAATCTTTTCTTTTATATTCCCTCTCTAAAAATGAACTAGAATCCTACTTATATACAAGATTTCAGGCAATGGGTTAGCTTATCTTATCATCAATCCTAAGATGAAAAAAATGTTTTACCACAAATAGTGTAGAACCCAAATACATAAGAAAAAACCCCAATAAGTATATCATGGCATGTTATTGTACAAGGAGGCTGGCCATGAATATAAGAACATCAAACAATGTACCATGAGCACTAGCAAACTGTGAATCTTTAGCACAAGATAGATCTCTCCACCATGACCATTAGAACAAGAAACTAATATATGTCTAGACCTACTCATAAGATAAATTTATTTCGAAGCATCAGATCAAGATGTAGTCAAAGATATAATATCTTCATGATGTCATAAACACATCATAGAAACAGAGTAAAATGACGTACCAACTGGATTGGCCACCCCTAGAAACAATAGAAACTACCCAATTGGAACAATAAACAAACAAACTAAAAGAAATATTTTTTGGGTCATGCAAGATTTCCAATGACCCAAGGATGCTAATGCATCTGATATCAAAGGTGAATAAAGCATATTCCATAAAGGAATTTATTAAAATCTTTAGGAATTTAGGACATAAATCTCATGCTCATTTTTGATCCACAACTATTCTTTGTCTATGACCTTCTTAATCTAAAAATTGCTATTCCTACTATACAAATGTTGGAATCTAGTTTTGCACCTTCATTCATCTGATTCAGATATTTTCTTTTTTCACAGCCTCTAACCTAACTCTTCACCTTACACTTAATTCTACTTCAATTTCTCCTACTATTAGAAACAACTATATTCTTCACTTTTTACAGTTCAACTCCACTTCTAACATTAGGTAACATCTCGAATCTCCACACAAGATCCTATTACTCAACTAAATTAAACTCCTTGATAACATTCTACAACATCTAGTTATCTCCATCCTTGTTCCCAATTTTTTTAGTTTCATTTATCAATAACCCAAGAAACTGTGCAACATCAATAACCTTCTCATCCATCTTCTTCAAATCCAATGCCTTCTAATGCATTGCAATCTGATCTCCTAAGGTTTAATTCCTCATCACAATCAAGTTCCTAGCTTTCATTCCTCCTTCAATGGAATTAAACTAAACCTTTTTACCTCTGTTATGATAGAAACCACATCCCTTCAAAAATCATGAATATCTCCAATATCATACTTCCAAGGTCTTCCCAATAAGACATGGAAATCACCCATATTAATGAAGGGTGCTCCCCTTAATACCACAAACACATAACAGAAAAAGAGAAACAACAACAATAATATGCAAGAACAAAAAAATTGGCTTCTTATTATCTCCACAAATGTGGAATTACAAACTTTCAAAATTACAATATGCAAAGCCACATGGGCATTCCCTTACAATATTCTGTAGGACAAAGCCTCGAACTATTACCCAGAACTATTCTGAACTGCCTAAGACAATAATACAGCCTTCCATATATAGGCAATTTTCCACCGCCTGGGAAGGTTCCAAAATTTTAGCCAATAAGGCTGACCAAACTTAGAATTATTTTATTTTACATTTTATTACATCATAGTCGGCTCAAGCTAACCTTTGAAACCCGAACAGAAATTTTGAAGAAAATTATTTTCTGCCATTTGGGGTGGCCCAACTTTCGAAGACCATAAGTCATCACCAGTTGACCCGATCGGCTATTATAACCCCATTTCGAAAATGCCACGAAGCGCTCTACAGGCTTGACTTGCGCAAGTGCCCGTCACCCAAATTTTTGACCTCTTCCGGGGCCTCTAAAGCCTTCAAAACTGAGTTCAAAGTTTCTGTACCCTGCTGCCAATACCGAAAATCTTCAATATCTTCCAATATACACTTGATCTGGCAATGAAACTTTACTGGCAGACTTATATGACCAAAATCAACCTCCAAGAAAGAAATCAGATCATTCTGAGCACATACAAAAATTACCAAAAATAGTAACTTTCCATAAATAGCAGCTCTGCACAAAATAGCCCTTATTGAATATAAAAACAAAAATATTTTTGGGTGATGCAAGATTGCTCTTACATCTAGGATGCTCCTGCATCAGACACCCAGGGTAATTTGAGAAGTGACCCTGTCACGACTCAGGTGTGCAGAGGAAAACCAAGACGGTTAACCTCTACCCTTGTTAGCCATGATGAATCTTCAATAGGTCATCCTTTCCACTTGACCAGATATTCTTCATATGTCCTGTTCCTTGTGCTTGTGCCAACACGACTGTCCAGTATATCCTCGATCTCCTTAGTGTCTGAACTAGTTGCTGGAATACTCCACTGTGCTGCTGTGATCTCATCTTCAACACCTCCTTCATGATACTCTGTCAGATCTGAAATGTTAAACACTGGTGAAATATTTAGCTCAGTAGGCAATTCTACCTCATATGCGTTTCCTGAATCATGTTTCTTCAGTATCCTACATGGTCCAAACTTCTTCATTTTCATCTTGTTATATGTACCAACTAGAAACCGCTCCTTCCGCAAATGAGCCATGACTTCATCACCAACCTAAAATTCCTTATACCTCTTTTTCTCATCTGCCTTAGCCTTATACTGTGCGTTCATCTTGGTAATATGCTTCCTCACCTCCCCATGGATGTTCTTCAAGTGTTCTGCAAAATCCTCAGCTTCAGCACTACTTATTTCTCCTTTATCTATCTTCCTCAATTCAGATGCATTTCTTGGACTACTTCCATATACAATCTGGAATGGTGATTTACCAGTGCTCCTGTTGACAGAATTATTGTATACAAATTTCGCCTGTGGTAAAATCAAATCCCATCTTGTTGGCTTATCTCCAACCAAACATCTCAGCAAATTTCCCAAACTCCTATTCACCACCTCTGTCTGTCCATCAGTCTTTGGATGATGTGATGAACTAAACTTCAAATCTGTCTTCAACTTCTTCCACAATGTACGCCAGAAATATCCAACAAACTTAGTGTCCCGATCTGAAACTATGGTCTTTGGCAAACCATGAAGTCTCACTACTGCTCTGAAAAACAATTCTGCTACATGAACAACATCATTAGTCTTCTTGCAGGGAATAAAATGTGCCATCTTTGAAAATTTGTCAACTACCACAAAAATTAAATCGTGTCCCCGCTGTGTCCTCGGTAAACCAAGAACAAAGTCCATGCTGATATCCTCCCAAGGCTTCTCTGGTACAGATAATGGCTGATACAACCCTGTATTCTGCTTCACTGCTTTCCCCATCTGACATACTCTGCAACTCTGTACAAACTTCTTCACATCTTGCTGCAACTGTGGCCAATAATAATTCTCACTAACCAAACCAAGGGTTTTATCACGACCAAAATGTCCAGCCAATCCTCCGCTATGCTTCTCCTTGATGAGATTCTCCCTCATAGAACTTCATGGAATGCACAACTGACTCCCTCTGAATAGCATATCATCCTGGATGATGAAATCCAACCATTTTGTCCTGTCTAGAGTAACAGGTTCTGTACAAGCTTTCCAAGCTTCACCAAAATCAGGATCCTCTGGATACAAATTCTTGAGTTCCTTGAACTCGACCACTTCAATCTGCATTTCTGTCAGCAATAGTTGCCTTCTGCTAAGAGCATCTACAACCCTATTAGACTTTCCACTCTTGTGTTTCAAAATAAATGTATAACTCTGCAAAAACTCAACCCATTTCAAATGCCTTTGATTTAATTTTCCTTGACTATTCAAATATTGCAAAGCTTGATGATCAGTATACAAAACAAACTCCTTAGGAAGCAGATAATGTCTCCACTTCTTTCATGCCTGAACTATAGCATAAAATTCCTGATCATAAACAGAATATTTTCTCTTGGCATCATTTAACTTCTCACTGAAATAAGCAACAGGTTTACCTTCTTGGCTCATAATAGCTCCTATTGCAGTACCACTAGCATCACAATCTACTTGAAACACCTTATTAAAATCTGGAAGTGCTAAAACAGGTTGTTCTGTAACTTTTTGTTTCAATAATTGAAAACTCTTTTCTACTCTTTTAGTCCACTTAAACTCTTTCCTATCCCCTCTCATTGTTTCAGTCAAGGGTCCACAAATACTGCTAAAATTTTTGATAAACTTTCTGTAAAAGCTAGCTAAACCGTGAAAAGATCTTACCTCAGTAGCACTCCTTGGAGTAGGCCATTCAAGGATAGCCTGTACCTTCTCTGGGTCTATTTTTAGACCTTCTGCTGAAACTACAAATCCCAAATACACTAACTCTTTCTTCACAAAACTGCACTTCTTCAAATTAGTCAACAATTTCTCTTCTCTCAACTTCTCAAATACCATACAAATATGCATCATATGCTCATCCAATGTCTTACTAAAGATCAAAATATCATCTAGGTAAACAATGACAAACTTACCAAGAAATTCTTTCAGAACCTCGTTCATGAGCCGCATGAAAGTGCTCGGTGCATTGGTTAGCCCAAAAGGCATGACTAACCACTCATACAGTCTTTCCTTTGTCTTGAAGGTAGTCTTCCATTCATCTCCTTCTCTGATCCGAATTTGATGATATCCATTCTTCAGATCTATCTTTGAGAAATACACAGCTCCACTCAAATAGTCCATAATATCATCCATTCGTGGCAATGGAAACCTGTACTTGATTGTGATCTTGTTTATTGCTCTGGAATCTGTACACATCCTCCACTCTCCATTCTTCTTTGGTACTAATACCGCTGGTACAGTACAGGGACTCAGACTCTCTCGAATCAATCCTTTCTGTAACAACTCATGTACTTGTCTGTTCAACTCCTCACTTTCTGCAGGTGTCATTCTGTGCGCTGCCTTATTTGGTAAACTTGCTCCTGGGATCAAGTCCATCTGATGACTGATCTTCCTGACTGGTGGTAATCCATCAGGCACGTTATCAGATACAATATCCTGAAACTCATTCAACAAATCTACAACTTCTACAGGAACATCTTCTACTTCCTCTTTACCAGCTTTTGGAATTAAAGCAAAACATACATGCTCATCCCTCATACCATCTAGGAAATTTCTTCCATCAACAAAAGTTATCCTTGCATTACCACATACCTTTTCTTCAGTCTCCTTCAATGGTTTTAGCTTATGTCGCACTCCATCCTTTGTCAGGGAATAAGTATTCGCACGACCATCATGTATAGCACATCTGTCAAACTGCCATGGTCTACCCAACAACATATGACATGCATCCATAGATATGACATCACACAATACCTCATCTTGGTATCCGCCAATCTTGAACTTAACGAGGCATTGTTCATTGACCATGACCTTGTGGTCATCCTACACCCAGGCAATCCGATATGGATGTGGGTGTTTCTATCTCTTGAGCTTCAACTTTGTCACCATCTCTTCTGACACCAAATTGTCAGTGCTTCCACTATCAATAATCACATCACAACATTTACCTTCACACTTGCACCTGGTGTGAAACAGGCTCCTCCTTTGCTCAGGTTCATTCTCACCACTCAACAGGACTCTTCTGTTAATCAATGTTTCTCCTCTTTCAGCATCTTCAGAATTTGATGATCTAGCATCTTCATCTACATGTGCAACTCTGGCTTGGCCTTCATTTCTCTTGTCCGTTCTGCCTTGGCGCTGAGGACATTCAAATGCCCTATGACCTTCTTCTCCACAGTGAAAACATGTTCCACGGAAGCCAACTCTTCCAGATCCTTGTCCTCTTCCTCTTCCTCTCTGATCTCTATTATTCTGATCCTGGAAGCGATTGGAATTATTCCCTCACTGATTTTGACTGCTACTGGCCTCATCCTTCTTTTTGGGATCTTCATTTCGGCCACCATATGACCGTCCACCAGATCATCCACCGCGACCTCTTCCATTTTGTCTGCTCTCAAACTTCTTGTTCAGCTTTTCCTCTACTTTTAGGGCAAACTGGTATGCCTCTTCAATACTGTTCATTTGAACCAGATTCAGCTCCTCCTAAATGCTTGGCCTTAACCCATTAAGGTATCGGGCAACTTTCTCTTTATCAGCTTCTGCATGGCCTGTTCTGATGAGAAGTTGATAGAACCCCTCTGTATACTCCTGAACAGATCTTCCTGCTTGCTTCAAACTTTGCTTTTTCTTCAGTAGGTCAAGCTCATAATCAACAGGAATGAACTGTCGCTTTAATTTATCCACCATCCGATCCCATCTCGTGATTTTCTCCTTTCCCCTTCTATTTCGCTCCAACTGAATCTCTTGCCACCGTATCTTCGCATGACCTTTCAGTCTGGCCTTCGCAAATTTGACCCTATCAGGATCCTCAACATCTTCATACTCAAAATATTCTTCACATTCATTGATCCAGTCGATCAATTCCTCTGGGTTAAGATTTCTAGAAAATGTAGGAACCTCAATCTTAGGTCTTTTCCCAATCTTGGAAATCGCCCGAAAAAGTCTTTCTTCCTCCTGGTTCACAATTTCAACTTCTCCTTCTTGATATTCTTCTTCGGCTTCATCCTCGCTTTCGTCTCTGACATTAAGATTCATTCCTCTGTGAATCTCTTCTTGCAATGCTCGCACTTGTCTCTGCAGCTCTCTAACCTCAGGTGTCACAGCACCAGCTCTTCCGCCACGTTCTCTTCGTGGAGGCATTTTCGTGATGCGCGCTGAAACCCTAACCACGGTCTTGGTGCAAACTACCTCACAGTCGGCGATCTGTTTACACACTCAAGAAAACCTGGCTCTGATACCACTTGATGAAGGGTGCTCCCCTTAATACCACAAACACATAACAGAAAAAGAGAAACAAGAACAATAATATGCAAGAACAGAAAAATTGGCTTCTTATTATCTCCATAAATGTGGAATTACAAACTTTCAGAATTACAATATGCAAAGCCACATGGCCATTCCCTTACAATATTCTGTAGGACAAAGCCTCGAACTATTACCCAGAACTATTCTGAACTGCCTAAGACAATAATACAACCTTCCATATATAGGCAATTTTCCACTGCCTGGGAAGGTTCCAGAATTTTAGCCAATAAGGCTGACCAAACTTAGAATTATTTTATTTTACATTTTATTACATCATAGTCAGCTCAAGATAACCTTTGTAACCCGAACAGAAATTTTGAAGAAAATTATTTTCCACCATTTCGGGTGGCCCAACTTTCGAAGACCATAAGTCATCACCAGTTGACCCGATCGGCTATTATAACCCCATTTCAGAAATGCCACGAAGCGCTCTACAAGCTTGACCCGTGAAAGTTCCCGTCACCCAAATTTTCGACCTCATCCGGGGCCTCTAAAGCCTTCAAAATTGAGTTCAAAGTTTCTGTACCCTACTGCCAATACCGAAAATCTTCAATATCTTCCAATATACACTTGATCTGGCAATGAAACTTTACTGGCAGACTTATATGACCAAAATCAACCTCCAAGAAAGAAATCAGATCATTCTGAGCACATACAAAAATTACCAAAAATAGTAACTTTTCATAAATAGCAGCTCTGCACAAAGTAGCCCTTATTGAATATAAAAATAGAAATATTTTTGGGTGATGCAAGATTGCTCTTACACCCAGGATGCTCCTGCATCACATATTAACTACATCACACAACACCTCATCCTTGTATACATCAATATTGAACTTAACCTTGCATTGATCTTTCACCTTCACCATGTGGCTATCATGAAAAATACTTATTCCATAGGCACAAGGGTATTTAAGTCTCCTAAAACCCAAATTCTATAGTGATGTAGGAGCATCTTAGGTTCATGGAAATCCTGTATCTCGATAGCTTGTTAGATGTGCTCAGGTACTTCTTTGGAGTTCTTAGTTGATTGTTCCTATTTGTTCACTGATGACCTTAGCTACTTATGTGTGTTTGGTGGTACCATTCAACGAGTGCCTTTTCTATGTTCTATTCTACTTGGTGGTGTTCTTCACTGAGTGGATTTGGTGTATTCTATGTTCCTCAATGGCCTAGTTCATTGACATGTTTAGTTTTGGATTTTTTTCTGGGCCATCTTAATGTTGGGATCTCTCATTGGGAGGAATGTGTAGCTTAACCTAGGTTGTTTCTTTCTCCAATATTGCATCCTGAAGTTTCTATTGGGCCAACCTATTCAGTAGCCTTGAGTATAAATGTAATGATCTATTCTAGGTTTAGGTATAAAAGTTAGAAGTAACAAGAAGGATAGAAATATGGAGATAGTGGATCTTTCATGCATGAAGACTATTCTATTTTGCAATTGATTCCTATTTGTATTGGTTGTAACCAAGAAGGCCTCACAACCTGACATGTACCAAGTTTGAGTGAATTAATATATGATCCATGTTCATTCTCTCCTTTTTTATTTTATTTCTTCCATGTTGTGAATCTACAAGGTGGTATGGTAATTAGTTGAGACTTTTTCCCCACTTATCTACTACTCCTTTTGTCAAGTGGTATCATAGAAAGGTTTGATCTAGGTTTGTGAATCTAGATCTTTAATCGAGGTTCCTTCTTGTAAACTCTACATGGTTATTTGTTGTGGGGTAGTAGATTGTGATTTGACCTACAATTTTATAGGGTTTCAAGATGGTTCAAGGAAGAAATGAAGATCCATGTTTAGCTGATATGCTAAGACAAATTGCCGCTATATTTGATTTTTTTGAGACAACCCAATGTCGAGGAAGACATATTGATGATGTTAGTGGTGATGGATGCAAAGAAGGGTAAGAGTTAGTTGCACGTGTACCTATAATGGACCAAGGAGATGAAATATTATTGAAAGCATTGACAATTTTAAAGCCCACACCATTATTTAACTTTCTTGAGTATACAGTAAAGATAGATTGAGATGAATTGATGAACAGGATCACCGAAATGGAGGAATGTTTTTGCTATGAGAACATATCGAATGCTAAGAAGGTCAAAATTACAAGCACAAAATTGAAAGGCCACACATCCTTGTGGTGGGAGCATCTACAATTGGAGAGAAAGAAGAAAGGTAAAACCAAAATGAAGGTATGGGATAAGATGGTAAATAAGTTGAAGGGAAAGTTTCTACCTTGTGATTATCAAATTAACCTAGTTAGAAGAATGCAAAGTTTGAAGCAAAAAGATAGCTTTGTGAAGGATTACACCAAGGAATTTTATAGTTTAGCCATTAGATTTTGAGACATATTGTAGATGAGGTAGAAAGGATTGAAAGGTACCTAAATGGATTAAGGAATTCTATTCAAGAAGAGATTAGATTGGTCAAAATGGAGAGTATTGAGGAGGCTTATTAGGTTTCCCTAAAAGATGAGAAGAAATTGAATAAAAGGCATTAGCAAAGACAAATAGGAAGAGGTGGTAGATTCCCTATAGGAAGAGGTATATCATATGGTGAAAATAGTAGATCTAATAAGGAGAAGATAAATAAGGACAAAGGCAAGACCAAGTGGAAAGGTGAAAGTTCATTTTGAGGAAGAGGTAATTACTCCCAAGGTGGATATGGTAGAGGGGGATTCCAAGGACCTTTTTACAATTATGGGGAAGAGGGAAATAGATCATTTGAGTATATAAATGAAAGTAAGAAGGTTGGTAGTAGAATAAATGCTTTGGTGCATGAAGATTCACTGAATTAACCTGAGAAGGAAGGAAACCTGATGGTCAGAAGAGTATTGTGTAGTGAAAAGACAAATGAAGATCTCGTAAGAAAGAGTTTTTTCAAGACCAGATGGAGAGTTGCAAATAATGTTTGGAAAGTGATTATTTATAGTGGAAGTTTAGAGAATCTAGCACCAGATGAAATGGTTACAAAATTATAGTTGGAAATATAGGAGCACCCAAAGCCCTAGAAGATTTCATGGATGGAGGATGAACATAAACTTATTGTGACTGAAAATTGTTTTTAAATCTGAAAATTAAAAACTATTTTGATAAGGTGTTGTGTTATATTATGTTTATGGGTTGTTGTCATATTTTGTTGGGTAGACCTCGGATATATGATAGACATGCTATATATGATGGAAGATTGCAAAAATATACTATTTGGTCCAATAGAAAGAGATAAATATTTTACTATTATAATTATTCTCAATAACTTTAGATCTTCTACATTCAATAGCTCTATGTCCAAAACCATGACAATTATAACAATAACCATTAAGAGGTTTGAATTGTTTACCTGTACAATCTCTCTTCATATGACCAATATTATTACAAGAAAAACATCTACCTTTGAATTCTCTTTGCATACCTTTGGATGGTTCTTCTAGCTTCGATGATTCTTCTTGCTTTGGTTGTTCTTCTTGCTTTGGTGATTCTTCTTGCTTTGGTGCATCTTTAGATTTGTTTTCATCTAACTTCTTTTCTTCAATTCTTTCACATACATTCAGATCTGGTTTCTTTCTTTCACTAACTATCTTCAATCTGCTAAATCCAAGACCAGTTTTGTCATAGAATAGTTTACAATAAGATACTTGCTCATTAATATTTTCACTATTTGAATATAGTCTCTCAAGTTGTTGTTTGGATTGAGTCAATTCACCTTTCACAATTTTGTTGTATTTCTCAAGTTCATCATACTGTAATTTGACTTTATCAAATTTGGATGTTACCTTGCCAAGTTTAGATTTCAGATCTTCATTCTCATTCTTTAAATTTTCATTCTTAGATCTCAGATTGTCATTTCCATCTTCCAAGCTAAGCTTCACATTTGCTATCTTCAATTCATGTTTAAGGATCACATTTTCTTTTTCTAAATCATCACAATCTTCAACAAGAATTTTAGATTCCTTCTCAGATTTTAGATCTTCTATCTTACCTTTCAATTTGTCAATAAGATTATTTGCATCATCATACTTTCTTTTTATAGTGTTTCTTTCATCAGTAAGCATATCAATTTGTTCAAGAGCTTCTTCAAGTTTCTTTTGTAATTGATCCATATCCATAGAGAGCTTACTCAAGCTGCTAGGCTTTCCTTGAATGTTCCTTCTCCGAGTAACTATGCTCTAATACCAATTGTTAGAAATAGGAAATATTGAGAGGGGGGGTTGAATCAGTATTTCACAAACTTTTACTTTTGCCCACTTATGGGTATAACAGATTACTTTAAATCATAAGAAACTAAATAGCATACATAACAGTAAATGTAAAGATCTCATAACACATGATATGTTCTCGAGGAAACCCTGGCCAAGGGAAAACCCCAGTGGGGATGGTACCCACAAAGATCCACTAATCAAAAGATATCATGTTAAGGATGTTAACCCTGTTAGGAGCCTGTTACAATCATATAGTGTATCAGTCTTGGTTAAGGGACTATAGGCCTTGTTAGAAGCCTCAACCCTGTTAGGAGTTGTAGATACAAAAACTGATTACCAAATGAGCTCACTGCCCAAAAAAGTAATTCAAATGTTTACTGATTACAATATGGTACTACTTACAACTTCACATCAACAACTTTCACTGCTATCACAATATACAGCTATCACAGGTTACATGTTACATTTCAAGTATGTTCGGTACATCTCTATTTATACAAGATACAAACATAATATCTTTCTCTTGTCGACTTGCATATCTTTATCCAAGAGTAAAAATCTAGGATTTCATCTATTTATAATATTAAATCATTATTTTGACAAGCATAATAATCCCTTAATTCATTTAGTAGTTCTGCCTTCAAAACTGCTTTGTCGGCTATACTCTGTCATCGGTAAAATAGTCATAAATTTGTCCGTACTGTCCATACTCTTTTGCACATTGAGATGGGGTATCCTTAGACATCATAGAGTGTATGTTCAACAGCACAAACTCTGATCATGCTCCAGTGAACGTCACCAAAACAAACGGTATCGGGTGCATTGTCAAAAACACTGTTTCATACTAAAACAATTTTAGTCTGCGATCTTCCATACTTACTTTCCAGCTTATGCGATCTTCATAGGGAACATATGTTTCCATAATGAAAACATTCATGTACATACCTCAGCCAAATTTCCAACAATCTCCCCATTTGTCATTGGTGGCAACATATGAGAAAATTGGCTAAGTGTACAAGTCAAAATCTCAAAATTTGTATCAAAATTGTGGCCATAGTATTAAATAAGTATAGTATCGTTATATCTCCTCAAAATATACACTTAATCTATAACACTTCATAATACTCCATAGAACTCCCCCTATGAGTATCCTTCCTTATCATATATAGACAATTTTCTAAGTATCTCTCGCCCTTTGACAATAATGACAAAATAAAGGGTGGAAAGGGATATACAAAATTGTGTCAAAAATTTTACCTTACTATCTTATTGCAAAGCCGGTAGGCTTGCAACACAATCTGAAAAATCTATCTTTCAAGTCTCAAAATCTTTCTCCCATGCCTTCTTTATTGATTCTACTATATTGAGTAAAGTACTCAATCTGTATGCTGCAATCTGACAAGCTTGAAGGGATTCAAAATTGAACTTCTAAAATGTTGTCTTAGCAATAAGATATTCTTCTAGCTGCTCTTCTATTATAGTCAACTTGATTGAGACATGCTCTCTCAAGATGTTTATCTTGATAATTTTCTTGTTCTTCTCATCATTCAAAGTCCTTATCTCATCACATAATTTTCTGATCTTTTTCTCAACTGCATTGATCTTTATGTTTAGGCTAGCCAATGAGTTTGTCTCTCCTGCAATTTCATCTTGCTTCTCTTTTAGCTTCTTCTCTTCCTCAATTAAAATATTTTCAGATTTTGTACACTGAATGTACAAACACTTTCGAGTCTCAAGATGTTTCCTTAAGTTCTTAATGTGTCTGTGAAGGCTTTGAATGTCATTTTTTATATTCTGACTTATATTCTACAACATCTCAGCTTCATAAGCTACCTGAGCCTTAACCTTAGCAATATTAGTCAAATTAGTGAGCTCAACATCAAAAGAATTTATTACCATCTTTGCTCTTTCAAGTGGGTTTGAATCAAATACTTTTGTAGATATAACACTTTGTAGCTTCTCAGTCAAATCTTTCGGGGTACCTTCCAAGTTCTTAACTTTCTTGTTCTTACCAATAATTTTGTTCAAAGAAGTGATCAACTCTAATTGATCATCATCATTAACCTCCTTGCTCAAATCTTCAATCAATGTTCCTATTCCTTTCTCCTTTCCAGTCTTAGGAGTAAGACTGATGTCTTCTTGTGGTTCAGTAGGTGTATGGGCCTCTGTTTCCATTTGCACTTCTATTTGAGTAGACTCTATTTCAATACTCTTTTCTTGCTCTCCCAAAACCAAATTGTCAACAATGTTATCCAAACTATTGAGTACTGCATCATCTAAATCTAAAGTAACTTTTGTTCCTTCAATGTCCATAGATTTTGTGCCAATGTTTATAGAAGAAGAGGGAATATCTTCAACTTCAACTACCTCTACTACTACCTATGCTTGTTATGACCTCTATTTCTCTACTGGTTCTGTAACTGATTGATCTTTTCTATCTTTTCCTGCTACCAAGTTTGCTAGCACTTGCACAGCTGCCTATTCAGTTTCAGTCTTCACTTGTTCATACTGACCTCCCATTATTTGTATAGTTCTTCTTTTGGTTCTTAATAGGGTTTCAAGTGGCTTGAGGATCTGCTTAAGGTGGTCATCATCTCTTATGTCATAAAACTATCTTATCACATTCTCTCTCATTTTAGTATCTTCTTCTTGTGATCTCATCTTTCTTCTCACAAGTTTGTTGTACAAATCTTCTGGTATCTTTCCATGAATAGTATCAAATTTCTTGTTTGCCAAAATCATATGTGTAACCATTGCATTCTCTAGATTTAATCTGTCAGATGATCCATATAAATCATAGTATTTGTTCATTTTGGTAAAGTCTCCATGCTGCATTATATCTTCATTCCTTGGTTTCCATGATTTCTTCTTTATTGTTACTTCATCATCTTTTATCGATGCAACTCTTCTAGGTACTAGTGGAACAATTTTTTTTGTCTTTCACCTGGTCCTGAAGCACTTGCCTTCATTCTTTTGCATGGTGCTGAAAAAGAGGGTTTCTCTGTCTGACTAATTTCTTGCTCCTTCTCAGGTTCTTCAACCTTTACCTTAACTTGAATGGGTTCTGCACTTGATGCCAAAGGTGGGACTAATAGTATCTCACTCTGCCTTATTGCTTCTGCAGTCCTTCTTGTAATATCAAATTCCTACTCACTCATACCTGATTCTTTTACAATTTTCTTTATTATAGACTCCCCTCTCTTCTTTGATTGTTTCTCTTCCTTAAGTGTCTTTGTTGAAACAAAGTTTTCATCATAAGTTCCAAATCTATTGCCATGAGCATCCACTTTACTTTTCAACAATCTACTAACATATCCTTCTATTTCAATTTCAATGATTTCATAGCCAAGAGGGTCTATGAATTCATGTCTAGGTTCTACTGCCTCAATGTAAGTGAAATCAATATCAACCATAAAACATATATCATCTTTGTATTTCTCAACTAGGGATGGAGGAATTCTTGATCTATTTACCACAATGTTTTGAAAAGTTTTCAACACTAACTCTACACTATCATTAACCTTCTCAATAAGATGTTTGATGTAAACTTTATTGATTCTTACCATAGTATTCTCACCATCATTCCATCCAATAGTGTAAGGAAATCTTCTTAGCAAATGGAAGAACATGTAAGTAACCAATGAGGAAAATCTAAAGTGAGTGTATTTAGCTTTCTTTATCTTTTCCAAATTCTCAAACAACTGTATTCTCATACTTTCACACATATCCACAGGCTTCTTCTCCACACACATCAAATAAGCAATGGGCACCATACCTGATGACATATCATCTTCTCTAGAACTTCCATAGAATTTTGTTTTCAAAATATTACACAAGTATTTTACATCATCTTGCTTAATCTTACTAATGACTATACCTCTGCCATTGTACATTGAACTGGTGTTTTCAATCACAATCTTTCTCATGTTTTTCTCATTCAGTGGAATTGCACCAACTTTTGATAATCCAGTCACATCATGAATTAGGTCTGCAGTTATGTCTATAACTCTATCTTCTAACCAAAATTTACCATTATGTATCCTACTCAAAATGATCTTAGTACACTCCTCATCATCAAATTCATATTTCATAGAGTACTCAATGATTTCATTATTTTCTAGATGTTCATAACCTTGTTTCACTGACATATCCGAGTTGTACAATTTCTTATATTCACCATTAAAATTAATTTCCCTTAGGGTTTCATACTTGCATCCAAGATAACTTTTAACATTCTCTAAATGAAGAACTCTGTCTAGTACGGATGATAAAGCTAAACTAGCATCACTTTCTGAGGGGTCAACTAGATCTTTCTTAGTTCTAGGTCTATTATTATCCTTAATGTTGTGAATCAATGACACATCCATGATTATATCTGATTACTTTAAGCTGATTCAAGATCTTAGTTGGATAAATACCTTAAATTCACAAAATTAGGGCTTTCACTAGATCGATGCTTCAAGCTTCTGCAAATTGCTTCCAAACTTCTTTCTTCACTTTCCAAATCACTTCTAATCACTTGATAATCACAATAACTTTGATTTCAATCTTTTAATACTTAGCATTTACTCGATTTGACATTGCATTCAATTCTTTTGCCGCTAAAATGCCAAAAAGATAATTCTGTAAACCTTCAACCATAAATCTTCTTGCGACCTCACAAAACACAATATTTCTTTTTGCGCACTTAACCATAGCATTAGTATAACATAACAAACCTTCATCTAACTGCGCAAAACTTAACTCATTTAAAATCTAATTCTACACTAATTCTAAGTTCCTAAACTACAGAAATTTACATAATTTAAGTGCTTAAAGAAGGTTTAGGTAAAGACTCATTCTTACCATCAGATACATTACCTTCCTAATTACCTTCAGTGATGAATATACCTTCTTGATCTATGCCTTTAACAAATTTTACTTCATATTCATTGCTACAACAACCTTTCTCTTTGTTTCCTGCATTTTCATTCCTTCTTGCATAGTTTCTAGGGTTAGGGTTATGATGATAACCTCCATTGTTCATTCTACAAAATCTTACTGTGTGTCCAATCTTGTTACATATCTGACAAATCCTTCCATTAGTTCCATATCTAGGTATTTGCTGATTGATTTGTGTCCTGCAATTTCTAGCAATATGCCCAATTTTGTTGCATCTGAAACATACTATTCCATTTCCACTTTTCATGTCTTCAGTTGATCTCTGATCTGTATTGTTAGTATTTCTAGGCATTCTACTATTGTAATTATTCTCAATAACTTTAGATCTTCTACATTCAATAGCTCTATGTCCAAAACCATGACAATTATGACAATAACCATTAAGAAGTTTGAATTGTTTACATGTACAATCTCTCTTCATATGACCAATAGTATTACAAGGAAAAAATCTACCTTTGAATTCTCTTTTCATACCTTTGGATGGTTCTTCTAGCTTCGGTGATTCTTCTTTCTTTGGTGGTTCTTCTTGCTTTGGTGATTCTTCTTGCTTCGGCAATTCTTCTTGCTTTGGTGATTCTTCTTGCTTAGGTACATTTTTAGATTTGTTTTCATCTAAATTATTTTCTTCACTACTTTCACATACATTCAAATCTGGTTTCTTACTTTCACTAACTATCTTCAATATGTTCAATCCAAGACCAGTTTTGTCATAGAATGGTTTTCCATAAGATACTTGCTCATTAATATTTTCACTATTTGAATATAGTCTCTCAAGTTGTTGTTTGGATTGAGTCAATTCACCTTTCACAATTTTGTTGTATTTCTCAAGTTCATCATACTGTAATTTGACTTTATTAAATTCAGATGTTACCTTGCCAAGTTTAGATTTCAGATCTTCATTCTCATTCTTTAAATTTTCATTCTTAGATCTCAGATTGTCATTTCCATCTTCCAAGCTAAGCTTTAGATTTTCTATCTTCAATTCATGTTTAAGGATCACATTTTCTTTTTCTAAATCATCACAATCTTCAACAAGAATTCCAGATTCCTTCTCAGAATTCAGATCTTCTATCTTACCTTTCAATTTGTTAATAAGATTCTTTGCATCATCATACTTTCTTTTCAGAGTGTTTCTTTCATCAGTAAGCATATCAATTTTTTCAAGAGCTTCTTGAAGATTCTTCTATAATTGATCCATATCCATAGAGATCTTACTCAAGCTATTAGGCTTTCCTTGAATGTTCCTTCTCTAAGTAACTATGCTCTGATACCAATTGTTAGAAATAGGAAATACTGAGAGTGGGGGGGGGGAGGGGGGTGAATCAGTATTTCACAAACTTTTACTTTTGCCCACTTATGGATATAACAAATTACTTTAAGGAATAAGAAACTAAATAGCATACATAATAGTAAATGTAAAGAACTCATAACACATGATATGTTCTCGAGGAAACCCTGGCCAAGGGAAAACCCTGGTGGGGATGGTACCCACAAAGATCCACTAATGAAAAGATATCATGTTAAGGATGTTGACCCTGTTAGGAGCCTATTACAATCATATAGTGTATTAGTTCTGGTTAAGGGACTATAGGCCTTGTTAGAAGCCTCAACCCTGTTAGGAGTTGTAGATACAAAAATTAATTACCAGATGAGCTCACTGCTGATGAAGGGTGCTCCCCTTAATACCACAAACACATAACAGAAATAGAGAAACAACAATAGTAATATGCAAGAACAGAAAATTGGCTTCTTATTATCTCCACAAATGTGAAATTACAAACTTTCAGAATTACAATATGTAAAGCCACATGGGCATTCCCTTACAATATTCTGTAGGACAAAGCCTCGAATCAATACCCAGATCTACTACCCAGAATTATTCCGAACTGCCTAAGATAATAATATAGCCTTCCTTATATAGGCAATTTTCCACCGCCTGGGAAGGTTCCAGAATTTTAGCCAATAAGGCCGACCAAACTTAGAATTATTGTATTTTACATTTTATTACATCATATTCGGCTCAAGATAACCTTTGAAACCCGAACAGAAATTTTGAAGAAAATTATTTTTCGCCATTTCGGGTGGCCCAACTTTTGAAGACCATAAGTCATCACCAGTTGACCCGATCGGCTATTATAACCCCATTTCAGAAATGCCACGAAGCGCTCTACAGGCTTGACCTACACAAGCGCCCGTCACCCAAATTTTTGACCTCATACGGGGCCTCTAAATCCTTAAAAACTGAGTTCAAAGTTTCTGTACCCTACTGCCAATACCGAAAATCTTCAATATCTTCCAATATACACTTGATCTGGCAATGAAACTTTACTAGCAGACTTATATGACCAAAATCAACCTCCAAGAAAGAAATCAGATCATTCTGAGCACATACAAAAATTACCAAAAATAGTAACTTTCCATAAATAGCAGCTCTGCACAGAATAGCCCTTATTGAATACAAAAATAGAAATATTTTTGGCTGATGCAAGATTGCTCTTACACCCAGGATGCTCCTACATTAGACACCTGAGGTAATTTGAGAAGTGACCCTATCACGACTAAGGTGTGCAGAGGAAAACCAAGATGGCTAACCTCCTCCTTTGTTAGCCATGATGAATCTTCAACAGGTCATCCTTTCCACTTGACCAGATATTCTTCATATGTCCTATTCCTTGTGCTTCTACCAACACGACTATCTAGTATATCTTCGATCTCCTTAGTGTCTGAACTAGTTGCTGGAATACTCCACTGTGCTGCTGTGATCTCATCTTCAACACCTCCTTCATGATACTCTGTCAGATCTGAAATGTTAAACACTGGTGAAATATTTAGCTCAGTAGGCAATTCTACCTCATATGCATTTCCTGAATCATGTTTCTTCAGTATCCTGCATGGTCCAAACTTCTTCATTTTCAGCTTGTTATATGTACCAACTGGAAACCGCTCCTTCCGCAAATGAACCATGACTTCATCACCAACTTGAAATTCATTATACCTCCTTTTCTCATCTGCCTTAGCCTTATACTGTGCATTCATCTTGGTAATATGCTTCCTCACCTCTTCATGGATGTTCTTCAAGTGTTCTGCAAAATCCTCAGCTTCAGCACTACTTATTTCTCCTTTATCTATCTTCCTCAATTCAGATGCATTTCTTGGACTACTTCCATATACAATCTGGAATGGTGATTTACCAGTGCTCCTGTTGACAGAATTATTATATGCAAATTCTGCCCGTGGTAAAATCAAATCCCATCCTGTTGGCTTATCTCCAACCAAACATCTCAGCAAATTTCCCAAACTTCTATTCACCACCTCTGTCTGTCCATCAGTCTGTGGATGATGTGATGAACTAAACTTCAAATCTGTCTTCAACTTCTTCCACAATGTACGCCAGAAATATCTAACAAACTTAGTGTCCCGATCTGAAACTATGGTCTTTGGCAAACCATGAAGTCTCACTACTTCTCTGAAAAACAATTCTACTACATGAACAGCATCATTAGTCTTCTTGCAAGGAATAAAATGTGCCATCTTTGAAAATCTATCAACTACCACAAAAATTGAATCGTGTCCCCGCTGTGTCCTCGGTAAACCAAGAACAAAGTCCATGCTGATATCCTCCCAAGGCTTCTCTGGTACAGGTAATGGCTGATACAACCCTGTATTCTTATTCACTCCTTTCGCCATCTGACATACTCTACAACTCTGTACAAACTTCTTCATATCTTGCTGCAACTGTGGCCAATAATAATTCTCACTAACCAAACCAAGGGTTTTATCATGACCAAAATGTCCAGGCAATCCTCCGCTATGCTTCTCCTTGATGAGATTCTCCCTCATAGAACTTCGTGGAATGTACAAATGACTCCCTCTGAATAGCATATCATCCTGGATGATGAAATCCAACCATTTTGTCCTGTCTAGAGTAACAGGTTCTGTACAAGCTTTCCAAGCTTCACCAAAATCAGGATCCTCTGGATACAAATTCTTGAGTTCCTTGAACCCAACCACTTCAATCTGCATTTCTGTCAGCAATAGTTTCCTTCTGCTAAGAGCATCTGCAACCCTATTAGATTTTCCACTCCTGTGTTTCAAAACAAATGTATAACTCTGCAAAAACTGAATCCATTTCAAATGCCTCTGATTCAACTTTCCTTGACTATTCAAATATTGCAAAGCTTGATGATCAGTATACAAAACAAACTCCTTAGGAAGCAGATAATGTCTCCACTTCTTTGATGCCTGAACTATAGCATAAAATTCCTGATCATAAATAGAATATTTCCTCTTGGCATCATTTAACTTCTCACTGAAATAAGCAACAGGTTTACCTTCTTGGCTCATAACAACTCCTATTGCAGTACCACTAGCATCACAATCTACTTGAAACACCTTATTAAAATTTGGAAGTGCTAAAATAGGTTATTTTGTAACTTTTTATTTCAACAATTGAAAACTCTTTTCTGCCCCATTAGTCCACTTAAACTCTTTTCTATCCCCTCTCATTGTTTTAGTCAAGGGACCACAAATACTGCTAAATTTTTTGATAAACTTTCTGTAAAAGCTAGCCAAACCATGAAAAGATCTTACCTCAGTAGCACTCCTTGGAGTAGGCCATTCAAGGATAGCCTGTACCTTTTCTGGGTCCATTTTTAGACCTTCTGCTGAAACTACAAATCCCAAATACACTAACTCTTTCTTCACAAAACTGCACTTCTTCAAATTAATCAACAATTTCTTTTCTCTCAGCTTCTCAAATACCATACGAATATGCATCATATGCTCCTCCAATGTCTTACTAAAGATCAAAATATCATCTAGGTAAACAATGACAAACTTACCCAGAAATTCTTTCAGAACCTCCTTCATGAGCCGCATGAAAGTGCTCGGTGCATTGGTTAGCCCAAAAGGCATGACTAACCACTCATACAGTCCTTCCTTTGTCTTGAAGGCAGTCTTCCATTCATTTCCTTCTCTGATCCGAATCTGATGATATCCACTTTTCAGATCTATCTTTGAAAAATACACAGCTCCACTCAAACAGTCCATAATATCATCCATTCGTGGCAATGGAAACTTGTACTTGATTGTGATCTTGTTTATTGCCTAGAATCTATACACATGCTCCACTCTCCATTCTTCTTTGGTGCTAATACTGCAGGTACAGCACAGGGACTCAGACTCTCTCGAATCAATCCTTTCTGTAACAACTCATGTACTTGTCTGTTCAACTCCTCACTTTCTGCAAGTGTCATTCTGTGCGCTGCCTTATTCGGTAAACTCACTCCTGGGATCAAGTCCATCTGATGACTGATCTTCCTGACTGGTGGTAATCCATTAGGCACGTTATCGGATACAATATCCTGAAACTCATTCAACAAATCTGCAACTTCTACAGGAACATCTTCTACTTCCTCTTTACCAGCTTTTGGAATTAAAGCAAAACATACATGCTCATGCCTCATACCATCTAAGAAATTTCTTCCATCAACAAAAGTTATCCTTGCATTACCGCATACCTTTTCTTCAGTCTCCTTCAATAGTTTTAGCTTATGTCGCACTCCATCCTTTGTCAGGGAATAGGTATTCGCACGACCATCATGTACAGCACATCTGTCAAACTGCCATGGTCTACCCAACAACATATGACATGCATCCATAGATATGATATCACACAGTACCTCATCTTGGTATCCACCAATCTTGAACTTCACCAGGCATTGTTCATTGACCATGACCTTGTGGTCATCCTGTACCCAAGCAATCCGATATGGATGTGGGTGTTTCCGTCTCTTGAGCTTCAACTTTGTCACCATCTCTTCTGACACCAAATTGTCAGTGCTTCCACTATCGATGATCACATCACAACATTTACCTTCACACTTGCACCTGGTGCGAAACAAGCTCCTCCTTTGTTCAGGTTCATTCTCACCACTCAACAGGACTCTTCTGTTAATCAACGTTTCTCCTCTTTCAGCATCTTCAGAATTTGATGATCTGGCACCTTCATCTACATGTGCAACTCTAGCCTGGCCTTCATTTCTCCTGTCTATTCTGCCTTGGCGCTGAGGATATTCAAATGCCCTATGACCTTCTTCTCCATAGTGAAAACATGTTCCATGGAAGCCACCTCTTCCAGATCCTTGTCCTCTTCCCCTTCCTCTTTGATCTCTATTATTCTGATACTGAAAGCGATTGGAATTGTTTCCTCTCTGATTCTGACTGCTACTGGCCTCATCCTTCTTTTTCAGATCTTCATTTTGGCCACAATATGACCGTCCACCAGATCGTCCACCGTGACCTCTTCCGTTTTGTCTACTCTCAAACTTCTTGTTCAGCTTTTCCTCTACTTTTAGGGAAAACTGGTATGCCTCTTCAATATTGTTCATTCGAACCAGATTCAGCTCCTCCTGAATGCTTGGCCTTAACCCATTAAGGTATCGGGCAACTTTCTCCTTATCAGCTTCTGCATGGCCTGTTCTGATGAGAATTCGATAGAACTCGTCTGTATACTCCTGAACAGATCTTCCTGCTTGCTTCAAACTCTGCATTTTCTTCAGTAGGTCAAGCTCATAATCAACAGGAATGAACTGTCGCTTCAATTTATCCACCATCCAATCCCATCTCGTGATTTTCTCCTTTCCCCTTCTATTTCACTCCAACTGAATCTCTTGCCACCATATCTTCGCATGACCTTTCAGTCTAGCCTTCGCAAATTTGACCCTATCAGGATCCTCGACATCTTCATACTCAAAATATTCTTCACATTCATTGATCCAGTCGATCAATTCCTCTAGGTTAAGATTTCCAGAAAATGTAGGAACCTCAATCTTAGGTCTTTTCCCAATCTTGGAAATCGCCCGAAAAAGTCTTTCTTCCTCTTGGTTCACAATTTCAACTTCTCCTTCTTGATATTCTTCTTCGGCTTCATCCTCGCTTTCGTCTCTGACATTAAGATTCATTCCTCTGTGAATCTCTTCTTGCAATGCTCGCACTTGTCTTTGCAGCTCTCTAACCTCAGGTGTCACAGCACCAGCTCTTTCGCCACGTTCTCTTCGTGGAGGCATTTTCGCGATGCGCGCTGAAACCCTAACCACGGTCCTGGTGCAAACTGCCTCACAGTCGGTGATCTATTTACACACTCAAGAAAACCTGCTCTGATACCACTTGATGAAGGGTGCTCCCCTTAATACCACAAACACATAACAGAAATAGAGAAACAACAACAGTAATATGCAAGAACAGAAAATTGGCTTCTTATTATCTCCACAAATGTGGAATTACAAACTTTCAGAATTACAATATGCAAAGCCACATGGGCATTCCCTTACAATATTCTGTAGGAAAAAGCCTCGAATCAATACCCAGATCTACTACCCAGAATTATTTCGAACTGCCTAAGACAATAATACAGCCTTCCTTATATAGGCAATTTTCCACCGCCTGGAAAGGTTGCAGAATTTTAGCCAATAAGGCTGACCAAACTTAGAATTATTTTATTTTACATTTTATTACATCATATTCGGCTCAAGATGACCTTTGAAACCCGAACAGAAATTTTGAAGAAAATTATTTTTCGCCATTTCGGGTGGCCCAACTTCTGAAGACCATAAGTCATCACCAGTTGACCCGATCGGCTATTATAACCCCATTTTAGAAACGCCATGAAGCGCTCTACAGGCTTGGCCAGCACAAGCGCCCGTCACCCAAATTTTTGACCTCATACGGGGCCTCTAAAGCCTTCAAAACTGAGTTCAAAGTTTTTGTACCCTACTGCCAATACCGAAAATCTTCAATATCTTCCAATATACACTTAATTTGGAAATGAAACTTTACTGGCAGACTTATATGACCAAAATCAACCTCCAAGAAAGAAATTAGATCATTCTGAGCACATACAAAAATTACCAAAAAATAGTAACTTTCCATAAATAGCAGCTCTGCACAGAATAGCCCTTATTGAATACAAAAATAGAAATATTTTTGGGTGATGCAAGATTGCTCTTACACCCAGGATGCTCCTGCATCAACTGCCCAAACAAGTAATACAAATTTTTATTGATTACAATATGGTACTTCTTACAACTTCGCATCAAAAACTTTCACTGCTATCACAATATACAACTATCACAAGTTACATGTTACATTTCCAGTATGTTCGGTACATCTCTATTTATAAAAGATACAAACATAATATCTTTCTCCTATCGGCTTGCATATCTTTATCCAAGAGTAAACATCTAGGATGTTGTCTCTTTATAATATTAAGTCATTATTTTGACAAGCAAAATAATCCCTTAATTCATTTAGTAGTTCTTCCTTCAAAACTACTTTGTCGGCTGTACTCTGTCATCGGTAAAATAATCATAACTTTGTCCATATTGTCTGTACTCTTTTTCACACTGAGATGAGGTATCCTTAGACACCATAGAGTCTATGTTCAACTGCACAAACTTTGATCATGCTCCAGTGAACGTCGCCAAAACAAATTGTATCAGGTGCTTTGTCAAAAACACTGTTTCATACTTAGACAATTTTAGTTTGTGATCTTCCATACTTACTTTCCAGCTTATGTGATCTTCATAGGGAACATATGTTGCCATAATGATGACATTCATGTACATACCTCAGCCAAATTTCCAATAGAGGTAAGATCATTTCATGGATTATTATTATTTTTTTTAAAATTTCATCAGAAATTTTAGTTCAATTTCTAATGCTATGACTGAGACAATCAAAGGAGATAAAAGACAACTCAAGTGGACACATGGAGCTGATAAGAGTTTTGAGACTTTGAAATAAAAGGTTGTTGAATTGCATGTATTAGATTTACCTAATTTCAATAAGGTGTTCCAAGTTGTATGTCATGCAAGTGGCAGTGCAATAGGAGTTGTCTTGAGTCAAGAAGGTAAACCTATTGCTTTCTTCAGTGAGAAATTGAATGATGCTAAAAGGAAATATTTGGTGTATGATCAAGAATTCTATTCTATTGTTCAAGGCATAAGGAAATGGAGATATTATTTGATGTTGAAGGAATTTGTGTTTTATAAGGCTTTATAGTATTTGGGTAGTTATAATAAGTTGAATCAAAGACATATGAAATGGGTTAAGTATTTAAAAAATTTTACATTTGTGATAAAATATAAGAGTGGAGTATCTAATGCAGTTGTTGATTCATTGAGTGGGAGAAGATCTTTGCTAACTGAAATGATAATTGATGTTCTTTATTTTGATGAGATTGAGAATTTGTATGAAACTGACCCTGATCTTATTGAGCCATTGAGAATGTTTAGAGCACCTAGTCCAGATCAACTAAGTAAGTGGAAAGACTATTTCATATAAGAAGATATGTTTTCAATGGAATTTGGTTATATATACCAAGAGGATCAATGAAAACTAATTTGATAAAGGAGAAGCAGTAGTAGTGGTTTGGATGGCCTCTTTGGCATTGATAAGATATTTAGTTTTCTTAAGGAAAGGTATATTTGGCCGTAGTTGTATAAGGGTTTTTAAAAATTTGTGAAGAGTTATGGATTTTTTCAAGTTGCAAAAGGAGTAAGTCAGAATAATGGATTGTATACGCCAATGTTTTTTCTTGAAAAACCTTGGAGAGATATCGGAAATGATTTTGTTCTTGGTTTACCGATGACAACGATAGTTAATGATTCCATATTTGTTGTTGTGGATAGATTTTCTAAGATGACACATTTCACACCATGTAAGAAAACATCAGATGCAGTGCATATAGAAGGTGTTTTCTTCAAGGAGATTGTCAGATTACATTGAATACTGAGGAGTATCCTCTTTGACCAAGATAGTAAGTTTGTTGGCTATTTTTGGAATATTGTACAAAAGAAGCTAGACACTGAGTTGAAGTATAGTTCTACATTTCATCCATAGACTGGTGGAAAAATGGAGGTTGTAAGTATAAGTTTGGGTCACCTATTGAGATGTTTAGTTGGAGACAAACTGATTAATTGGGATTTAATTTTAGCACAAGAAGAGTTTTCTTAAAATAATTTAGTGAATAGGAGTACTGACAAGACACCTTTTCATATTTTTACTATTATACAACCGAGGGGTATATCAGACTTGAAATATATTTCCAGAGAAGAGAAGAGGAGTGTTGGAGGAGAAGAATTTGTTGATTTTATGAAGTCATTGCATGAGGAAGTGAAACATAATTTGGAGAAGAGTAATAAAAAATAGAAGGATAGTGCAGATAGGTCAAGAAGACATAAGATTTTTGAGGTTGGTGACGAGGAAATGGTTCATTTGAAGAAATGAATATTTCCTATTAGAACCTATAGTAAGTTGAAGATGAATAAATTTGGTTCCTACAAGGTACTGAAGAAGTTTGATAGTGGAAATGCTTAAGAAGTAGACTTATGTGATGACATAGACATATCACCAATATTCACCATTATATATTTGTATGAGTATCATGAGCCTAATGAAGAAGTGATAGTATTGAGTGATTATCCTAAGAAACATACAAAGCATGTTTAAGATATTTTGGAACGAAGAGTTGGTAGAAACACAAGAGGAAAGGGTTACATGGAATACTTGGTAAAGTGGAAGAATAGACCAATTGAAAACTCTATATAGATTTCTCAATCTTAGTTAGATTCATCTCAAGTTGTACCTCACATAGGATTTGAGGCATCATTTCTTTCCAACCCCAGGTGTCTGATGCATGAGCTTCTTGGGCTCATGACAATCATGTATCTTGCTAGCTTATTAGATATTCTTGGTAACTTCTTTGGAGTTCTCGATGGATCATTCCTATTTGTTCACCACTGATCTCATTTATCTATCTCTTCTCAGTGGTACCTTTACTGAGTAACTTTTCTATCTTCTATACTACTCAGTGGTGTTCTTCAGTGAGTGGATTCAGTGGGTTTTGTATTGCTTAGTGGACTATTTTAGTAATGGGTTTAGTTTTGGATATTTTGTCTTGGACAACTTGTGTATTTAATATTGGTCATGATATTAATGTTGGGATCACTCGTTGGGAGCAGGGAAAACTTTAAGAAACCCCCTCCCTAGAAAAAGAATAAAATCCTAGCGAATCCTACATTATTTTGGGTAAAAAATAATAATATTGTTGGCGAATTTTTTTAATTTGAAAGGAAAAATATTATTTGTACTAGCAATTTTTTTTCAATTATATGAAAATTTGATAAAATATTGGTGAATCCTTCATTATTGAAGAAAATCACGATGAAAAAAACCTATACCTAGAAATCATCATTATTTGATGGGGGCGCTCCCTGTCGCAGTATAAGGCAGGGTTGAGGGGCAGTGCCCCCATGGGGATTTATGGGGACAACGCCCCCGGAAGCTAAAATGACTTTTATTATTTTATGAAGGTACTTTGAGTTAATTTTACATCTCCTAACAAGAGATAACCCTACTTTTTGTAACTATTTGATGATTTGAGATCAATGGCAAGAATTCTATTTTGGGCCAAGATTTTAAAGGACACAACCATTCCCCCGAAAGTCTCCGGAATAGAGACATGTGTCAATCTATTTCGGACCAAAGTTTTAAAAGCCATAACGTTTCATTGAAAGTCTCTGAAATAGAGACACATGTCAAATCTTTATACTTCACCCATACTCTAACTTAAATTTTCACTACATATTGGTGAATATGACCATTGATTAAGACAAGCTTAGGAAATTGTAGGTGAAAATATTAAATTTATTATGTGGAAAAATTAATTTGATTGGCGAAGTCATCGCTGAAATAAAAATAATTCCATGTCACTATTGGTGATTTGCCAATGCATGGGACCCAATTTTTATAAAGTGCGAGCGACGTGGCCACCCCGAAAGTCTGATTTTTTTCGACAAATTTTGGGTCCCTGATGAGTGAAATTCGCCAATTGGTGAATATTCACCACTAAAGTTATCCCTGGTTGGGAGGCATGTCAACCTAAATCTTTGTCATTTCTTTCTCCAATGTTGGATCTTGAAGATTCTATTAGGCCAATCTATTTGGCAACCTTGAATATAAATGTAATGATATGTTCTAGGTTTAGGGGTAGAAGTTAGAAGTAACAAGAATAAGGATATAAAGATGGAGATCATGGATATCACATGCATGAAGACTATTTTTTTAATTGATTCTTGTGTGTATTGGCCATAACTGCGAAGGCCTCACAACCTGACATATACCAAGTTTGAATGAATTAATATATGGTATGTGTTCTTTCTCTCCTTTTCTGTGTTATTGCTTCCTTATTGTGATTCTGGAACGTGGTATAGAAAAATTGGATGATTATTTGGCCCCAATTATATACCCCTCCTTGCATCATATAGAATCTCCTCTAATACAATTTTTTTTGTACTACCACTATGCATAATCACTTTGCAACAATTGAGTCCTGACTTGGAGATTGTCTTAAATAATTGACTTCTCTACTTAGGCTCTAGTTCATTGGTGCTCAACATGTCTCTCTTGAGCATCAAAGATTCTTCCATCTCAGTTGTTACTTCATTTCCAACAAGTTATCCTTCTACATATTCTTCATGTTCCAGTAACTTTTGTTTGTCCTAGCTAGAACTACTGAGACATTGGAAAACTCTATGTCCAATATTTCCACATTTGAAGAAAGTTCCTTTGAAATTCTTGTTGTGTCTACTCCTCCCATGAATCTTCTGATCACATGCTTCTTCAATCATCAATTTATCCTTGCCCTTATAATTCACCATCTTATCCCTTACCTTAGGAGTAATTTATCTTCTTTCTAACTTATCTTCTTCCTTGAGGGCATATTAATAAGCATATTCAATTATAGTAATCTTCAACATACTTAAATTATCCTACATATTAATCCTCAAGACATTGACATACTTAGCCACCTTTTATTTTGATGACTCTTTGTGTCTAGATATTCTTAGTATAATCCTTCACATTGAAGTCTTTCTTCAAATTTTGTAACTTGTTGAATAATTCTAGTTCAAAATCTTCTAGTATGAACTTATCCGTAAGTATGGAAACTATAACTCTCCATCTAGTGATCTTAGTTTCGCCATTATCCTCTTTATATTTATGCAATTCCTTCCACCATAAGGGAGAATGACCCTTCAACTTAGTTTATGCTAACCAAACTCTCTATGGATTCTCAATATTTTTCAAGTTCAAATTAATCTTGTAGTTCATTAATCCAATCTATGAATTCCTCTGGATGTAATGAACTAACAAAACAAAAAACATCTATTCTTTGACTCTTACCCATTTGTGCCATATCTCTTAACAACCTTTTTTTTCTACAAGGATCTCAAATTCTACTATTTAAATATCTTCATCTGCCTCCTCATATTTATCTTTAGTCCGAGGATTCCTCCTAATGATAGCCAAAGAACTTCAGATTTCTATCATTATTTTATTTCTTAATTCCTCTATCATTTTCTCTAGCCTTTTAGTGTTTATTATTTTAGGCAACATGTTTACAAGGATGTCAATCTTCAATGTCCTCAGGCTCAATAATTTGATGACCAATGTTGGTTTCCCTAATCTGATCCAACAATCCACCTCAAGCAACTAGGTCAACCTGTAATCTAGAAAATATGAACTCTCACTTTCTAATTAATCACCAACCCTTGTGGTAGGTCCTTCTACAATTTCATTTTACATCTCTCTACTACCACCCCACAGATAGAAAATTCAATATATGCAACTAATGAAACTTGATCTAACCAATCCCTTAATTTTTAGCACCCTCTGCTATGTTAGTCAACAACAAAACCTATTACTAACCATCTTGTGCTAGCCAGAGGTTGATGTAGATTAGATCCACTATTCTTGCACCCAAAAAAATAAAATAAAGAAGCCATGCAAGAGTGATAACTTAGTTCTATGCAAGTTAGAATCCTTAACCAACTCTAATACCACTTGATGTAGTCAAGGGAAGAGAAATCCCCAAAGGAGATGTCCAACCTTGAAGATAGAGATTAAACAAAGGAAATGAAAAGACAAGACCAAAATAACACCAAAAAATTATAGGGAATCAAAATTCATATAATAAGCTTGCAAGAAGCTACTTGATATTCAATCAATAAGAATCTTCCTTCATACATTCTTTTCTATAAGGCATACCTAGTTGTAGCCTTACAATATGACTAAACCAACCCTTTGATCCTTCATAGATATTCTCTTTTATATTCCCTCTCTAAGAAAAAACTAGAGCCCTACTTATATACAAAATTTTTAGACACAAGTTAGCTTATCCAATCATCAATCCTAAGATAAAGAAATTTTTTTATGACAAATAGGGTAGGATGCTAGGACCCAAATCTATTAGAAGAAAACCCAATAAGTATATCATGATGTGTGATTGTACAAGGATGTCAACCATGAACATAAGAATATTGAACAATGTAACATGATCAACCACAAACCGTGAATCTTCACAACAAGATGGATCTCTCCACCTAGGTCGTCAGAAAAGGAAACCAATATAGGACTAGACCTAGTGATAAGATAAATTTATCTCAAAACATTAGATCAAGACTTGGTCAAAGGCATAAGATATTCATGATATCAAGTACACATCATAGAAACTGTATAATATAACATGCCAAATCGATGGACCACACGTAGAAGCAACAAAAAATCTCCTACTGGAATAGTTAAAAAATAGCTAATAGGAAATATTTTTACATGATGTAAGATTGCCAAGAACCCAAGGATTCTTCTACATCATTAACCCTAAAAATTACTTGATGAGTCAACCTAGGAAGATGCTTGATGAGTTAATCCCAATATACATGGCGAGTCTACAGTACTTTCTTGATCAATCATCGTAAACTAACAATCTCACACTTTGTAATTGATTAGGTTGCATACTAAAAAATATCCCACCTCGACACCGATCCTTGAAGCTCCCACTGGATTGATGCACCTTGGAATCTATTGTTCTTTTTATTAGTTTTAGTCTTGAAGACCAATCAAAGATGAAGAGGAGTTTGACTTCTCCCTTGTCACTACCTTTATAAGTAGATGTGTATGTATCTTTTCCAGCTATAACTATCCATTATCCAAAACCAATTGAATGAATTGATACCTCAATTATATGTGTTTGGTCTTTAAATGCAAGGAATAATTCTCTACAAGATGGATGGAACTTTGGCTATCTATAAACATGCAATTTTTTAGTTTGTGATTTTCCCAACTTTTCCATAAAAAATTGTAGCCATGTCATCTCCTTGTCTACCTCTATAGAAGCAACATACTTTTCCTTTGTAGTGTATAAAGAAACCACCTTTTACAATCCAAAACTCTACCTCACTATTGTCCTACCAATAATAAATACATAACATATTGTACTCTGCTTAGTATCTAAATGTGGTACAAAATCTGAGTCAATGTATCCTTTTAAATAAGTATTAGAGCCTTAAAAACATAAACATTTATTGGATGTACCTCTCAAATATCTAAGAATCCACTTGACTGTATTCCAATGTTCAATTTCACAATGACTCATATACCTACTAATAACACCTACAACATGTGTAATATTTTTTCTAGTTCAGACCATGATATACATCAAACATCATAAGCTTTTAATAGGGCTAAGCTCTTAACCATGCATGTTCCAAAAGAGTGCATTTTTCTTAGTGGGTGTCATCCCTAGCGTGGTTTTTCCCATGTTGGGTTTCTATGATAAAAATAATGGTGTTATGTGTTGAATTTGTGTGCTTTCTTAATTTTTTATGTATGTTTATCACAAGTAAAAGTTATTTTTTTCATGCATGTGGTTAAGTTTTAAATAATAAGTTTTATCATATTAGATTTTTGTTTATTACTAGATTAATGATTCACCCTCCACCCTCACCCCACTTAGTATTCTTGGGGCCTTATTATTCTAACATTATTTGTATGAGGAAACAAATGATATACATAACCTATGGAATCAATCTTTTGGCTCTCTTTTCCAAAATTTATTGCTATGATCATTCAAATATTTTTACTCATTTTGTTTTCCAAGTTTTGTACCTACCATTAAAACTATTGGTCGTATGATTAGGTGTTTTGTAGATGATAATGAATATGGCATGAATATGTCTCCTATTTTCAAACTTGTACCATATAGATTTAATAACTTTCTACATATGTCAATGATAGCATGCAGTCATACAATATTTCCCTCTATATGGTCTTATGATGAGATAGAAATATAGTCGAGCTCTCTTATATGATTTAAATTATCTAGAATATTTAGATTGTCTAAAATATTTAGAGTAGATGAATTAAAGTAATTGATATTTCATTCTTTTATACAACATTTTTATATGGAATCTAATTTTTGCATACTTCAACTCAACATATAATAAGTGAAGGTTGGGAAAAAAATTCATTACAATTCTTTTAAAAAATAAATAAATATTGAATTAATTTGAATAAATGATAGAACTAATCAAATGAGTATACATTTTTACCTTGAAAAAAAATCTTTAAATCAAATGAAAAAAATACGAACCAAAAAAATAATAAATATATACGATATCAACCTTGATCAAATCAATTACCATCTTCCTATAAAAATATATAAATCAGATAGAGAAATCCATGCATTGGGATAAAAAATTATAATTAAAAAAAATACAAACTATACAAATTCTATTGTCACTATTCTTTTTTCAAAACAAACTTTTTATTGGAATAAATAAATGATATATCGATTTTAATGATTATTTTTTAGGGGAGGGGTTGTTTTCATATTTGACTTAATTGCTTATATATATATTTTTTGTTTTTGGTAGAAACAGCTTAATTGTTTATAGCAATTGTTTTGGCTTTTAGATACTAAAGATATGTCTCTAAATGTCTATAAATGTCCATAAAAATGTGCCTCTCAAACATACTCCTTATTGGACTTACCTTCTTACATTGACAATAAAATTTTTTCACATTTGATTTAATACTTATAAACAAATGTACCTCAAAACATACTATTTATTGCACCTTATCCATTCCCTTTGACTATCAAAATATTTATACATTTAATCAAATACTTATACACTAATGTCCAACAAATATACATTATTAGTATTATAGAATTGTACAATTGATCTAATTAATCCGTAAGAATCCAGCGAATAGTAACTTAAACATAGGAGATCACTGATGCTCTTACCCTACAAAACAAAAATATATCGTCAGTAGTATTTTAAGAGATTGCTTCCTTGAGTGGATATGGTCGTCCTGTTAATGTTAGTGGCAATCCATAAAAGCGACTGCGAACGAACAATACTTGCATTTTAATGAACACTTCTGTAACGCACTAATGTTGATGTTTACGTCAGCAACTCAACCTAACTTCAAACAGACTACAAATTTTCGTTGTGCATTGATCCTTTCATAACGGTCACACTGTACCCTTTTTCAGTGCGATTTCTTTATGTACACTATTAATGCGCTTGCATAGTATTTGTCTGTTTTACCAACTCTTATTTTTGGCAATAAAATTGCAGGTATATTATTATCTATTTCGTTTGTAGTAACATTATACTTACATTCTATTTTTAGCAGTGGCTCATGTGTTCTTTAATATTCATACAAAAAAATATGTTTTGAAATATTAATAAAAAAACTTTGCACAATTATGATTGAAGATTCTAACTTATATAACTATATCGTAATAAAATATCATTATAAAATATTTTATTCAAATCATATATAAATTTTTCATTACCATACAGTGATAATTAAATAAGAATCGTTTAAAAAGTAAAATATTTCTTATTACGAATTACACACAAACCAATTTTTACCTACTTGATAATTAGATTTTTTGCGGTGCATATGCAGATAAGAAATATAGATGTTTATTGAAGCTGTTGTGTTGCGCATTATGTAAACAGTTGCAAGTATCCAGCACAAACAGTGAAAAAATCAACCAATTATAATATGCATGCAACTGTTATTATTAAAATATTTTAATATTATTATGATAAGTGATATTAAAATTGCAACCTACTGTTGAATCTTTACTTTAATAAGCATGAAACTTATGATTTTATTATTATAATTTATTATTCCTCCATATCTAATTAATTTTTGTTAAAGTTCAAATAATTTTTTAATATATTTTGAATTTGAAAATCAGTTGAGAAAATTCTATCAGGTAGATACACCATATCAACATAGCATTACTGAGATAGCTCTTCAAAAAGTGGTGAAAATCTTACATGCAACATTTCACTTGTTGTCAGTAGTTTTACAGCAGACCCATGAAGTGAAGCCTAACACACAGCACTATAATATTTTTTCAAACATAATAATCTTTGAGCTTTTCGTACAACTTTTTTTTTAATTTCAAAATGGAGTGGAAAAATGCTACTAGCTAATACAATATTCAGATAGTTCCTCAAGATGTGGGAGATGTTCCTAAACTACTATTTGTCCTGTCATCGATAGTTTTAAGGGAACCCATGAAACGAAATCCTAACATACATCATTATAACATTCAGGTGCATGAATACCCCTGAACCCATATAAAATTTAAACCAGAAAATCATACCACACACCACCGTAAATGAAATATTCCTCAGATTTGTATACATTTTTACATAAGCATCCTACACCACTGATAAGCACAGAATATATATACTTTCAAGCTCATTAAACAGCAGCCATTTGGGTTTACTCTTGATCAAAATATATTTTCTCTTGATCATCATGTCTTTTAAGAATGTACACAATCAAAATAAACTACCTTAAAACAAGCTAGGGTTCTGTGGTGGGCTCTACATTGAGATCCAGGCTCCCAACAGGCATATACTCGTCAACTACCACAGAATTGCCTGCATTTTTAATTTTACAGTAACTCAAATTTCTCTCTGTGGAAGTTCTATCTTTGCTAACAAAACCTGAAAAATCCTCCCATTCAAATGAGGGCTTCCAAAGAGACTTCCTTTTGATAACATGGGCACCCACATTTTCAACTGTAAAAGTCTTTGGAAAACCCATTCTCTTCTGTCTAAAATCTCTCTGCATGTCTTGTATTCTATCAATTAAAGCAGAAAATTCTTTGAACCCATCTCCACTTTCACTTGTTCTTCGTCTTTTGCTCTCATTTGCTCCATCAAATTCTGAGCGTGTATGCTTTGTAGAACAGTGAAATTGCTTAGGCGGCCCCTTGGATTCCATTAAACAATTCAAAACCTGCATTTCACCCAACCCCACAAATCAAACAATCTCAGCTAATGAAATGATATTGTAAAATATCCTATATAGAGTAAAACAACAGTCTTAGAAAGAATTTTGTGAAAATTTGCACAGCAAGGGCTGGTTTGCTAAAAAAATCTTCCCACCGACTAAGTTAAAAATAGTTATCCCACGGTTATGGAAGTGACGTCATGGATTACGTTTGCTGACGTAGGGTGCCGTTACCAGTATGAGCAAACAGTGATGATGATGAGTGAGCGAGGGAATAGGACAGTGAATTCTATAAAAATCAATTACTGCTAAAAATCGACACAAGTTTCTGCATTATTGGCGGGTGTCTGTTTGTTAAAGTTGTGAAATGAGGGACCACTGGAATTAGGTAAAGTAGATGAGATAGGCACATCTACCGGCACCCACCATATTCTTTTCCAAAGTTAGAAGTCACTAGGAGGTCCATGTCCTAGGGAGTTACTGCTAGTCTCAGTGTACATCCTTCACATCTCTACTTTGAGAGAGACTGATAGGTATAACTTGTATTGTCATTTATCACTTTCTATATGAATCTTGTATGCAATCATTCTACTCCCTTTATTTGGCATAAAATATTTTTGGTGAAATAAATTTAAAATATTCCTACCTTTTTATATTGGAGAATGACTATGACTTGGCATTTAGAAATTTGATCAATTTTTATATGAGTAGACATTTTCCATTACATTATAAATGGCATGGTTTTACTATATATTGTCATGATAAGGTAATGTTTTTTTTTTAATCTTTTTAGGAGAATGTGTTTGTTGGTTTTTTATTTATGAATAAAAGTAGGTCCAATATTTTCAAACACATTTTCTAAGGTAAGTCTCCAACATATATAATTATATCTTTAAGAAATATTTTATTGTTTAATTTAAACATTATGTAAATTTAAGGTAAGAAATGAATTATCTATCAATTTATACTAGAGATGTAACAATGTATTATATTAATATTATTTGATCATAAAGTCACATGATATTTAAGTCTAGTTTAAATAGAGTACTTCTTTCTTTCTCTTTATTTTAGGACACAATTTAATATTTTCTTTAATTATTTTGAAGAATTTATTTTATAAATGACATTTACATTTATTTCACTTTCTTAGATTTTTTTAAAAACTTTTTTAAAAAAATGTCTCAACAATTTTTTTTCAACTTTATTTTCATATGTATGTTTACATATGCCAAGACATCTACCAAAGGAAATAAAAGTTTTAAGAAGATTAATGTTAAGAGAAACTCTAAAGTAGAATAGTGCTAACCCTAAACTTTTCTCATTATAGGTTTTTTTAACAATTTTGGTTTATGTTTAAGATGGATGATTTGCACATAATATTTGACCATTTTTGTATAATCACTAATTTTGACATTCTTAGATATAGTAATATTCTTGTTCATTTTTAAAAATTAATTTCTAGTTTTTTTGTACATCTTATAAGTAATTGATGTTATAATCCTATTTTGTAGGCAATAATGTTGGCGCACTAATATAAAACTTTAAAATTTAAATTTGTACATTTTAAAGTTGGCATACTTGAGATGAAGAAATTATCCATAAATATAGAGATGAAATTTCAAACATGTATCTATTAGGTTCTCTACTAAAAAAATCATCCTCTATAATTTAAAAATGATATAGAATGTATAAACACCGCATTTTGTTAAAAATATCATTAACTCATTCTCTTCTATTGCAAATTCATACACCATATTAGTCATCAACAATCATACATTAGCAACAATAATGTTTACATACATGAAATTTGTCGACATCCATTATTAGGGCACAAATTCAATGGACACTAAAATATAAAGCACTCATCATATTCTGTTGAAAAATCATAAAGTTTTTTATTGGCTTAGTGAAATTCATAAGCATGGATGCATTACAGTCTATTGTGGTAGTTATCTCTCACTTATATTTAGTGTCAATTTCGCCATAGGACAAGACTAAGGCATAAAGAAGTTAGATTGAAATTCAATTATTGCATGGAATGGTTCATAATGAAAATTTTGATGACTAAAAAAAATTGGTCATCACATATAATTATATGAATCCTTATTGCAAGCTTACTACATTCACAATTTTATATAACATAGAATATTATTTTTGAAAGGAAAAAATATATATATTGAATACATGGGTCATACATTTGAAGGTCAACCTACAACTTAAGAGCATCAAATTAAATCACTATGAGCCTTATTTACATCCCTCTAATTTTAACTAATCATCCTCAACTCTATATCATACAGTCCCATAAGAATATGCATACATACATACATACATACATACATACATACATACATGCATGCATGCATGCATGCATACATACATACATACATACATACATACATACATACAAGATCTATAGAATCACATCAAATTCCACAAAATTTAACATAAATAGATATATATGGTATCCTTAAGTATTTTTTAGAATAGAGTTTATCTTAGGAGCCATCTAATTCCTTTCAAAGAAGATTATTTTATATTAAATATTAGATTGGATGGATTCTTTCTATGTAGTATTAGAAGCTAAATTTTGTATTAAAAAAAGTCTATCTACAAATTTAGCATTGATAAATATGTTGGAGGTAAAGTATTTAATATTGTACTATTGTAAATTGCATACCTTACTAATCTCAAATTATCTCAAAAAATCATAAATAAACAATCAACCACAAAAGTTCAAATGACAGAATTAGGACAAGATCTCATGCCACAAGTCTTAAAATTATGTTTTACCTTTTAGAGAGATGATATTTTGAGGACTAGGATGTGTAGCTAGTCAGTCCTAGATTTTGTTTTGGAAAAAATATTTGAATCTTTAGTGTAGCCTTAACATTATTAAATCTAGTATTGATCTTTCTATTTGACCCCTATATAATGAACATCATTTATTCTTCATAACTTCTACATAGACTACAATTCCAATTCATTCTAGACCAATCAAGGTACAACTAAATATTTGTATTATAGATTCAAGTATCAGTTATTGTTTGTCATTTATGAGTATCATTATGTTATTGCATTAGAACTTGCAAGACTTCCCAAATGTATCACATCATCGCCCTTATTACTCATTGAGATGGTGTCATATATAAGTCCAAATATTATTATTTTAAATTTAACATTTTCTTAACTTCTACCTCTACAAAGATAAGATTATTTTGACACATTGGTATTCAGGAGATTCTAAAACCAACATAGGATTTGAGTTATAAAGTAAATTATTCAAAACAACTCAATTAAAAACTTTAAACAAGTCAAAAATACTCGATCAATTCATTCAAAACCCATGCCATCCAATTTTAGAATGGATTTTTGGTAGAAAATGTTTTATATCATGATACTTACTTTCTTATCTTGATTTAAAATCTAGATTCCTCTTTGTATATATTTTTTATATATTTTTCGTTGGCATTTCTATTTTGTATTCATTAGATTTTATCAATATTATTTAATTTGATTTTCTCGATACTAGTTCGTACAAATACACATAATAATGCAAATATGTGTAGACACACACACAAACACACACACACACACACACACACACACACACACACACACACACACACACACACACACACACACACACACACACACACACACACACACACACACACACACACACACACACACACACAAGAACATTCATAGGAACACAAACATACACATGCACAAACATGTTAATGCGTGCACACAAGTACATACATGTGTTCACACACAAACATGCATGTAAAAGAAAACTAACATGCACATGCACACGCATATGAAAAATCACACACTCATGCACATACATGTGCACACACATGAAAATACATATGAAAACATACATGAACACACATGCATGGACACATCCATAAAATCAAATCTGACCATGTGAAAATAATAAATGTATTTATCTAAGAATGTATTTCTCTTCCTTGTATACTATAGACTAAGTTCTCCACTCAAACCATGTAATATTGTGTGGAAAAATGAATTGATCTTAAGTTAGTGTAAATATTATTATAGGAATCTCACATGTAGAAAATGATTCCTAAAACTAATGTAAGTGGAAAAATATAATAATTTTTTTAACATATCTTAACTATTAGAAAAATAGAAATAGATTTAGAGTTAGATACTGAATATGAATATAGATATACAATGATGAACACAATCTATAGCATGGGTAATCGAAAAAAAATCAAACTCAAAAAGCATCATACATTGAAATCATGTAAACTAAGGTTCACAATAGCATATCAACCCTTAGATTAATTAATAGGATTCTAAGAATAAAAGAACACAATCTTGACTAATTTGGGTAGCATTAAATATCATCTAAAAAATAAAACATACATTATTATCTCCAAATCACATTATATAGAGAAAAAATATAAGAATGGAGGAAGGTTCTAGATGGAGATAGAAGATGTCCAGTAAATCTAAATACTTTGAACACTTTTTAACCACCTATAACAATTAAAATGAAAAAAAATAATATCCAAATGAATCACCAATCAAAACTCCTAAGTTTAAAACTCAAAATTTACTATTGTTATATATGATAAATGCTTGTATGACTCTTATAGATGTCAAAATAATAGTGAGGTAAGTGAACAAAGATGGGGGACCAAAAAGGGAATATATCATTAGGTAAGTGATCCTTATTTATTTGACGAGTGGTTATCATTAGATTAGAAGCAGAGAAGGTGATGAGTGGAAGACAATATTAAAGACAAATGTTTCCTTTTGGACTCCCTAATTCATCAAGTACTTTTATGACTTTGATGCAAGAGGTATTGAAGAAATTATTGCTTAAGTTTATGATTGTTTATCTAGAGATGACATTCTCATTTTTAGTAAGACAAAATAGTATAATTTGTTTTATATGAGACAATTTTCATAGAGATTAGGGGAAGAGAAGTTGTTGATAAACATCAAGAAGTGTTCTTGCATGAAAGAGGAGTTAGTGTATTTGGAATTTGTGATATCTATGGATGGATTGAAGATGGATCTTGTGAAGGTTAAATAAATTGTTCACTGGCCTACACCTAAGAGTGTTGGGGAGATAAGATAATTTCATGGATTAGCTAGTTTTTACTGAAAGTTCATCAAGAGTTTTAGTTTATTTTTTAGTTATATGACTAAGATAATGAGAGGATAGAGGAACGATTTCAAGTAGACACATAAAGTACAAAAGGGTTTTGAATTGTTGTTCAACAAAATGTAACTGAACAACCTATGTTATCTTTACTTGATTTCAATAAGGTATTTCAAACTTTGATTATGATGCAAGTGAAAATGCAATTGGGGTGGTGATAATTCAAGAAGGTAGATGAAGAGAAATGAAGGTTCTCAGAAAGCCACCTAAGATCAGTATGCTGTTATGCCCAAAAATTAGGGAAAACATGCACACAACAAATTTTTTTTTAAAGCACATAAAATAAATAAGGTTACATACTAAGGAGCACTCAACATGAAAAGAAACACAAGATCCAAACATATATTAACTCACAAGAGGTATCATGGCATGTGTAGGCTTGCCAACTTCCCTTGTTCATCAAATTGCACTAGTCTAAATGAAACCCTAACTAAGTCTCTAAGAAACCCTAACTGAGTTTAAAACAAAAGTTAATAAAAGGGGTAAACCAAGGTAAAAATTAAAACTTAGATAATATTGAAAGTCAAAGGTTGGGTTAACACACCCAAAAAGGTTCAATACAATAAAAGATTAATTTGATCGTAATCTCTTCCCCTAATCTCTATGACTTGTGAATTTAATTTTGTTCATGGAGTTAATGGTTGTGTTACCCAAATTTTCATATGCATTCAAATTTGGCTGAAAGTCATGCCCATGCCTTTGTTTTTATCTTGTCTACCATCCCTGAAATTTTCATGAATTTACTCCATGTTCTTTGGTCTCTGCAAATTTGTTTACTCCCTAGTCTGCAGTTGAAAAGTTTCAAAAACTAGCTGTTGGTGTTCGAAAATCCAAAAAACCCTAAGCCTTGTTATATTTTCATGTTACCTTTTCGGAAACTTAAGTCATCCCAATTTGCATGTGTGCAAAATAATCCCTAAGTCCAACAGTTTAATTTTTCCTAAATCTCAGCACATAAATATTTTGCCCTGAGATTAAGTATTGATTCGATCTGATGGCCTTCACCATTCCGCAAGCCAAAGATGCACGTGTGTTACGATCGGTGGTATAGTGAGAGCCGTCGATCTTGTTTTTCTTCTTGCGCTGCGATGTGTCAGTGGGACCGGTGCCACCTCATCCGATTTGGTAGCTCCTGATTCATCGACGGTGTCTGATTTAGAAGGTTGTCAGTGGGGTTAGGCCCTTTCAACAGTCTAGAGGCTCTGACATCTACAGAGGATCGATGAACGGTGTGTGTTCTCAAGGGTTTGTGTCAAGGCTCCTGATCTTACGACAGCCACCAATCTTGGTTGGTGTCAGAACTTCCTTCGATGGGTCCTTATGGGCTGACTTGCTTGAATTTGGTTGGTCTGCGTGGTGATGACTAGATTTGTCATGGGTCCGTTGTTAGAGGGGTCTCAGGAGGTAAGGATCTATGGCTAGCGTAAAAGTGTAAGGAATATTCTGGGGCTATAAGATCATGCACCCACCGTTAGATCGGTATCTCAAGCAGTGGGTCTAATGTCCGAAAGTTACAACATGTATCTGAGGGGGCAGCATTTGATTGGTTGTTTGATGTGTAATGTGGCTGATGTTAGTGGGCCCGTAGGGTCAAGGGTTTCTAAAGAAGGTAACGTGATTAGATCTCACAGCTATCATTATTTTGGAGATCAAAAGTGCTCAATCATTATGATAGTGGTATAGTGACAACCGTCCGATGGTGTTCTTAGGGACGTGGGTTCGGTGACTTGTCAAAGATACTAATTTTCTTAATTTCTATTCGTTGCTGACTACCTTGGTGGTGGTTGACATGTTAGAAAGGGTTTTAAAGTTGTTTTCAAGGGTACATCAAGGTTGTTCATCTGCCAAGAAGGGTTTTTCATCGACGGTCACATTTTAAAATATATCTACTAGTCGTTAATATTCAAATTTGAATATCTCTGCGAGGGTTTTGCTAGGGTTTTGCATTTTTTCGGCCATGCACGATGTCGAGTAGCTCAGAAATTGATTTCTCAGGACGGTTGTGGTTGAGAGGGTGATGGAGGTGACCATTAGCTGGTGTTGCAGGGTACTGTGTTGTGTTCCCGTGCTGAGAAGTGATGAAAAGAGTTGGCACCACCTTTACAAGCAGTACCTCTTCTAGGGAAATAAGATCAGATTTGAAGCCCTCATGGCTTAGTGGAGTTGTAGGTGAGTAGATGGGTCAAAGTTGTTGTGTCTGCAGGTGGACTCAGTCTAGGATCAACATGCAAAGAGAAAGATCTGATCTATTGGCCGGTGTTCTCAGAGATTTTAATGATGAGTAATCAGTGTACCTTTTAGGGTTTGACATTATTATAGACCTGTAACCCTAGTTAGGTTAATTTTGACTCCTACTTGCGTGCAGTTGAGTATGTATATATTGTTTTGGATCCTTTTGAGCTCAAGAGTTGGACTATTTGTAGAAGAAAATTCACCTTTTCTTAAAGGTCATCTGTGGTATCATTTCTACCCTCTGGATCATATAGTTTTATTTCTCCCATTGATGATTCAAATATTGTAGACATATTTTGAGACAATCATTCATGTCCCTATGCTTCCTTGTTTAGATTATCTCTTATTGGATCAAAGTATATGCATGTTTTCAGTGATTAATTTAGGGTTCTTGATCCCTCTTGCTTTCTCCAATTTTGTGTGTTATTATGTTTGATCTGATTTAGATGTTCTTGTGGGTATACCTCAGCCCCCTTAATAGTCTTGTCTCAATCCTACACCAAGTTGTAGAAGTGAATGTCTGTTTGCAGGTCATAAGTTGTGTCTTATTCTCAGGCCCTCTTATGAAATACTTATGCAAGCCTATTCAGTAAGTTGTGACCTACTAGACCTGAGCTTTCCATTGATTTCATCCCTACATACTGAGATCCAAATGCTAGTTTTGGTGCATCACCTAGTAGGTAGTTTTCTTTCAAGTCATTTCCCTTACAAGCATTCCTTCTATCCTTTTCCCTCCAAAATTTTTACTTTCATGTCTAAAAGTAAATTAGGGTGATTATTCAAGAGGAATCAGCCTAGAACCTAGAGGTTTCATCTCAGTTAGCAAAGGTCCCACAACCTAGAGATGAGTCCCATGTTATACTAAGTTATCAAGACCAAGAGAGCTTGAGATAAAGGCACAAACTCAGTGTATAACAATTCTGGCACACCCAGTGGGACTAGTAAAAGATCAAATTAATGTTTAAAGGTGTTCCTGTTGACTCATCTGCAAAGGGATTAAAGAAGTTCAGTACAAAAGAAATATCAGTATAGGCTTAAGCCCAAGTATACCCCACCTTGGTGCTAGTGTATAACAATTCTGGCACGCCCGGTGGGACTACTACAAGAAGTTATTCAAATTCAAAGATATGTTATCTCTGATATGCAGATTGCATAGGGCATGCTTTTAGAAGTCATTCTATCAAGTATATTTGGAAACTCCACTGATTTCAAAGATCTAGGCTACCTTGTTCAAAGTTTTATGAGAACGATTGAGACTAGAAGCTCAAAGCCTACCCAATTTTTAGAGTTTCCCTCAAGAAGAAGTCATAAAGGTAGGTCAACTCAAAGAATATCCCCTGCAAGGAGAGTTGAATCTACACCTCCTGATACATTAGAAAGGAGACCTTTTCCCTTTCATTCCAAAAGAAGAGGTAGATCTCTAACTAGAGATCTAGGAGAAGATTCCAATCAAGTAGTAAATACAGCTCATATAGTTGTCAATCTTCAGATTCCAGCACCTATAATGGCTAGACCATTTGCATTTGCACACTTTAATCAAGGCAGCCCATTAGCCTTTGCTCAACATCATGATGTGCCCTTGGTGGCACTTAAGAGTATACCTGATTTCACAGGTGATGGGTAGACAACTACTTTTGAAAACATCAGAGATGTGACCACCATATGCAGCATACACAACATTACTCAAGATGTGGCCACAAAGTTATTAGCAGCCTCTTTAAAAGGTAAGGCTCTAGAATGGTTTATAACTCTAACTATTGGTTCTATTACCTCTTGGGATGAGTAAGGGGATGCATTAAGTAAACATTTTGAGGATAAATAAGATAATTTGTCTCTAGTTGAGAAGTTAACAACTATTAAGAGAGACCCTCAAGAGCAAATGATAGATTACAATAGTAGGTTCCTTAAAACATGGAATAGAATCCTAGTCTCAGTGAGACCATTAGCTGACCACGCCTTCCTTTACTATTTACAAAGCCTAAATGGTCAAATTTCTGTCATGATCCAGTCTATGGGTGGTACTTCTCTACCCCAGGCCTTTGACATAGCTGTCAAGGCTGAAAATTGTTTAATCCAAGCAGGCACGATTGCTAGAAGGCCTCCAATGACCATTTTTCCTAGCCTTCAACCCATTGCACCTGCCCAAGTACCCCCATTTACCCCTATTCCCACCATATTGGCACCCCAAGCTAGTACTAGTGGTCAAGAGCTGAGGACTAGTTTCTCTCAAGAGTTACAAGAGATAAGGAATAGCCAACAAAGCAGTCAGCAAGAAATGACTAACTTGTTGCAGACCTTGACTAAAGAGGTGAAAAATCTAAAGAAGCAAGGTCAAGGAAATAGACCACCATTTCAGACACAAGGCCAAGGTCCTAATCAGCAATATCAAAATCAAGGATAGCCTTATCAACAAAATAGGCCACCATACCAAGGAGGCTATCAAGGACAAAGACAAAGTTTTAATCAAAGACCATTCCAACCATATAACCCTGGACCTCTAAATTCTGCTAACCTAGTGAGGGACATGGTTCCTAGTCAAAATAATATGGCTATGGATAATGAATAGTGTTTTCCTTGTAATCAGCCTCATAATCAGGCTACATGTTCAAATGGATGGATGAACCAAGCTCTAATGGTTCAAAATGCCTCACAAGCTCAATTAGAGGTTTCATCTAGTGGATCAGTTCCTCAACAAGAATCACAAGAGCATGAGACTACTCTCTTCAATTGGGAGCAACCAGACTTCAATGGATTCAATGATGAGGTTGCTTTTGCTACCTTTACAAGAGCAAAAAGAAGAGCTCAAGACATGGAGAGAGGGGATTCCAACTCCAAAGCTACTACATCTACAGAGCCACTGCAACAAGCTAATCCCATCACACCTAAGGAGACTCCTGTCATTGCAAGCAAAGAAGGCCAACATTCCAAAGAGATAGAGCTCATCATGCCAAAGATGCAAAAAATAATACACAATGTGACACCATTTAATATTGTAGACAACATGAAGAAGGTGAATGTCACCATGTCCATGTGGGACTTTTTGGCTCTCCCAGGACAGCTTGAAATCTTGAAGAAGGCCATGACAGAGGTAGCGACTCCTCAACTTGCAAAAGAAGCTACAAAGCCAGTGTTGGTTAGCATTGATCAAGAAAAGGGAGCTCCAAGTAGCAACTCCAAGGCTAATGCCATTCAAGGTAGGAACTCAAAGCCACCTCCCTTTTATGTATCTTTAATCATTGGAAAATCTTTAGTACATAATTGTATGGTAGATAGTGGAGCCACTAGCACTATAATGCCTAAGAAAGTAGCTGACCAATTAGGACTAAAATATGAGCCCTTTCAAAAGAAGGTTACCCAACTTGATGGATCCTCAGTCAATACTATAGGTGTGGCTAAGGATACCAGTCTAATCTTGCATGCTAGTCCTAATTTTTCCATCCTCCTTGATATATATATCATAGATCTCCCTGCATTATTTTCTATATGTCTTTCAAGGGAGTTTACAGCCAAGATAGGAGGCTACCTATCTTCTGATTGGTCTCACATGTTATTTCATACAAGGTATGGGACCAAGGTCACCATTAAGTCAGAACCATTAGTAGCACACCATATAGAACCATATGTATCCAATGCCATCAATGTAAATTGCCCTATATTTGATAGCAGTGACTTCCAAACCATTAATGAAGCAAGCACAAAAATAGAAAGTATCCCTGATATTTTTCTAGATGAAAGAGCTTCAAAGGCCCAAGAAAATCTAATTTGGGATTTTGGTCTGGGAAGTTATTTAATACAAGAAAGTGATGCTATAGAGCCAAGCCTTCTCCAAGAGGATACTGATTTAGAGAATCAGAGCAATCAGGTTTGGGAACTATTTTTTGATGGGGCTAGAAGTAGACATGGTTTTGGTGGTGGTGCTATGCTAGTATCCCGAAAAGGAGAAAGGTATTATACTACCTTTAGATTTAGTTTCTCCTGCACTAGCAACACTACAGAGTATGAAAGTCTAGTCAATGGACTAGAATGGGCTAGAAAAAGAGGGCTTAAGGCCTTAAAAGTTTATGGTGATAGTGAGTTAGTTGTCAGCCAAGTGAAAGGGATAAGTGCAACTAAAAATGATACCATGAAAGCATAAAAACATAGAGTTTGGGATGTAATTGAAGATTTCCATGCTTTCAATATTGTTTCTATCCCTAGAATGTTAAATCAAAATGCAAATAGGTTAGCTACTGTTGGATCCCAATATGACATCCCAAATAGCATTTCAAAAGAAGTGGATCAACAACATATCAAAGTGATTGTCAAACCATCTATTCTTAATAATTATGTCAATTGGCAGGTGTTTGACAATGATGAACAAATTCTGTAATTCTTGTTTGAAGAAGATGTTTTTTTAGAACACAATCAAGATAGGCTATCACAAAACTATGGTGATCAAGTGATACAACTCAAATCCAATAAGATGCCTAGATGTCTTGTTACTTTAGAGACTATCTTCAACAAGGATGATGAAGTCAAGAAAAGCAAAGCTGGCCTGGTAGTCCAACAAGAAAATTGTGTTGAATTAGAGTTGGAACTAGGTAAGAGCCTACAATTTGGAAAGGTAAACATTGAATTGGAGAAGCAAGCTTATACTCAGTTATTCAAAGAATTCAGTGATGTGTTTGCATGGAAATATGAGGATCTAAAAGGTTTTGATCCTACCCTTTCTCAGCACACTATTGAGTTAGAACCAAATGCCAAACGAGTGAGGCAAAAGAAAAGGCCTGTTAATCCTAAGCTTGAGCCACTTATGCATAAATAAGTGCTCAAATTGATAGAAAGTGGTATCATCTACCCCATCAAGCATACTAGTTGGGTTTCCAACCTTGTTCTTGTCAAAAAGAAGAATGGGGAACTGAGGCTATGTGTTGACTTCAGGGATCTTAACAGGGCCTCGTTAAAAGACCACCATCCACTACCCTCTATGGAACAAATCTTACAATGTGTCTCTGAATCTAAGAGATTTTCATTGTTGGATGGCTATTCAGGATACAATCAAATCCTAGTAAATGAAGAGGATCAATATAAGACTACATTTACAATGAAGTGGGGAACCATGGCTTATCAAAAGATGCCCTTTGGTTTGTCAAATGCAGGAGCTACATTTCAAAAGGCAATGGATATGGCCTTTAAGAGTCTAATGTACAAGTTTGTGCTAGTCTACTTAGATGACATAACTATCTATTCAAAGCATGCAGTAGATCACATCAAACATTTAAGGAAGATTTTTGAAAGGTGTAGAGAATTTGGGATATCTCTTAATCCAAAGAAATGTGTTTTTGCAATTCATGAAGGAAAATTGTTGGGATATGTAGTATCCAAAGAAGGAATTACAGTGGATCCTAAGAGAATTGTAGCTATCCTAGAGCTACCCTTACCACATCACAAGAAAAGTCTCTAATCTTTCATAGGAAAGCTTAATTTTGTTAGGAGGTTCTTGCCTAACATTGCAGATTTACTCAAGCCTTTGACGACCATGTTAAAGAAGAGTTCAGCTTTTAGTTGGACCAAAGAAGGGAGAGTCAAATTCCAAGCTATCAAAGAGGCCCTAACAAAAGCTCCTACCCTCTTAAACCCAAATTTCAATAAGGATTTCATCCTTTATGCTTATGGAGGTCATGATGCTATATCTGCAATGTTGACTCAATAAAATTTAGATGGATTGGAGCAGCCCATTGCTTTCTTTAGCAAAGGTTTAGAAGAATATGAATAGAGATACTCTTTTGTAGAGATGCATGTACTTCCTGTGGTAAAAAGCCTTAAAAAGTTCAGATATCTATTGACTCATAGTAAGGTACATTTAAAAGTTACTCATCCAAGTGTCAAAGAGTTTTTTCTTTCTAAGGACCTAAATGAGAAAAGAGCTGGTTGGATCACCAAGGTGATGGAATATGACATTGATATTCAAACTACCAAGCTGGTTAGAGGAAAAGGTCTTTGTGAATATTTGGCAAAAGATGAAAGTTCAAAGGAATCAGAGCAAGTAGATGCATCTTTGGTGGTGCATTCTATAGAAGAACAAGCCAAGGCAACAAGCTGGCTACCTAATATGATCAACTACTTAAAGATAGGACAATGCCCTGTAGGTTTGGATTCAGCGAAAAGAAGGTATTATAGGTTACAATCTATTATTTTTTGCTAATAAATGATGTTCTTTTCAGAAAGGATCACAGTGGTGTCCTTTTGAGATGCATAGATTCAGAAAAGATAGCAGATGTCCTATTTGAGTTTCATGATGGACCTTCTGGAGGTCACTTTTCTCCTAGGACTACTACTTTTAAGATCCTGAGGGTTGGATACTATTGGCCATCTATCTTTAAGGATAGTCATGATTATGTTAGGAAATGCATCAAGTGTGCCATGTTTGCAGGAAAAGAAAGGCTTGCAGCCTTGCCCCTACAACCAGTCAGAATAGATCAACCCTTCATGAAGTGGGGTATGGATTTCATAGGAATGATTAATCCTCTATCTAGTGTAGGACATAAATGGATAATTACTGCAACTGATTATTTCAGTAGATGGACAGAGGTAGTTGCTTTAAAAGAAGCAAATGAGAGTGCTGTATTGAGTTTTTATGATGACATAGTTCATAGGTTTGGCACTCCTAATTCCATCATTTCAGATAATGCCTTAGCATTCACAAGCCTCAAAGTTTTAGAGTGGGCAGTCAAGAATGGCATCTATCTAAATACCAATTCAAATTATTACCCCTAAGGCAATGGCTTGGCGGAATCCACCAACAAGAACTTGATTAGGATAATCAAGAAGACTCTTCAAGAGAATCAGAGAGATTGGCATACAAAGCTGAGGTCTGCCTTGTGGTTAGATAGAATTACCCCAAAGAAAATCATTGGTAATTCTCCTTACATGTTAGTGTATGGTAAAGAGGCTAAATTGTCCATTTCAACAGAATTACTAGCTCTAGACTTAGCTACTCAATATGCCCTGTTTGATGAAGAAGATCCCTTATAGATCAGATATGCTCAATTGATGGAATTAGAAGAACTCAAAAGAAAGTCAATGCAAGATATGGAATTCCATCAGATACAGACAAATAGGAGTTTTGACAAAAGGGCCAAGATCAGAAATTTCAAGGTTGGAGACATAGTCCTCAAGTGGGATGAGTTCAGATCTAAACCTGGTAGGCACACCAAATTTGACTCCTTTTAGAGTGGACCATTTGTAGTCACAGAATGCAAGGGCTCCAATGCTTTTCAACTATCAAATATGGAGGGAGTTGTCCTACATATATCAGTGAATGGTTTCCAGTTGAAACCTTATTTTGAGGTTAATCCCTCTCTGTAAATTTTGTAAAAATGCTTTCCTTCTTTCTTCTTGCTTTCTAGTTAGTTCCTTATTTTCTAAGAAGTGCTCTGAGCACAGTTCCGGTTCTACCTCTCTGAGAGAATTTTGAGTTTTGTGTTCAGAATGACCCCATGCCCAATGGATTGTCAAGGTCACTGGTTTTCCATGTCTAGTAGGCTGACATCCAACAAAAATCACCAAAATGTTACCCAAATTTTCATATGCATTCAAATTTGGCTGAAAGTCATTCCCATGCCTCTATTTTTATCTTGTCTACCATCCCTGAAATTTTCATGAATTTACTCCATGTTCTTTGGTCTCTACAAATTTGTTTACTCCCTGGTCTGCAGTTGAAAAGTTTCAAAAACTAGCCGTTGGTGTTCGAAAATCCAAAAAACCCTAAGCCTTGTTATATTTTCATGTTACCTTTTCGGCAGCTTAAGTCATCCCAATTTGCATGTGTGCAAAATAATCCCTAAGTCCAGCAGTTTAATTTTTCCTAAGTCTCGACACATAAATATTTTTCCCTGAGATTAAGTATCAATTTGATCTGATGGCCTTCACCATTCTGCAAGCCAAAGATGTGCATGTGTTATGATCGGCGATATAACGAGAGCCGTCGATCTTATTTTTCTTCCTATGCTGTGACATGTCAGTGGGACTAGTGCCACCTCATCTTATTTGGAAGCTCTTGATTCATCAACGGTGTCTGATTTAGAAGGTTGTCAGTTGGACCGGGCCCTTTCAGCGGTCAGGAGGCTCTGACATCTACAGAGGATCGACGGCTAGTGTGTGTTTTGAAGGGTTTGTGTTAGGGCTCATGATCTTACGACAACCACTGATCTTGGTTGGTGTCAGAACTTCCTTCGGTGGGTCCTTATGGGATGACTTGCTTGAATTTGGTTGGTCCATGTGGTGATGACTAGATTTATCATGGGTCCATTTTTAGAGGGGTCTCAGGAGGTAAGGATCTATGGGTGGCATAAAAGCGTAAGGAATATTCTGGGGCTATAAGATCATGCGCCCGTAGTTAGATCGGTATCTCAAGCAGTGGGTCTAATGTCAAAAATTTACAATGTGTATGTGAGGGGGTGGCATTTGATTGGTTGTTTGATGTACAACATGGCTAATGTCAGTTGGCCTGTAGGGTCAGGGGTTTCTAAAGAAGGTAAAACATGATCAGATCTCATAATTGTCATTATTTCAGAGATCCAAAGTGCTCGATCATTATGATGGTGATATAGTGGCAGCCATTTGATGGTGTTCTCATGAACGTGGGTCTGGTGACTTGTCAGAGATGCTGATTTGCTCATTTTCTATTGGTTGCTGACTACTGCGATGGTGGTTGACTTGTCAGAAAGGGTTTTAAAGCTATTTTCAAGGGTGCATAGTGGTTGTTCATCTGCTGGGAAGGGTTTTTCATCGACGGTCACATTTTAAATTATATCTGCTAGCCTTTAATATTCAAATTTGAATATCTCTACAAGGGTTTTGATACGGTTTTGCATTCTTTTGGCCATGCACGACGTTAGGTAGCTCAGGAATTGATTTCTCAGGATGGTTGTGGTTGAGAGGGTGATGGAGGTGACCATTGGCCGACGTTGTAGGGTATTGTGCTGTGTTCCCGCCTCAAGAAGTGATGAAAAGAGTTGGTGCCACCTCTTCAAGCAATACCTCTTCCCAGGAAATAAGATCAGATTTGAAGCCTTCATGGCTTAGTGGAGTTCCAGGTGGGTAGATGGGTCGAAGTTGTTGTGTCTGCAGGTGGAATCTGTCCAAGATCAACATGCAAAGAGAAAGATCTGATCTATTGGCTAGTGTTCTCAAAGATTTTAATGATGAGTAATCAGTGTACCTTTTAGGGTTTGACATTATTGTAGATCTGTAACCCTAGTCAAGTGAATTTTGACTCTTTCCTGCGTGTAGTTGAATATGTGGGTGGCTGCAAGAAGTTGGGTGCCAATTTTTGACAAAAAGTGGAAGTGTTTTTCCTATTTTTCAAAATTCTTGTCAATTGATGTCAAAAATTGAGGCACTTAGAGATTGAATCTCAAAAAACTTCACGAATAGAAATTATAGTACTCGGAGTTAGCTTTTCAAATATGTAATTTATTTCAATACCCACATTGCATAAATTAAATTTGGTAGGCATATTTAAAAACCACTTTTTCAGAATGCCTGTTTCAGGACCATACCTCACCCGTGTATGACCACCCTTTTTTGACACAAATAAATCAATATATGTTAATCCTTTTTAGGAAAGATACCTAAGACACTATAGATTGATGAGTATATTTTTCCTTTTTTTTTTTTTGTATATATTTTTTTTTATTGATTTTTAATTGACAATAAAGTATATTTTCAAAACCTCTGGTGTACGGCCACCATAATTTGATGAAATGTTCATATTTTTCCAAAAAAAAATAATTATCTTGAAAAGAATAGAATGTAGATTGATGCCATATAAATTTTTTTTGTAGAAACCTTAAAACAAAAAAGTTATTAAAAGTTTAGTAAACCTCTGTGTTTCACATTTTCATACCTTTTACTATTGATAAATATAGGAAAAATAGTAAAATTTATTATATCATCAAAAAATTTACATTTCTGGAATCATGACAATGAAATCTATAATGGGTTTTCGTTTCATCAAAAAATTCAAATTGAAAGACGCTCAAAAAATTTGTTAAAGATAGAAAATTAATGTTAAAATAACTTAGTCAAATTTCTAGAGGTGAAGACATAGGGTCGGTGGGACCAAGCTAAATCATGCCTATCCCGTACCAAAAACTGAGGCAAGTTAAAGTTTCCTGCCCCAAGCTATTAGAAACGGGTGCCCGATTTGAAATTTAAAAAAATGGGTGCCCGTTTCAAAAGTAATCGTTTAAGAAACGGGCACCCATTTTTAAAAAAAATGGGTGCCCGTTTTAATAAACGGGTGCCCATTTTTTTAAAAAATGGGTGCCCGTTTCTAATGAGACCGTTGGAAAATGACAGGTGCAGAAGTACAGAGGTACAATGATTGAATCATTATTCAATCTTTGTATGACTGTACCCGTGTGCAGATAGAATGTTTTAATAAATTTATACTTGGTTTTGTCTTGTTTTGGATTTGACACTTGTTGGATTAAAAATTCATCCAAATATGGGATCAAAGCAACGTAGAAAGAGACAAAGGATAGAAAATAAAGAAAAGGAAGCAAAACGTCAAAGAGAAAGAAGAGCAAGAATTAGAGAGGGTAGTAATGCCGGAGCTTCAAGTTCAACAGTAGCTTTAAAGGAAGAGAGCATTGAGAACACTGTAATGGATGAAGAGCCAGAAAGAGGAAATACAAATCAAGAAAATCTAGGTGCATCTACTAACCCAGTATTGTGTACTAGTATGTCTTAAGAACCCCGCATATATTGTCAAAATGAAATTTGTGATTTATTTCAAGTAGGCTACGAAATAAATGATTTGGATTTTATTCATGGAAGTACAATAAGAAATGAAAGTCAAACACCAGTTGAAAAAGAAATTGAAACCCCACCTATGACTGAAAATCAAACCCCAACTGATGGTGAAAATAAAAGTACAGCTAAAATTGAGAGTGTGGATGTACACATGGAAACACCAGTTGAAAATGAAACATGTTTAAATGATAATGAAATGGGTAATCTTTTTCAATTGAATAGTGGTGTGTTAGACAATCTTCGTGGCTTGGTTTCATGGAGGCAAATTAGGACATATGCTAACAGATTGTTCAAACAATTTTTTTATAACAAGAAATTTGGGTTTCAATGTCAATTGATGTTACAATTAATGAAAATGACAAAGATGCGGAAAGTGATGAAGAGGTTAGGAGTCAATGTGAAAGAAAAAAAAAGGGATGAGTCTTTGAAACAAGTTGTTTCGACTATTGCTAATGCCTTTGATACAATTGGAAAGAAAAGTCATTCTAAAGATAGAAATGCGGCACGACGAGCAATAACAACAGCTTTAGTAAACAAATCAACCCATGATAAAAGAATGATGAGTAACATAAGTGGATATCTTAATATTCATTGTAAAAATTTGGCAAAATCTGTGAAGAAAAGAGTTGACTTTGAAAGTGATCCAGCTAACAACTTATGGACCTATAGTGGCAGACTCCCGAGATCTGATATGAAACTTACTAGTGAAGTGAAAACATTGATTGAAAGATTTTGGAAGGATAATACAAGAGTATCGCCAAATGCCAGGGATGTTCTAAAATTAAGAGTTGGCTCAAAAATTCATGAACCACATCCAAAACACCTTTTGGACATGACTCAAACTGAATTATACAAAAAATTTGTAGATGAAAAGGTGTTATCAATCAGCATAAGTCAAAGATCATTTGAAAAGTGTAAACCTTGGTATGTAAGGGTAAACAAGGAAAGAGTCACATGTTGTTGTAAAACTCATGTCCAATTTCGTTACCATTATGATTTATTTCGATCTATACGTGGTACCATGCATACTAAAGAAATGTTACAGGAATGTGGTATCCAAATTCCACCTCAAGTTATAAAGGATTTCATCTCAATTTTATTTTGTAACCCACATAATGACCAATATTTTCTTTTCAATGCATGTGTTTCTGGTGTATGCAATATATGTGGCAATCTTGCATTATTAGATGAGTGTTTTCATGAAACTCCTACAACTGAATTCGGACAACAAATGATTGATGTGCGAAGATTTAAAACTGTTGAATATCCATTGAAGGATGGAAAGGTTGGAAGATGATGTGACCTAATAAATGAAAGCATTAGTGTTCATGCATTCATGAATGAATTCAAGTGTAAGATCATACCTAAATATGTGAAACACTCTCATAATGCTAGATGGGTTGATGAACAATTTCGCATGTGCAAGAATACATTCCCAGTGGGTAGTTTACTTTCAGTAGTAGACTTTGTAGAGAACTATACTCTTACACCACAAGATGAGATCCAATCTCAATATTATAATTCAGTACAAGTAGCCATTTTTGTTCATATTGTCTATAGGCATGCACCTGATAGTACAGAAGAGGATAATTTTTTTTTGAGGGAGTACCACTTCTATATGAGTGATAATAAACTACACTCATCAGAGTTTGTGCAATACTGCATGGAGACATTTTACGACAATTTAAAGGAGAGACAAATTCAAATGACACAACATCTAATATGGTCAGATAATTGCACAGGTCAATTCAAGAATGCTAGAATGTTTTATTGGTTGAGTAGGACACATAAGAAAACCAATGTTGAACATTTTTGGAGTTTTTTTGAAGCTAGACACGGGAAAGGAGAACATGATGGTGCTGGTGCATGTGTTAAGAGAGCCCTTTCAAGAGAACAACTCAAGTTTGAAGAAAAATCCAAATTTAAAAATGCACGTGAAATTGTTGAATGGTGTAGTACAAGTTTATCTACAGGATCAAATCAGAATTCTACAATCAAACGTTTCTTCTGGCTAGTAGAAGAGAATTATATCCTTTCAAGATATGAGTGTGATACAATAAATGGGTCAGCAAAATGGCATTCATTTAGAAGTTCTGATTCTAACACTTGGACTATATGGACTAGGGAGCTAGCATGTTTTTGTCAATTTTGTGTTTCAGGTGAATGGGAACAATGCGAGAGTACAGAATGGGTTGAAGAATGGAAACAAAGATCCTTAACACCTACTGAGACACAAGTTCCAGGTGATTCAACTAGTGAAGACCCAGATCATGCATTTGCATCCAAAGATTATGATCGTGTTTCAGATCTTATACAACCTGGTATTTATTTATTCAAATTTACATTTATAAGTGTAGGTTTTTTTACATACATGCATATGAAACTAATTATTTTTACAGGGCATGTGTATGCTGTTGTTGCACCTGAGGATAATGATGAGCAAACTGAGTACTGGCTTGCTAGATGTGTGGAACCTAAGAAAAAGTTGATATGTCATCAAGTAGATGATGATGGTTTTCAGTATCCAATTGGGTCTGTTGTGGTTGTTGGTACATGGCTACGAAAATACCTAACAAGAAGAAATGGGTTACCAGCGTTTGATGACTACCAATCAGAAAATAAAAGTATGCAGTATTCTCATTTAGTGGTGGCAACGAATATCAAATTAGAAAGATACAAAGGGAGGCCCACCAATAAAGTCTTATGGACCCTTTCAATGGAAGAGCATGAGGCAATCATAGAAGCATTACAAAAAAGAGAGGATGCAGATGGTACACTAGGTTGAATCAGATTTAGAGACATGTGAGTGCTTTTTAATTATGTTGAAAGTTTATATAGTTAGTTCTATTAGACATTAGACATGTACAAGTTCAATATATTATTATGTCAAATTTGGAGTTAGTTATAATTAATTTCTTGTTTGCATAGGTATCAACTACAACTTTACACATGTGTGACACTCATATGCGGATGGTACACTCTAATAAATCACATGTGTACATGTGTAAGTGTTTTTTAATTATGTCAAGTTTATAGAACTAGTTAGATATTAGACATTAGACATGTACAAGTGATAGATCTTATTATGTCAAATTTATAGTTAGTTGTGCATTAAAGATAGTTTTTCTAATTAATTTCTTATTTGAATAGGTATAAAGTGTACAACTTTACACACATGTGACAATCATATGCAGGAGCCCTAGAAGATGATACATTAAATTATTTCATTGAATGTTTATTTTATTTTTAATCATATTGTAATTGGGCAAAGAAGTGGGGTTTTCTTACTAGTTCTTTCCCTATGGAGCCCTTGAACTAGTCATATATATATATAAAAATATCATTTATTGATGTACCATGTGTTATGATTCCTATATACTTATTAATTTATTCATTTTTTAATTCAAATTGTACAATTAATTTGATGTGACATATAACTTGAATAATTTGATGTGACATATTAATTAATGATATCCATTATCTAGTTATCTAGTTATCTAGTTATGTAGTTATCTTATTTTATCTCTACTTATAGATGATTCACATTATATTTATTCACGTAGAGTATTTACATGCAATCCATCTTATTAAAAAAATCTTAGATCTAAAACAAATATTCTAATTTAATCTATGACATGTACATATATCGATCAACCAAAAAAAAGCTAATCCACATAACATGTCACTCTAGTCCATATATAACATGTCCAAATAACTAGTCCAAATAAAACACGTCCATAAAACATACATCATTGGTCCAAATAAAACAAGTTCATATATAACAAGTCCATAAAACATGTGAATAGTCCAAATATAACAAGTCCAAATATATAACAAGTCCATAAAACATGTGAATAGTCCAAATATAACAGGTCATAGTCCATATAACATCTAGAAATAGTCCATATATAACATATGAATAGTCTATATAACATGAAAACACAAGTAACATCTAAGAGCCTGGATCACCCATCTGATCTGCCGTCCTCTTCACTCCACGTGAAGAGGACATAGATGTATCATCATGTTGTACACCATCAAGTGACTGTAAACATAAATTATGAAGAGATAACATAAGAAGTGGGTTTAAACAAATAATTCACATACAAACAAAATAAATATTGAATATATATATATATATCAAATAAATGATCGTGGAACCCTGCTGAGTAGTTTCCTTTGTGGGAGGAGGACCTGGAGTAAAAAATGTCGCTATGGTAATGTCCTGTACAAAACAAATTGCAAATTTATTATAATAATATTCCCTAAAAATGACATGTGCGTCATGATTCAAAAATATTGGAATTTAATATATTAATAACTATGACCTCAAAGGATGATGAGGCCTGCATCTGGCTGGGTCCTACACCATGACCACGTGAAACTATACTCGCTAATGGTTCTGAGGGTACATCAGCAGGGAATGATGTGGTGAAGGCCTACACAATTGTAAAAAATAGAAGTGAATTAGAATATACACATAAATACATGAGCATGTATAAATAGTTAAATTAAAATTAAAATGCAATATACATACAAGCGGTATATGGGGAGTGTCCTCTGTGACCGATGGAAGAGTACCCATCGAACTGCTGCCAAGGTGGTATGAAGTGTGAGCCTACAATATATATTTTGAAAACAAACATTATTAAAGTAAAGTTTCAACAATAAATATTTCTAGGGGTCGAATAGACATGATAAAAACACATATAGTGAAAGGTGCACCAACATCTGAAGCAGTTGAATGGACACGGTGATGGTCCATGGATGTCATGGTCTCCTCTGCCCCCTGTCCGACAAAAATAACATATTTTGGTTGATATGGTTTGTGTGTCTATACATATATATGTAGGCAAAATATTTTATACAAGCTAGATTACTATTATATAGATTACCTCTGCGCTAGATAAATCCGCTGCGTATAGAAGCTCAACAAATGATGAGATCTCAAGAGGTCGATCCTCTGTGTCATCATATCCTCCATGTGCACCCTCTGCATCATCAAATCCATCATCTGGCCCCTCACTTTGTGGACCAATACATATGTCCCCGCAGCTGGTGCAAACATGTGCTGTGCTCTGGAGTGCCCTAGCCATCCTGAACTGCTCGGCTAAATCACCTGAAAGGGTGCTCAATGAACCAAGAGCAGAGGTGACTGCTCGGTGGTGTACTGGCGCTGGAATCATAGGAGCCAGATAAGAAACAAGGGGCTCCTCACGTGGATGATTTCTGACTCTATCACTCAGCTTTGCCCCAGGCCTATCCTGAGGCATGCCTCTACTGACCCCTTGAAATGCTCTCATGTCAAAATAATTGGGTTTTCTACCCAATTCAAACTCAGCCCACAATTTTCTCAAAAAGTACATGGGGACCTCATGATTTTCATGTGGTGGATGGTCAAATACCATCCACCACCGCTCCCAAAAGTGCTGTGAAATCAACAGGTGCTTGCACCAACGAATAGATATTCTTGATTTTTTGGGTTTATTTCTTCCCCTATTTTCGGATTCTTAAACCACCGAGCAAAATCTGCTTTGGTGATTTTAAGATCATTCACCTGTTTATAGGTGAGTCCATCAGCATAGAATGTTCTCATGGAATCTCTCCATGACTGATAGCTATCCAACTCATCATCGAGGGACTGGACAAAATGTACTATGCCTTGAATAGTATCTGCAAGGCGTAGTAGATGTGCGGAGGGGTGGGGATCATGTCTAACCATCTCAATGTCCCTGACAATAGAGGTGATATTACACCTCATGTCCTGTCTAAGCTGCTCTGCGGTATGAGGAGGTGGTAGAGGTGGTGGTGGTGGTGGTGGTGGTGGTGGTGGGGGCTGACCTCCTGAATGCTCGTTCATCATGTGTAAACTGCATATATAAAGTATTTGAACGTGTAAATGAAAATTATTTAAACACATGAATAATCTAAACATATATATCTCTATCTTCACATGTACACATTTATAAAGTATTTGAAAATGTAAATGAAAAGTATTTAAACACATGCATAATATATTAGGTCTTAAGGGTGATAGTATGTCCTATTACGTCTTACGAGTACATACTAGCTCCTATTAGGTCTAAAGGGTACATAATAGGTCCTATTAGGTATTAAGGTTACATACTAGGTCATATTAGGTTTTAAGGGTACATACTAGGGTTTAAGGTTCATATTAGGTCAAATAAAGAGAGTTTACTTCGTAAATGTTTATTTCTTTTCAATAAGGTTATATTTTATATTGATTTAGTTGGTTTGTTAATATAATATTCAGATGTAATATTAAACTATTTACTTATTTAATTATTCATATACATTTTTAATTTACTTACATTCTAAACTTGCTATGATGTCTTTGTTTAAAGATATATAATGTATTCCTTTATCAAGGTCAATTTGAAAATAATTACTTTTTAGTACATTGAACATGACGAGAGAGGCTCGACAGAGAGAAGAAAGTTCAAGGGAGAGAGATGAGATAGCGGAGAGAGGAGAGACCTAAGAGAGGACGTGAGGAGAGAGGAGAGAGAGATCAGAGAGAGGAGCTAGCAGGTGAGGAGAGAGAGAGAGAGAGGAGAGAGAGAGAGATGAGAGAGAGAGAGAGAAGAGAGTTAAACGGAGAGAGATAAGAGAAAGAGAGAGGAGAGAGAACATTAGAGAGGAGAGAACATTAAGTTTTCGTTTACAATCAATATTAGGTATTAAGGTTACATACTAGGTCTTAAGGGTCATATTAGGTCTTAAGGGTACATACTAAGTCTTAAGGGTTATATTAGGTTTTAAGGGTACATACTAGGGTTTAAGGTTCATATTAGGTCAAATTATTAGGTCCTATTAGATACTATTAAGGGGTTATGAATCATTCTACTATATCTATATCCTGGATAGATCTATATAAAAGTGGGGGGCAATCAAAAACAAGTTAAGCCCATCATTTATGATAAATGGAAGAGTGATGAGGATTTTTGGAAGGAGCTTTCTATAGGGGGTCTAACCTCCTTCACTAAGAAAGTTCATGGGAATGATACTCGAGTTATAGGAGATTTTATTGAATCGATGACCAAGATGATGGTGTGTTGAAGGTATTTGGCCTTAAATTGGTTATCTTAGAGGATTTAGTGGCCAAAGTCTCAAAAACCTTGGTCTAAGGGAGAAATTCTTTTAGGGATAAAAAAGAATTGATGAATCCCTTATAATTTTCTTCTTGGGAAAGGACAAATAAAAGCTTCAAAGAAGCACTAATCGCAACTATGACAGGGTGTCCATTCCTCCTCTCTAGGCCAAGATATCTAAATTTATTATGAGGCATGTTACTTTAAATGGATATTTTACTAGTCTTTTCAGCTACCACTTTGTCATTTTAAACTATTTCAAACATGATAAATATACATATATTCCTTCCTACTTGCTCTGTTTGCATTCCCATAGCATTAAAACTCATAGAAAGAATCCCTCATATCCAGTTCTACATAAGGGCTTAATTTTCCTTATAATGGATTTTTCTAACTCTATTTTAGTAGCTATAAATCCCCATATGGCTAGGTTAAAAATAAGTCAATTGCTTTCTCAAGGAGTACTCGATGGGTCCTAAGGAAGATTCCTTATTGGATGAGGGTGGACCTCAATTGGGAAAGAAAACAAACCCAAAAAGGGAAGCGAAGTCCCACTTAAAATATGAAATTTTAGACTATGAGCTTTTTTATTATTCCCCTCTATTGAGTGTGTCCCTGACTCTTTCATCCCTAGTGGGGATATTATAGGTAGGGTAAAATCTAATGGTTCTTCTTTTGTCATGGCCAAAGGAAAACGGAAGGGCCAATTAACTTCATCCTATGCTAAGAAACTTAGATGGGATAATGTGTGTGATGAAGCTTCTCCCCTACCCCCCTCCACCTGTAAATGATGATAATATGGACTTGCATACATGCATATCCCTTCAAGAAATGATACTCCTTTGGAGAAAGGGTCTTTTGTTTATGATAAAGAAAATATAGGAAGGGATGTCAAAGAAACTATGGATGGCCATTGCTCTCTCTTAATGTGGATTGTGTTAGAGCTAAATGCAATTAAGGAAAAAGGGGTTTCCACCCCTTACAATGAAAAGGTTAATAAACTTCTTGTGATGAACCAAAAAAATTTGAAGGGGGTTGAAGATCTTAAAAATTATCATGAGTAGAGAATGAAATCCCTAGAAGATGATAATGTTAAGGTTTGTGATAAAATGAAAGTTATTGTTGTAGTTAGTTGAATGGCTATGGAAACGAGAGAGGCTCGACAGAGAGAAGAAAGTTCAAGGGAGAGAGATGAGATAGTGGAGAGAGGAGAGACCTGAGAGAGGACGTGAGGAAAGAGGAGACAGAGAGATCGGAGAGAGGAGCTAGCAGGTGAGGAGAGAGAGAGAGAGAGAGAGAGAGAGAGAGAGAGAGAGAGAGAGAGAGAGAGAGAGAGAGAGAGAGAAGAGAGTTAAATGAAGAGAGATAAGAGAGGAATTAGAACAAATTTTCATTATGCATCATTAGAACAAAAATAATTTTAGCTACAATTCTAATATAAAATTGGAATTCTAGACTTATGTTCCTTTTTTCAATGAATTTGAGATTAGGAAATATGTATACATGAACTTGGTTACATTATATCAAATTGATAACTTTTAACAATAACAACTAAATACAAAATTGAAAATTAATAAAATATTTGATATCTAGAAAGAAGGGATAACCATTACCCTATATCTACAATCTAGGCTTGAAAGTTTATGTCTAGAGTAGGGAAATCCAATTTGAGGTTGTTTGAATTAGAAGAGTTCTATAGATTCTCAACTAATAGGTCTTATACCTTTTCCTATTTGGAAATAATTAAAAAATTATTAGATATAGTTTGAGGGAATCCTAGTCCATGTGTTTCTATGTATTATAAATGTGAGTCTATCTATCACTATCTAATCTACACACTTGTAACAATATATGTGGTTAGAAATGAACCTACATATATAAAAGTGGAGAGAATTGGTTAGAAAGGATATCAAGGCTTACCTATGTCAAAAATTTAATGGTCTTATCACATGTCCACCCCAACAATCGATGAAGGAAAATAGAGATTATTCCTAGAAAGGAGACAAATTAATCCTTAATGGAAATTCTTTAATAGACAAATGTTACATTAGATATGCAATAGTTGACTTGAAGCTTTAAAAAATTGATATTTATTGAAGGGATTAAATAATGTATTCATCGTAGAGGAACACATAGAACTTGATTATGATTGTTGAAACTTGAATTTTAGAGAGAGAGAGAGAGAGAGATGAGAGAGAGAGAGAGAGAAGAGAGTTAAACGGAGAGAGATAAGAGAAAGAGAGAGGAGAGAGAACATGATCAGAGAGGAGAAAACATTAGGTTTTCGTTTACAATCAAGTCTACATTTTAGGTTTTCATAAATACAATTTTATACATTCTAAGTTTTCATTTTCAGTTTTTTACAAATACATGATTTCTAAACAAATTGAAAAGTAAATTAAAACATAAATAAATGAAAAACTATAAACATACATTCACTTTTTAAATAAATTCGTATAATGCTATTTAAAAATAAAAATTAACTTTTTATATGTTTTAGGTTTTCGTTTACAATTTTAAATATGTTTTTGGTTTTCTACGTTTTAGGTTTTCGTTTTCAGTTTTCTACATTTTAGGTTTTCGTTAAATTCAGTTTCGTTTTAAGTTTTGTTTTCAATTTCATTTTAGGTTTTCATTTTCGGTTTCATTTTAAGTTTTTGTTTTTTGTTTTCATTTTCGGTTTAATTTTAAGTTTTCATTTTCAGTTTTCTACATTTTAGGTTTTCGTTTTCAATTTCATTTTAGGTTTTTCTTTTCAGTTTCATTTTAAGTTTTTGTTTTCAGTTTCAATTTTAGTTTTTGTTTTCAGTTTTCTACGTTTTAGGTTTTCTTTTTTCAATTTCATTTTAGGTTTTCATTTTCTGTTTTCCATGTTTTAGGTTTTCGTTTTCAATTTTCTCTATTTTAAGTTTTTGTTTTTAGTTTTCTACTGTTCAAGTTTTTGTTTTCTACTTTCTTACGTTTTAGGTTAAATTGTTTTCAATTGCACATTATTTCTAAATAAATTGAATAACAAATAAAAACATACATTTCATAATCTAAGAAAATACATTCATTTTTAAAACTCATACTTAAATAACTATTTAAAACTAAAATTTAACGTTTTACTACTTAAAATGAACAGGGAAAATAAAGTAACACACATAAAAAATATAAATACGTACCTGGAACTCGAAAAAATCTGTTTGTGGGGTCGACAGGCGTCTAACAAACGGGTAGGCAATTTTGAAAAAATGTAGATCCCGTTTCCTGTCGCTAGAAAATGACAGGAAACGCACTAAACAAAAAAAATAAATACTTTTACATAACGGGCACCTATTTTTTTCAAAACGGGCACCCGTTTTGTTCAAAACGAGCACCCGTTTCTTAAAAAATGGTTGCCCATTTCGTATCATTTGACCGAACCTAAACGGGCACCCGTTTTATTGAAGATCGGAGTGCCGAAGCAAAATGGGCACCCGATTGTTAAGAAACGGGTGCCCATTTCGAGCGGTGCATTTTTCCAAGTCACGAACTTCCACGGAATTGGCACCCAACTTCTTGCAGCCACCCATGTATATATTGTTTTGGAGCCTTTTGAGCTCAAGAGTTGGAAAATTTGTAGAAGAAAATTCACCTTTTCTTAAAGGCCATCTATGGTATCATTTCTACCCTCTGGCTCATACAGTTGTATTTCTCCCATTGATGATTCAAATACTGAAGAGGTATTTTGTGACAATCATTCATGTCCCTATGCTTCCTTGTTTGGATTATCTCTTATTGGATCAAAGTATATGCATGTTTTTAGTGATTAATTTAGGGTTCTTGATCCCTCTTGCTTTTTCCAATTTTGTGTGTTATTGTGTTTGATCTAATTTAGATGTTCTTGTAGGTATACCTCAGCCCCCTTAACATTCTTGTCTCAATCCTACACCGAGTTGTAGAAGTGAATATCTGTTTGCAGGTCATAAGTTGTGTCTTATTCTCAGGCCCTCTTATGAAATACTTATGCAAGCCTATTTAGTAAGTTGTGACCTACTAGACCTGAGCTTTTCATTAATTTCATCGCTACATACTGAGATCCAAACCCTAGTTTCGGTGCATCACCTAGTAGGTAGTTTTCTTTCAAGTCATTTCGCTTACAAGCATTCCTTCTATCCTTTTCCCTCCAAAAGTTTTACTTTCATGTCTAAAAGAAAATTAGGGTGATCATCCAAGTGGAACTAGCCTAGAACCTAGAGGTTTCATCTTAGTTAGCAAAGGTCCCACAACCTGGAGATGATTCTCATGTTATACTGAGTTATCAAGACCAAGAGAGCTTGAGACAAAGGTGCAAATTCAATGTATAATATGTTGCATAGATCATTAGGAAGCATGTGGACCTAGATGTGGTTCAACCATTCCTCCAATATTGGATCTTAAGGATCCTTAGAGCCGACCTATTTGGTGGCCTCTTTTATAAATAAAATATTATGTTGTAGATCTTAGAGAGTTAGTTTGAGAGGAATTTTGAATGGGAAGGTTTGGAAGATCCTTGCATGTATGAGGACTATTTGTAATTGAATTATATAATTGTATGGGTATAATTGGGAAGGCCTCATAGCCTAACATGTATGAAGTTTCTAATGAATAATATATAAAAAATTTTGCATTCTCTCTCTCACTATTTTTTTGTTGTTGTTTCTTCTGAGTGTTGTTTCTGCAAGGAGGTTGGTAGTTGGGTGTGCCTTTGGCCCCTTGTATTTCCTTCCCTTATGTCATCCACCTTGTATAATTAAAATTATCTCTAAAAATCAAGCACAAATCATTTCTAAAATCAAATCTTGGAAACTATTTAATTCTCAAAATCTTACTTTTAATATAAAGTCCTAGATATTTTATTAAAAGAACCCATTACTCATGTGGGTGTGCAACTTAATCTTGATTAATTGATAATTAAAAGGGGATTTTTTTTTTCTTATATTCCAAAAAATATTGACCAATCAAAAACTCCTAAATTCACTCACATAGACTGATCTCCCTCACCACTCATCTCTACCTAACATTTTTTTCATCTTAATCTCCCCCATCCATTCTTGAGGAATTTTCTATAAAAAGAAGGTCTTCCATAACTCAAAGGATTCATATTTTTGTATCTTAAGGAGATTATGCCATTTTTAGTTCCACATTCTTGCATTCAATATCCTTCTCTTTTTATTTGATCTCATCTTTTCATTCATAGTTAGATCATGCTATCTTCATTTCTACAGTAATTTGCATTGTTAGTTTACTTTCATTCTAGGTTACTTTGATAGTAGCATTGCTAGTGTTAGCTTACTCTTGCATCCTAGCTTCATACTATTGTAGTTTCATTTCAATCTATCTAATTTTCATTTGTAACTTGATCATCATGGAATGAATTATGCAAGTATTGCATCTAAATCACCTTTGAATCTTCCATTTAGGAGTAGTCATGTACTAATCCTTCATGCCAAATCTCATGAGAATTTGAAAAGGATTAAACTTGGTTCGACTAGGAAGAAATAAGTCACTTTTGGAGAGTTATCTAATTAATTTGATTGAATACTTATAGTTGAATTCTCCAAGTTAATAGTTTATTAATTATTGGCTACATTATAGTTGCATACAAATTTAAAACCAGAGAATATCTAGAGTTTGCAACTATATATATTTTATATATATTTCAAATATATTTGTACATGAGATTATGATGACCATCACATATGGGAATTTATAGGTACCTTGTGATATGATTCATCAGGATACATAGGAAAATTAATTTATTTTTCAAATTATGTACATATTTTATTTTTTCCATGTTTAAATTTATATTTGAAAATTAAATATTGGTACTTGTTAAATAAAATAAATTCTATCATAGAATTTGTGTATGTTTTTATAGACCCCTCAAGTAGGTGGAGGATTGGATGAGGGACTAGGTGGTGAGGCTACCATGAGTTAGAATTTAGAATTGTGTGTACATTTTTATGTACCTCTTGGTTTTGATTACTTTAAAAATTATGTTGTTGACATTATGTTGTTGAAATTGATCTATTTGATACATTTCTATGTTTTGGATCTATATTTCTATTTTGTTGATACATTTTTAGATACATTGTTGATACTATAATCACCCAAAATTTAGCTAGTACAACCTAAGCCCCTAATTTTTATCAAATCTACCTCAAGAAAAAATATAAATCTGAAAGGCATAATTTAGTAGACATAATTATGTAAGAAAATTGAATAATCCCCCTTGCATACTTAAATCAAGTCATTTCTAATATTAAAACTTGAAAAAAAATCATTTAATTGTCAAAACTTCTTTTTATTATAAAGTTTTAGCACTTCTATTAAAAAGATCACAATGTAAAACTTAAGCTTGATTAAATGGAAACTAAAAGGGGATTTTCTACCTTGTCGTATTCTCCATTCAAGCTTGACCAATCAAAAATCTTGGATTTTCTCACAAAGATTGGACTCTCTCACCACTAATCTCTACCTAACATATTTTGCCTCTCAATCTCCACCCTCCATTCTTGAGGCAATTTCTATAAAAGGAAGCCTTTCCTTGACTCAAGGGGTTCCAAGGAAAGAGGATCCAAGTCTAGATTCTTGCATTTTTGCATTCTAGTATTCTCTCTTTTTGTATTCTAGAGTAATATTGCTATTTTGAGTTCTTAAGTTTATAGTTTCTTAGCTCATATCTCTCTTGCATTTCTAGTATTAGCTCATTTTCTAGTGTAAACTTACATCGTTACCTAGTTTTCTTTCATAGGACCATCATTGTTGTTAGATTAATCTTGCATTATAGTTTCATTCTAGCTTTGAATTTGCATACAAAAGATCATATTAGAATTTTGAATGCAAGCATTACATCTCAATCATGAATTGAATCTTCCATTTTGGAGTACTCAAGTCACTAATCCTTTATGTCAATTCGATGAGCATTCTAAAAAGGATTAAACTCACTTCAAATAGGAAGCAATAATCCTCTTTTGAGGGTTTTGTTTGTTCATCTGATGTTAACTATTGTACCTAAATAATTGATTTAATAGTTTATTAAGTGTTGGTTGCATTTAAATTAAATACCAATTTTTAACCACACATCTTTTGGCACCCACCCTAGGGTCTAAATCATATTTTAGTCCCATTTCTTGAAGGTTTTTTTTATTCAGTTTCTAAAACTTTGATAAATATCACTCTCAATACTCTAGATTATCATTCACCAACCTTTTTCATCACATTAAATGGCCAATTTCATTGTATGATAAAATATAATAAGGTGATTCATCGCATGTAGTGTTGATTTTCATCGTACGACACAATAACTATGTCTTTCATTGCATGTCTCTTTGAGTTTCATTGTACATGTGTGCTATAAAAGCCACCTTCATAGGGTTAGTATTACATTTATAAATGAAAATAATAACTAAATTACCACAAAGAGTAAGCTATTTAAGAAAATAAATGACAATTAAGCACTCTATGGACCTCTATTTAGGTTTGCTAATACAAATATTTTAGCAAGCTTCCATTAGTGACAGCCCTAAAATGAGAATTCAATGATAAGTAAACTGAAAGTTCAATTCCAAATGAAATTAAGCCTTAATTAGTACTAAATTTTCCTTTCTAGCTAAAAATTACAAGAGGTTTGATGCTATTCTCATATTTGTGGATGATAATTCATTGATTTATGTCTTCCTTTTATAGGTTTTGGCAAGGTGAGGGGGTGTAGTTGAGTTGATCATGGTTGAGTTGAGGTTTAGTCCATGTTTCCACCTTTGGGGAAAATTTGAATGGATTATCCTCAAAGCTTGGGACAAAGAGACAAAATGGGTGGTGAAGATGCTCTTACCTTATGTGTGATGGAGATTCATTTTTAGCTTGATCCATGTGAGTTCAATTCTTAAATCCTATTGGTTGAGGCATTTTCCTCCCATGTGGTGTTGAGGGAAAATTAGGATTTATTAATTGAAATTATTTAATTTTTTTATCCATGTGTACCCCATAAATGGGTTGATTTTATTTAAAATGAACTATACAATTAATTAGATTAATTGCATAGTTTATTGATTTATCATGATTTATTAGATTTAATTGATTTATTGCCTTTTGATTTTCAATTAAATTTGGATTATGGCTTGATTGCAATTTTGCTTTGATTTTAGCTTGATTTGATTTTATTGCCTTGATTTTTCCTTGATTGCTCACTTGAATTAATTTTGTCAAATTTTTAGGTGATTACAAATGCCCCTCTTTGAATTGATGCAAGAAGTGTATTGGTTCAAAGAATGTTCTAATCATTTTTTATGTGAAGTTCTAATTAGATTGATGCTTTATTTGATGTTTGATAAAAGATGCAGATCTTGATGATAAATTTGAGGCAGTTTTGATTGATTGAAATCCTTGATAGTCGATATGATGATAGTTTGCCAATATGATGCCTGATTTGATCTGATTCCATGTTTGATGCCTGACGTAGACCAAGGCAGAGAGGATCCAATTAAGGAAAATCTAGTCTTTCAACTTCATAATTACATAGCAGAAAACACAAGACAACAAGATATTTTAAATCAAATTTTCATTAACATGCTTAGTTGTAAGGCCTTCCGAGTTAGGGCCAATTACAATAGAAACAAGTTCTTCTAGATCCACACAGATCCAATACAATCTCAGCTAGTTCAGCTCTAAAAATAATCAACAACTAATGGAAACCCTAAGGAAGATCTAAAATTGAGCTCACAAGCCTCCAAGCAATCTCCTTGTCTCCAAGTGTGCAAACCATGAGCTCTGCAACTAAAAACTATTTGATAAAAATATGATCTGCAAGATCATGCAAGATTGTTTCCACAACTTCACCAACTCCATCTTTCAGAACCTCATATCTAATTCGCTAAGTCTTCCAAGTCATCTACTCCTCATGCTCACTGCTTAAACATCTACCCAAACACCCCCTTAAATACAAATCATCAACGACAAGTCAGCTGACTGAAACCATTAACTCCCCCCCAAAAATTATTAAATGCAATACAAGTCAGCTTCAACTAGCCTTACAAACATTTAATTCAACATGTCAGCCTGTAACAACACCTACCACAAATAAATGCACCAAGTTGATCCAACAAATCACATAGAACTCTAGTTAGTAAACCAAAACTACCGAGCAACTATGAAATAACTGATTGTGCTAGGCATCACTAAGCACCAGTGTCGACTGAACACCATAGGCATCACCAAGTAACACTTTCACCAAGCGCTAGAGATTGCTGAGTTCCTTCAATGACCAAGCTTCCTTCAATGACTGAGAATGTCAGTCAAGATAACAACCGAGTAACACTGGCCAAACAATACACCTCCATGAAGATTCACTGAGTACCCTAGAATGTCCTTGCATCAAACACCCTAGGTTTTAAAAGATGTTCATATGTGAGATGAACATCTTCTAGGATTTAGCACATAAACTCCAAACTGGTTCTCCACATACAAGTCTTCCACCTTTTTATCTTGCATACTCTTCCACTTCAGCTTCCTCTATCTCTTCAAGTCTTTCCTCAACAACACACAGGTCTATTATCCATACTAATCATTCATTTTCTCTAGATCTACCAACTCAACCCGGCTACCAATACTTAGGCTTCTCCTACCAAGCATTGTATCCAGAAAAGACATCAGGGAAACCTTCCTGTCATCCTTCTCAACAATGACCACATTTCTGACACAATCATACATAGTTGTGCAATCATATTACCAAGGTCTACTGAGCAATATATCACAACTATCCATCTTCACAATGTCACATAACACAAGATCCTTATACTAGCCAATCTGAACATGAATAAAGCATTGTTCTCTTACTTCTAGAGAATGAACATCTTCTAACTAGCCAATCTTATAAGGACAAGGATGCTTCATTCTATTCAACCCAAATTTATGAACCATGTCCTCATTAAAAAGTTTATGATTACTATCACTATCAACAATAACATCACAAAGTTTGCCTCCAGACTTGCATCGGGTCCTAAACAAGTTACTCCTCTAACAAGGTTCCTCCTTTGTACCAAGCAATGTTCACTGAAGCAACAAGTTCTCAGATTCAAGATCATTCTCATTCACCATAGTGGTTTGTCGGTCACCAAGCTTCTTCTATGTACACTCAAAAGAATGGTGTCCTTCCTCTCCATAGTTATAGAAAGTATCTTTAATGATAAATCTACTTGTCTTCTTCTTTGGTTCAATAGGTTTATGTTCATCTTCTACATTGGTTAGTTTATCCTTCACTAAGTGATCAATCTTTTCTTTCCCTTGGGGATTACTATGTTGTTCCCTCTTCAACTTATCTTCTCCCTTCAAAGTATACTGATAAGCATCTTCAACAGAATCAATCTTAAGCATACCAAGCTCATCGTAAATATTGAATCTCAAACCATTCACATACCAAGCTACCTTTTCCTTACCAAGCTCTCGGTGTCTAGACTGAATAGTAAGTTTGTAGAGTTCCTTAGTATAATCATCAACAAAAAAATCCTTTTGTTTCAAACCTACAACTTCCTAAATAGGTCAAGCTCATAATCAGAAGGTATGAACTTAGCTTTTAGCTTTATCACCATCAACCTCCACCGATTGATCTTTATTTCACCTTCATCTTCTCTATCTCTTTGTAGTTCTTTCCACCAAATAGGAACATGTCCTTTCAACTTTGTTTGTGCTAATCTCACTCGAAGAGGATCTTCAATTTCCTCTAGCTCAAAGAAATCTTTAAGTTCACCAATCCAATCAATGAAGTTCTTGGGCTTCAAAGCACCGGAGAAAGTAGAAACTTCCATTCGGTAACTACTACTTAATTGAGCTCCAGATCTAGGCAATTGAGCAGTTTTGTCTTCACCAGATCTATCCCTCTGGTCATGACCTCTAGATCCAATAGGTTCAAAGTCTTGAGCAACTTCCTCATAACCATCTTCAATACCAACATTCTAAGGTACGCCAGTGAAAACTCTCATGATCTCGATGACCATGTCATTCTTCATCAACTCCATCTCATATCTGAAATCTGATTTCACCTTCTCTAAAATCCTAGATTCAACAGTATCATAGAGATCAACAAGTACTCTAGGGTCCAATCTTCTCAGAGGATTCCTTAAAGATAAGTGAAACCCTCTAGAACAAACCCTACAATGACCACCTTATGGCAATCTCCAAGTTGTATGCAAGTCATATCTCAACCTGTCACCTTCAAAAAACAACTAGGGAAAGATCCACAAGTTTAGTGCTCCTGACTTGCAATCTAGATCATACGATCTCTTCACCAACAAGATCAACTTTGGAAGATCACCCTTGCTAGGTCAACCTTCACTCCACAAGATCAACTCTCACTCTAATACTTCCTAACGTAGAACAAGGTAGAGAGGATCCAATTAAGGACAATCCAACCTTCCAGCTTAAGAATTACACAATAGAAAACCCAACACAACAAGATATTTAAATCAAATTTTCATTAACATGCCTGACTATAAGGCCTTCTAAGTTACGATGAATTAAAATAGAAACAATTCTTCCAGACCCACATAGATCCAATAGAATCAAAGCTAGTTCAACTCTGAAAACAATCAGCAACTGATGGAAACCCTTAGGTAGATCTAAACTTGAGCTCACAAGCCTCCAAGAAATCTCCTTCTCTCCAAGTGTGCAAACCACTAGCTTTGCAACTACATACTATCAGATAACAATTTGATGTGCAAGATCATGCAAGATATTTTCCACAACTTCACCAACTCCATTTTTTAGATCCTCAGATCTGATTCACTAAGTCTTCCAAGTCATATGCTCCTCATGCTCACTACTTAAACATCTACCCAAACACCGCCTTAAATAAAAATCATCAGCCATAAGTCGGTTGGATGAAACTATTAAATCCCCCCAACAATTATTAAATGCAATACATGTCGGCTTCAACTAGCCTTACAAACATTTAATTCAACATGTCAACTTGTAACAATAGCTACCAACAATAAATGCATCAAATCGGCCCAACAAATCACACAGAACTCTAGTTGGTAAACTAGAAATATTGAGAAACAGTGAAATAACCAAGCATGCCAAGCATCACCAAGCACCAGTGTCAACTGAGCATTGCAGGCATCATCGAGTAACACTTTCACTAAGTGCTAGGGATTACCAAGTTCCTTCATCGACTGAGCTTCCTTCAATGACTGAGACCGTCAGTCAAGGTTGCAACTAAGTAAAACAAGCCAAACAACACACCTCCATGCAGATTCACCAAGTACCATAGAATGCCCCTACATCAAACACCCCAGGTTTGAAAAGATATTCACATGTGAGATGAACATCTTCTGGGATTCAACACATAAACCTTGAAGTGGTTCTTCACATACAAGTCCTCCACCTTTTTAGCTTGCATACTCTTCCACATCAGCTTCCTCTGTCTCTTCAAGTCTTTCCTTGACAACACACAGGTCTGTTCTCCATACTGATCATTCATTTTCTCTAGATCTACCAACTCAACCCAGCTACCAATACTCAAGCTTCTCCTACCTAGAGTTGTATCCAACAAAGGCATTAGGGAAACCTTCCTGTCATCGTTCTTAATAGTGAACTCATTTCTGACATAGTCATACATAGCTCTACAATCATATTTCCAAGGTTTACAAAGAAATATATCACAACTATCCATCTTCACAATGTCACATAACACAAGATCTTTATACTGGCTAATTTGAACATCAATAAAGCATTGTTCTCTTACTTCTAGAGCATGAACATCTTGTAACTAGCCAATCCTATAAGGTTAAGGATGCTTCATTTTATTCAACCCAAGTTTCTGAATCATGTCCTTAGAAAAAAGGTTATTAGTACTACCACTATCAACAATAACATCACAGAGTTTACATTCAAACTTACATTGGCTCCTAAACAAGGTACTCCTCTAACAAGGATCCTACTTTGTACCGAGCAATGTTCATCAAAGAAACAAGTTCTCTGATTCAAGTTCATTCTCATTCAACATAGCATTTCATCGGTCACCAAGCTTCTTCTGTGTACACTCAAAAGAATGGTCTCCTTCCTCTCCACAGTTATAGGAAGTACCTTTAATGATAACTCTACTTGTCTTCTTCTTCAGCTCCATAGGTTTCTATTCATCTTCTACATCAGTCAGTTTATTCTTGATCGAGTGATCAATCTTTTCTTTCCGTTACAGATTACTATGTTGTTTCCTCTTCAACTTATATTTTGCCTTCAGAGCGTACTGATAAGCATCTTCAACAGAATCAATCTTCAGCATAGTAAGCTCATCTCAAATATTAAATGTCAAACCATTCACATACCGAGCTACCTTTTCCTTACCAAGCTCTCAATGTCTAGATTGAATAGTAAGTTTGTACAATTCCTTGGTATAATCTTCAATAGAAAAATCCTTTTGTTTCAGATCTGCAACTTCTTAAACAAGTCAAAGTCATAGTCAGAAGGTATGAACTTATTGTTAGAAATAGGGAATACTGAGAGGGGGGGGGGTGAATTAGTATTCTACAAACTTTAACTTTTTCCCAATTATGGATATAACAAATTATCTTAGCACATGCATAACATAAGAAGCTAAACAACATGCATAGCAATAAAACTAAAGAACTCATAACACATTATTTGTTCTTGGGGAAACCCTGGCCAAGGGAAAACCCTGGTGGGGATGGTACCCACAAAGATCCACTAATCAAAAGTATCTTTTTAAGGATGTTGACCCTGTTAGGAGTCTATTACATGCATATAGTGTTTCAGTCCTAATTAAGGGACTATAGGCCTTGTTAGAAGCCTCAACCCTATTAGGAGTTGGCAATACAAAATGTGATTACCAGATGAGCCCACTACTCAAACAAGTAATATACAATATTCATTGATTATAAAATTAGGTCAAGGTACATAACCTTATACTACTTTCATTAATATCTCTTCGCTGCTCTTTACTATTGCTATTACATACATTTGTTACTTCTCTCTTACATTAAATCTTTACATATCTTTATACAAGTTATTAAGATTAATAACTTTTCAGTCAGCTATCATATTAAAAAATATCTTTATCCAAGGGTTAAAATATAGGATTTCATCCATTTGTATTGTTAAGTCATTATTTTGATAAACAAAATAATCCCTTAACTCTTTATCTATTTTGTCTTCATATTTTGTCATGTCGACTTAACACTGTCTTAAGTAAAATTGTCATAACTTCTTCCATACATGCCATACTGACTTGTGGTCTGAGGTGAGTCTTCAATAGTCACCATAAAGTCTATGTTCAAGTGCACAAGCACTGAACTTACTCTAATCAACATCGCAAACAAAAATTGTCCTCAGGTTCACTGGTAAAAATACACTGTCTCATACTTAGACAATTTGCATTGCGCTCTGACATACTAGTTCTCTGACCTGTGCAATCTTCATGTAGATCATATGTTTCCATAATGACAACATCTATGTAACCAACTAAGCAAAATTTCCAACAATCTCCCCCTTTGTCATTGGTGGCAACATATGAGAAAATTGGTGAAGTCTTAGCCTCCAAAAATTCAAAATTGTGGCCATAATACAAAATATATATGTACTGTCCTTATGACTTCATTAATCCTCTCTATATATTGTACTCCCCCTAAGAGTATGTATCATTAACAATTTTCTACTATATATCTCTCCTCCTTTGACAACAATGACAAAAAAAGGTAAGGAGGGTTACAAAACTATCTTCACAAAAAGTTATACCTTAATTTAATATTGCAAAGCTGGTAGGCTTGCAACACAATCTGAAAAATTGATCTTTATAGCCTCTAACTCTTTCTCCCATGATTTCTTAATTGAATCTCCCACACTGAGTAGTGTGCACAATCCATAAGATGCAATCTCACATGCTTGGAGATTCTCATAACTAAACTTCTGAAAAGATGTCTTGGCTGAAAGACATTCTTCCAGTTGCCCTTCAATAGTGCTCAAGTTTATAGAAACGTGCTCTCTTAAAAGAGTGAATCTCTTCAGCTTCATGTCCTTGTCATCTTCCAAAATTCTAATTTCATCATAGATCTTTCAAATTTTCTGCTCAATATCAAATACCTTCACATTGGGGCTCAAAAGAAGGTTTATCTCATTCTGAATTTCTACTTCCTTCATCTTCATCTTCTGAACTTCCTTTGTTACCAAGTTCTCTAATTTTTTACACTGAATGTACAAGGATTTTCCTCTTTCCAAATTCTTTCTCAAGTCCTTTATACTTATATCAAGGTTATTGATATCATTCCTGATATTTTGACTAATGTCCAAAAGTGTTTTGGCCTCATAAGCTACTTGATCTTTCATCTTTTCTATATCAGATAGATTTGTAAACTCATCATCAAAATTATTCATTACTTTCTTTGCTCTTACTAGAGGGTCATCTTTTGCAATCTGTGTAGTAATAATGCCTTTTAATTTCTCAGTAAGCTCCCTCAGGAATCTTTCAAGGCTCTTTACTTTCTTATTTTTATCGATGATCTTGTTCAAAGATGTGACCAATTCCATCTGATCATCATCATCTACCTCCTTTCCCAAATTCTCAATCATAGAACCAATTTGAGTTTTCTTGCCAGTCTCAGGTGTAAGACTAATTTCTTCTTGAGTGGGAATAGGATTTGGTTTCTCTGTCACTTTAGGTTCTACAACTATGGTTTCTATTTTCTCTTCTCCTTTGGTAGTCTCCTGATCTTCAAAAGCCAAATTGTCAACAATGTTTTCAAGATTCTTGAATAAGTTATCATCACTATCCAAGGTGATCTTAGTTCCTTCAACATTCATTACTTTGTCCTCAATATTTATGGCTGGTGGAGAGGGAATATCCTCTTGTTTTGCTTCTTCTACTTGATCTTTTGATTATGCTGCAATTGATGATTCTCCAACATTTTCTGACATTACCTTAATGATTGCTTACTCTATTTCTATGTTAACTTCTTCATATTTGCCTCCCATAATCTAAATAGTTCTCTTCTTGGTTCTCAAATGGGTGCTTAGATCATTCATAATCTGATTGAAGTGTACTTCATCTCTTACAACACAAAGCTTTCTTACAAGATTTTCTCTAATAGCTATGTATTCTTTTGATAGTCTCTTCTTCCTATTTACAAGTTTTTTATACAAGTCATCAGGTATCTTACCCTACATTGTATCAAATTTCTTATCAAATAAAATCATATGCTTCACCACTGCATTTTATAGATTCTGTCTTTCTGCATAATCATAAAGATCATAATATTTTTTCATCTCTGTAAAGTCTCCATCTTGAATGATCTATTCATTAACCTTTTATTAATTCAATCTCACTTAGATTTGACATTGCATTCAATTCTTTTGCCGCTTCTTTCCAAAAAGTTGATTCTATTAACTTGCAAAACTTAAAACTTCTTGCAATCTCGCAAAACATACTATTTTTCTTTGCGCTCTTAAACATAGCATTAGAACATCATATACTACCTTGCATTATCTGTGCAAGACTCAATTCATCATATATCAAATTCTACACTAATCTAAGTTCCTATTCTACTATAATTTTCATGAATTAAGTACTTTGAGATGGTTCAGGTAAAGATTCATTCTTACCATTTAATACTTCACCTTTCTGACTACCTTCAGTGCTGAATATGTCTCCTTGATCTATTCTTTTAACAAACTTCACTTCATCTGAGTTACTATAGCATCCTTTCTGACTATTTCTTCCATCTTCATTTCTTCTTGCATGACTTCTAGGATTAGGATTGGTATGAAAAACTCTATTTTTCATTTTGCAAAACCTTGTTGTGTGTCCAATCTTGTTACATATCTGACAAACTATTCCATTGTTTCCATATCTTGGTCCAGGCTGATTGATCCATGATCTACAATTTCTAGCAATGTGTCCAACCTTGTTGCACCTATAACAGACTACTCCATTTCTTCTATTCATATCTTCAGTAGGTTTCTTATCTGCATGGTTAGTATTTCTAAACATTCCACTATTATTGTTATTCTCAAAAAATTTAGGTTTTGTACATTCAATAGCTCTATGTCCAAAACCATGACAATTATAACAATAACCATTAAGAGGTTTAAATTTCTTACCTATGCAATCTCTCTTCATATGACCAGCAATATTACAAGCAAAACATCTACCTTTGAATTCTCTTTGCATACCTCTAGGTGATTCCTCTTACTTAGGTGGTTCTTCTTCCTTAGGTGTATCTTCATATTTGTTAGTCTCATCAAACTTCTTCTCATCCATGCTTTTAGATATTTTCAGATCTGGTTCCTTGCTTTCTTCATTTGCTTTAAAAGTTTTGAATCCAAGACCAGTCTTATCATAGAATGGTTTTTGATAAGATATTTGTTCATCAATCTTCTCACTAGTTGAATATAGTCTTTCAAGTTGCTACTTAGATTGAGTTAGTTCTCCTTTCACAATTGTATTTTATTTCTCAAGTTCAGCATACTGCAAACTAGCTTTCTCAAGTTCAGATGTTACTTTACCAAGTTTAGATTTTAGCCCTTCATTTTCAAGCTTAAGATTTTCATTCTCAGATTTGATTCATTCTTTCCATTTCCATCTTTCAAACTTAGCTTCAGATTTTATATCTTTAGTTCATGTTTAAGGATCTCATTTTCTTTCTCTAAGTTGTCATCAAAATCTTCAATATGAATTTTGGATTCCTTTTCAGATTTCAGATCTTCCAACTTGTTTTTTAGTTTCTGAATGAGGTTCTTTGCATCATCATATTTTCCTTTCAAAGTATCTCTTTCTTTAGTAAGCATATCAATCTACTCAAGAGTGTCTTCAAGATTCTTTTGTAGCTGATCCATATCCATAGAGATCTTACTCAAGATGCTAGGCTTTCCTTGAATGATTCTTTTCTGAGTAACTAAGCTCTGATACCAATTGTTAGAAATAGGGAATACTGGGAAGGGGGTGGGTGAATCAGTACTCTACAAACTTTAAATTTTGCCCAATTATGGATATAATAGATTATCTTAGCACATGCACAACATAAGAAGATAAACAACATGCATAGCAATAAAACTAAAGAACTCATAACACATTATTTGTTCTTGAGGAAACCCTAGCCAAGGAAAAACCTCGGTGGGGATGGTACCCAAAAAGATCCACTAATCAAAAGTATCTTGTTAAGGATGTTGACCCTGTTAGGAATCTAGTACATGCATATAGTGTCTCAGTCCTGATTAAGGGAGTATAGGCCTTGTTAGAAGCCTCAACCCTGTAAGGAGTTCACAGTACAAAATGTGATTACTAGATTATCCACTGCCCAAACAAGTAATATACAATATTCACCGATTAAAAAAGTAGGTCAAGGTACATAACCTTATACTGCTTGCATTAATATCTCTTCGCTGCTCTTCACTATCGCTATTAGATACATTCCCTACTTCTCTCTTACATTACATCTTTACATATCTTTGTACAAGTTATTAAGATTAATAACTTTTCAGTCAGCTATCATATTAAAAAATATCTTTATCCAAGGTTTAACATCTAGGATATCATCCCTTTATATTGTTAAGTCATTATTTTGATAAACAAAATAATCCCTTAACTCTTTATCTATTCTGTCCTATCGGCTTAACACTCTCTTAAGTAAAATTATCACAACTTCTTCTATACATGTCATACTAACTTGCAGTCTGAGGTGAGTCTTCAATAGTCACCATAGAGTCTATGTTCAAGTGCACAAGAAATAAACTTACTCCAATCAACATCACAAACAAAAACTATCATCAAGTTCACTAGTAAAAACACACTGTCTCATACTTAGACAATTTGCATTTCACTCTGACATACTAGTTCTTTGACCTGTGCAATCCTCATGTAGATCATATGTTTCCATAATGACAACATCTATGTAACCAACTCAGCCAAATTTCCAACACTTATCTTTCAGCTTTGTCACCATCAACCTCTACCAATTGATCTTCATTTCACCTTCATCTTCTCTATCTCTTTGTAGTTCTTTCCACCAATGAGAAGCATGTCCTTTCAACTTTGTCTATGCTAATCTCACCCAAAGAGGATCTTCAATTTCTTCTAGCTCAAAGAAATCTTCAAGTTCACCAATCCAATCAATCAAGCTCTCCAGCTTCAAAGTACCATAGAAAGTAGAAACTTCCATTCGGTAACTACTACTTAATTGAGCTCCAGATCTAGGCAACCAAGTAGTTTTGTCTTCACCAGATTTATCCCTCCTGTCATCAGCACTAGATCTACTAGGTTGAAATTTTTTAATAGCTTCATCATACCCATCTTTAGTACCAACATTCCAAGGTACACCAGTAACAACTCTCATGATCTCGGTGACCATGTCATTCTTCATCAACTCCATCTCAGATTTGAAATTTGGTTTCACCTTCTCTGAAATCCTAGATTCAATAGTCTGATAGAGATTAGGAAGTACTCTAGGGTCCAATCTTCTTGGAGGCTTCCTTAGAGATAAGAGAAACCATTTCCAACAAACCCTATAGTGACCACCTTGTGGCAATCTCTAAGTTGTATGCACGTCAGATCTCAACCTGCCACCTTGAACAAACAACTAGGAAAGATCCACAAGTTTAGTGCTCTAGATCTGTAATCCAGATCATATGATCTCTTCGCCAACAAGATCAACTTCGCAAGATCAGCCTTGCTAGGTCAGCCTTCACTCATTAAGATCAACTCTCACTCTGATACCACATAACATAGACCAAGGTAGAGATGATCCAATTAAGGACAATCCAGCCTTGTAGCTTCAAAATTACACAATGAAAAACCTAACACAACAAGATATTTAAATCAAATTTTCATTAACATTCCCAAGTGTAAGGCCTTCTGGGTTAGGGCCAATTACAACAAAAAAAAGTTCTTCTAGATCCACATAGATCTAATACAATCAAAGCTAGTTTGACTCTGAAAATAATCAACAACTAATGGAAACACTAAGGAAGATCTAAACTTGAGCTCACAAGCCTACAAGCAATTTCCTTGTCTCCAAGTGTGTAAACCACTAGCTTTGTAACTACATACTATTAGATAAAAATTTGATCTGCAAGATCATGCAAGATCTTTCCCACAACTTCACCAACTCCAACTTTTAGAACTTCAAATCTGATTTGCTAAGTCTTCCAAGTCATATGCTCCTCATGCTCATTGCTTAAACATCTACCCAAATACCCCCTCAAATACAAATCATCAGCCACAAGTTGGTTGGTTGAAACCATTAACTCCCCCCAAAAATTATTAAATGAAATACAAGTTGGCTTCAACTAGCCTTACAAACATTTAATTCAACACGTCAGCATGTAAAAAAGGTACCGACAATAAATGCACCAAGTCAGCCCAATAAATCACATAGAACTCCAGTCAGTAAACTAGAACTATCGACAAATAGTGAAATAACCAAGCATGCCAAGCATCACCAAGCACTAGTGTCGACTGAGCACGATAGGCATCGTCGAGTAACACTTTCATCGCACACTAGAGATTACTAAGTTCCTTCAGTGACTAAGCTTCCTTCAATCACTGAGACCATCAGTCAAGGCTGCAACTAAGTAACACTGACCAAAGAACACACCTCCATGTAGATTCACTAAGTACCCTAGAATACCCTTGCATCCAACATCCTAGGTTTGAAAATATTTTCATGTTAGGAATAGTCCCAAGAGATAACTGAGAAGGGGGGGGGGGGTGGGGGGGATGAATTAGTTATCTACAAGATTCAATTCTTTATCCAATTAAGTATACTTAAAAATAAAGAATAAACAAAATGGAAGAACACTTGAAAACAACACAATTATTTGGTTACGAGGAAATCCAAATAGGTAAAAACCTCGGTGGGACTTGGTACCCACTAATATTTTGTACTAGTGTATAATGATCCTTGTTAGAAGATCCTTTACCCTATTAGGAGTAGCTTTATAATATATTAAGTACAATAGACCTAGTCAAGGGTTAGACCCTGTTAGGAGTCTTTTGCAATTGTCCCTATTAGGGGAGAGGATGCACTATCCGAGATCTTCTTTTGATGGCTCAACACTTCTCACATTCTTCTTTGCTCTGCTTAATCAACCATGGACCACACTTCAGTAATCATAAATGACTGCCTATAAATATGTTTACTCCAAATGATATAATCAAGTTGGTCTATTAGAAGCACCTTGAAATCATATTAGACAAACCATAATAAACTCCAACAAAAATTCTATCAGCTCTACCATGCATGCAACTCATTCTGGGACATGTCTAATAAAATAATTATAGATGCACACTACACATTGTCGGCTCTACCAAAAAAATTGGAACTTTCTCTATAAACTAAATTAACTCATGCGATCTTAACCAAACATCAATAATGCTTCTCGAAGCTTAACTTAAAGGTCACATACCCTTAAGATAGGCGCAACTCAAGAAACAGTAAAATCTTTATCGACTCTTCTAAACAAACATAGGAAACTGCTATGGGCGAATAGCGAATGCATAACTTCACTTGCGTTCATCATCAAACTATACATCCATAACTAAAACATCACTAACATGTCTTCAACATATATACAAGTAGGCAAGGATCCTTGATAACTATATGGACAACCATACATAGAACACTTTCTGTTACTCTGTCAGGAACACTGCTAACACCAGCTACTATATAACTGTCTATACTAATAGTTAACCTCTACACCCATGATATCATGCTGATATCATGTCCATGCTATATATACTAAAAGCTTACTGCATAAGACTTCCATGCACGCTACTTTCCATATGTTGTCATCAATGACAAACATAGAGTTAGCACTGGCTTGCTGGCAAATCTCCAACAATCTCCCCCTTTGGAATTGATGGAAACATGTGGAATGAAAAACCACCACCAACCCAAATGAACATTTATTTTATAAAATTCTCCATTTCCTCTTCAAAACTCCCCCAAAGATGAATCCTCCAACTACTATAATTATTTTTAATATTCTCCATTTCCTCAACTGCACTGCTGTCATAATTGAATATTGCTCCCCCTTAGTATATTACTCCTCTTTTTACTTCTTTTTTTCATGACTCTATACATATACTCCCTCTTTGACATCAATGGAAAAGGGCACCATTCATTTTAAGCACCGATACTACTCCTGAGGTAGAGTAGTCAACCTTCCACCAGTCCCAGAGGATTGATGCCTTTCCTTCTTTCTTCTAAGTAGAAATAAGGAAGAGAATGACTCCCAACTTCTCCCTAAGATACTCAAAAGTATCCTTAGGCAAGGGATTGGAAATATATCTGCCAACTATTCTCTAGTACTCACATAGTCCAACTTGACTTCTTTCTCAACCACTTTCTCTCTTAAGAAGTGATACTTGATCTCAATGTGCTTTGTCTTTGCATGCATCACAGGGTTATTTGACATATTGATAGTGTTAGTGTTATCACAGTTAATAACAATAGGATAATCCATCTGAATTCCAAAATCTTTTATCATCTTCTTGATCCAAACAATTGTAGAACAATTCAAGGCTGCTACAACATACTCCACTTCTACTGTTGACTGGGAAATACAATTTTGTTTCTTGCTTGTCCAAGTGACAAGTCTATCACCAAGAAACACTGCTCCACCTGAAGTACTCTTTCTCTCATCAACACATCCTGCCTAATCTGCATCAATGTATACATGAAGCTCAACATTTTCTAAATTAGGATACCATAGACCATAATCTATAGTGCCCTGCAAGTATCTGGATATTCTCTTTACTACCATGAGGTGACTTTGTTTAGGCTCTACTAAAAATCTTCCAACTATGCCAACTGCATTGGAAATATCAGGTCTAGTTTGAGTAAGATATATGAGTTTACCAATCATAGACTTATACAATGTTATATCTACTATTGGTGAGTCATCTTCTTTTTTAAGCTTGCATCTAGTGATCATAGGAGTTCCTACTAGCTTGCAATCATCCATCTTGAATTTCTTCAGTATCTCTTTCACATACTTTGATTGATTAATGAAAATTCCTCTTTCTGTCTACTGCACATTTAGTCCCAAAAAGTACTTGATAGGACCAATCATACTCATCTCAAACTCAGTCTACATTTCTTTGGCAAATTCAACACTGAGTTTGTCATTACCTCCAAAGATAATGTCATCAACAAATATAGCTACAAGTAGTAAACCTTCAAATGTCTCTCTAATGAATAGATTATAATCTGCTACTCCTTTCTTGAATCCAATCTTTGTTAAGTATCCATCTAGTCTCTCATACCATGCTCTAGGGGATTACTTAAGTCCATAGAGGGATTTCTTCAATCTGCATACCATATCAGGTCTATATGATAAGGTGAATCCTTCAGGCTGCTCAATGTATACTTCTTCTTTTAAGTCTCCATTCAAGAATGCTGACTTGACATCCATATGATAAAATTTGAAGTTTTTGGCTGTAGCATAAGCTAAAAACAACTTAATAGCTTCTAATCTACTCATAGGTGCAAATGTGTCTGAATAATCAATGCCTTCTCTTTGCCCATATCCTTTACATACTAATCTTGCTTTGTTTCTTACTACTGTACCATCTTCATTCATCTTGTTTTTGAATATCCATTTTTTTCCAATCACATTCTTATCACTAGGTCTTGGGACCAGTTCCCAAGTGTCATTATTAAGAATCTGATCAAGTTCTTATTTCATAGCATCATGCCAATCTAAATTATTACAAGCATCTTCAACACTTAAAGGTTCAATCTGAGATAGTAAACATATTGCTTCACTGCTAGCTAAGTTCTTTTCTTGTGATCTTGTTAAGACTTTGCCGCTCTGATCTCCAATGATGTCTACCTTGAAATGATTTCTTGATGTGAACTTTGGAACTTTAGGTGATGCTGAATCATCAGCATTAGGAGTATTTTCTTCACTTGTCTTAGGGTCATTGAATAACACATCAATACTCTCAAACATTTCTTCAATAACTATCTCACTAGTAGAGGGTCTAGATTCTTCTTTAATCATTGGTGAGTAATCATGATATCTTTCTTGAATCATAAAATTTTCATCAATCTTTACATGAGAACTTTCAATGATCTTTTTCAATCTTAAATTGAAACATTTATAACCTTTACTTTTAGTAGAGTAACCAAGAAAAATACCTTCATCACTTCTTGCATCAAACTTTCTTACTACTTCATCCCTCTTGATGTAACACTTTCTTCCAAAGATTCTGAAGTATTTTACTATGGGAACATTACCAAACCATAGCTTATAAGGTGTTTTGTCAGTGCCAGGCCTTAATTGAATTCTATTGATGGTATAGAGTGTTGTATTGACCGCATCTCTCCAATAGGTGAGTGAAACTTTTCCTTCTATCATATTGGTGTATGTTGTATCAAGGATGATCAGATTCCTTCTTTCTATAATTCCATTCTGCTGAGGGGTTCTAGGTGCACTTAACTATCTCTTTATGCCATGTTTTTTGCAATATTCATAGAATCTGTCAGAGGTGAATTCTCCTCCTCTATCTGATCTCAAACATTTTATCTTTAGTCCAAATACATTCTCAACCTTAGCTTTGAATATTTTTAACTTCTCAAAATCTTCTAACTTATCTTTTATCAATGCTACCCACATCATCCTAGTATAATCATCAACAAACAAAATGCAATACCTTTCACCATAGTATGATATTGTTTGAGTTGGACCACATAGGTCTGTATGAATCAGATCCAACTTGTTTTCTGCTAAATTTTGCTTGCTCCTGAATGAATTTCTCACATTCTTCCCCATCACACATTCCCTGCGTATAGTATCATCTAACTTTTCTATGCTAGGTAGATCTCTTACTGCCTTTACATTTCTTATCTTCACTATGTTATCAAAATTGATATGACATAGTCTTTTATGCCACAACCAACTGTCATCAAGTTTAGCAACAAAACAACTTTCTTCTAAATTGAGTTGAAAAACATTACCTCTTGTCTTTGTGCTTGATGCAATCATAACACCATCTTTTTTGTTAATGATGCATTTTCCATCTTTGAACTCTAACTGATAGCCATTTCCAAGTAATTGTCCAACACTGAGAAGGTTATGTTTCAAACCATCAACATAAATAACATCATCAGTACTGTTATTTCCATCCAAAGTGATGGCTCCTCTACCAAATATAGGTTTAGAAGTGTTGTCTCCAAATCTGACCATACCTCCATTGTATTTGTCCAAATGAACAAACCTACCTTTATCACCTTTCATGTGATGTGAACAACCACTTTCTATAATCTAGTATTTCCTTATGTCAGCTTGTGAAATCAATGCTAGCTCTTGATTCTCTTTCTTGTCTACATGTACTGTCTTGTTATTCATTTTGTCTACAATAGAAATGAATCCAATTTCTTCTTCACTAGATTCTTCATTTGAAACTCCATCTCCAGCATAGTAGCATTCCTTAGAATACTTAGGCTTGTAATCCTTTTTGAACTTTCTAGCTCTAGTGGGACACTTAGATGCAAAGTGACCAATCTTATTACATGAAAAGCACATAAATGGTAATTGACCTTCATATTTTCCTTTTCATTTCTTTTCTCTTTTGGCAACCATAGCAATAAAATCATCTAGCATTTTATCTTCATCATCATCATCAAAATTATCAGAAGTGTTTGCAAATTTCTTACCATGAACTATTGCTTTAAAAGTTGTTTCACTCTTTCGTTTTGTCTTCAATCTTGAAATCTCAAAAGCTGAGATCTTGTTGATCAAGGTCTCTCTCTTGAAATTTGATGTAAGCTGCATGGTCTTATCAAGGACATTGATCTTTCTTTCATATTTAGGAGTAAGAGTAGTCATCAACTTATCCATAATGTCCTCCTCTGAAATCTCTCCACCATTGTTCCTGATTCCAACAACTGCTTCAATAATCCTCTGATTGTAAGCTGTGATATTTTCTTCAGGAAGCATCTCTAATGCATTGTATCTTTTCTTCGATGTCTTTCTACATGCATATTTTTCTTGTTTATCTCCTTCAAATGTGTCTTCTAGGTGCTTCCATAGTTTGTGGGCTATATCTACCTTTTTTACTTCTAAAAATTCACCATCAGATAGGGCACTGATAAAGGCTTCTTTAGCAATAGCATTATGATGAAACAATTCCTTTTGTATGTCAGTAGCATCATCTTTTGCAAGGTCTTCTAAGGTAGGAATCTTGGCTTCTTTGATGGTTACATTAAATACTTCAAAAGAAATGCACTACAAATGATTTACCACCTTGTTCTTCCAATCAAGATAATTCCCTCCATCAAACTTAGGACTTTCTTTCCTAAAGTACACCATCTGATCAACCTCAAGCTATTAAACTTTCTCTCTGAGGCACTTGGCTCTGATACTAATTATTAGGAATAGTCCCAAGAGATAACTGAGAAGGGGGGGGGGAGCGAATTAGTTATCTACAAGATTCAATTCTTTATCCAATTAAGTATACTTAAACATAAATAATAAACACAATGAAATAACACTTGAACACAACACCAATATTTGGTTATGAGGAAACCCAAATAGGTAAAAACCTCGGTAGGACTTGATACCCACTAATATTTTGTACTAGTGTATAATGATCCTTGTTAGAAGATCCTTTACCCTGTTAGGAGTAGCTTTACAATATATTAAGTATAGTAGACTTGGTCAAGGGTCAAACCCTATTAGGAGTCTTTTACAATTGTCCCTGTTAGGGAAGATGATGCACTATCTGAGAGCTCACTACTCAAAAGGGTGAAGGCTACAACCTTTTGAATAGCAGATACACACTATATCTGGATCTTGGTGAACTCCACTTTGACCTACTATCTGGATTAGTTCCAATCGATAGCACAAGTACTTTACTTGGTCACATAGACCTTAGTCTGATGGCTCAAAGCTTCACACACTCTTCTCTACTCTGCTTAATCAACCATGAACCACACTTTAGCAATCACAAATGACTACCTATAAATATCTTTCCTCCAAATGATATTATCAATTCGGGCTATTAGAACCACCTTGAAATCATATTAGAGAAACCATAATAAACTCCAAAAAATATTATGTCATCTCTACTATGCACGCAACTCATTCTGGGACCTATCTAATAAAATAATTGTAGACGCACGCTACACACTATAGGCTCTACCAAAAGAATTGGAACTTTCTTTGTAAGCTAAATTAACTCATGCACTCTTAACCAAATATCAATAACACTTATCCAAGCTTAACTCCAAGGGAACATACCCTTAAGAGAGGCACAACTCAAGAACCAATAAAATCTCTATTGGCTCTTCTGAACAAACATAGGAAACTGCTATGGGTGAAGAATGACTACATAACTTTAGTTGTGTTCATCATCAGACTATCTGTCCATAACTAAAACATCACTAACATGTCTTCAATGTATATCCATGCAAGGCTCCATGATAACTATACAGACAACCATACATACAACACTATCTATTACTCTATCAGGAACACTGCTGACACTAGCTGCTATATAACTATCTGTACTAATAGTTAACTTCTACGCCTATGATATCATGTTGATATCATGTCCATGCTACATATACCAAAAGCTTACTATGTAAGACATCCACACATGCTACTTTCCATATGTTGTCATCAATGACAAACATACAGTCAGTACTGGCCTGCTGGCAAATCTCCAATAGTTCATATCTGAGACAAACATCTTTCAGGATTCAACACATAAACCCTAAAATAGTTCTTCACATACAAGTCCTCCACCTTTTTAGCTTGCATACTCTTCCACTTTAGCTTCCTTTATCTCTTCAAGTCTTTCCTCAACAACACATAGGTCTATTCTCCATACTGATCATTCATTTTCTCTAGATCTACCAACTCAACCCAGCTACCAATACTCAGGCTTCTCCTACCGAGCATTGTATCTAGAAAATGCATCATGGAAAACTTCTTGTCATCCTTCTCAATAGTGAACACAATTCTAACATAGTCATACATAGCTCTGCAATCATATTGCCAAGGTCTACCAACCAATATATCAGAACTATCCATCTTCATAATGTCACATAACACATGATCCTTATACTAGCCAATCTGAACATCAATAAAGAATTTTTCTCTTACTTCTAGAGCATGAAAATCTTGTAACCAATTGATCCTATAAGGACAAGGATGCTTCATTCTATTCAACCCAAGTTTCTAAACCATGTCCTTAGCAAAAAGGTTATCATTACTACCACTATCAACAATAACATCATAGTGTTTACCTCCAGACTTGCATCTAGTCCTAAACAAGTTACTCCTCTACGAAGGTTCCTCCTTTGTACTAAGAAATGTTTTCCATAGAAACAAGTTCTCAAATTCAGGTTCATTCTCATTCATGACAATAGTTCATCAGTCACAAAGCTTCTTCTATGTACACTCAAAATAACGGTGTCCTTCCTCTCCATAATTATAGCAAGTACCTTTAATGATAACTCTACTTGTCTTCTTCTTTAGTTCCACAGGTTTCTGTTCATCTTCTGCATCAGTTAGTTTATCCTTCATTGAGTGATCAATCTTTTCTTTCCCTTGGGGATTACTATGTTGTTTCCTCTTCAACTTATCTTCTACCTTTAGAGCATACTAATAAGAATCTTCAACATAATCAATCTTTACCATACCAAGCTTGTCCTAAATATTGAATCTCAAACCATTCACATACTAAGCTACCTTTTCCTTAAAAAGCTCTTGGTGTCCAGACCAAATAGTAAGTTTGTAGAATTCCTCTATATAATCTTCAACAGAAAAATCCTTTTGTTTCAGATCTACAACTTCTTAAACAAGTCAAGCTCATAGTCAGAAGGTATGAACTTATCTTTCAACTTTGTCACCATCAACATCCATCGATTCCTCTTCATTTCACCTTCATGTTGTCTATCTCTTTGTAGTTCTTTCCACCAAAGAGCAGCATGTCCTTTCAACTTTGTCTATACTAATCTCACCCAAAGAGGATCTTCAATTTATTTCAGCTCAAAGAAATATTCTCGGGCTTCAAAGTACCAAAGAAAGTAGAAACTTCGATTCGGTAACTACTACTTAACTAAGCTCCACATCTAGGCAACTGAGCAGTTCTCTCTTCACCAAATCTATCCCTCTAGTCATCAACACTAGATTAACTAGGTTCAAAGTCTTCAGAAGCTTCCTAATAACCATCTTCAGTACCAACATTCTGAGGTAGGCCAGTAATATCTCTCACGATCTTGATGACCATGTCATTCTTCATCAACTCCATCTCAAATCTGAAATCTAATTTCACCTTCTCTGAAATCCTAGATTCAACACTATCACAGAGATTGGAAAGTACTCTAGGGTCCAATCTTCTCAGAGGCTTCCTTAAAGATAAGAGAAACCCTCTACAACAAACCCTACAATGACCACCTTGTGACAATCTCCAAGTTGTATGCAAGTCAGATCTCAATCTTCCACCTTGAACAAACAACTAGGGAAAGATCCACAAGTTTAGTGCTCTGGGTCTGAAATCCAGATCATACGATCTCTTCACCAACAAGATCAACTTTGCAAGACCAACCTTGCTAGGTCAACCTTCACTCCATAAGATCAACTAGATCACTCTGATACCACCTAACATAGACCAAGACAGAGAGGATCCAATTAAGGACAATCTAGCCTTGCAGCTTTAGAATTACACAATAGAAAACCCAACACATCAAGATATTTAAATCAAATTTTCATTAACATGCTTGATTGTAAAGCCTTCCAAGTTACGGCCAATTACAATAGAAAAAAATTCTTCTAGATCCACATAGATCCAATATAATCAAAGCTAGTTCAGCTCTGAAAACAATCAACAACTGATGGAAACCCTAAGGCATATCTAAACTTGAGCTCGCAAGCCTCCAAGCAATCTCCTTGTCTCCAAGTGTGCAAACCACTAGCTCTGTAACTACATACTATCAGATAACAAATTGATCAGTAAGATCATGGAAGATATTTTCCACAACTTTGCAAAATCAAGCTTTCAAAACCTCAGATCTAATTCACTAAGTCTTCCAAGTCATATTCTCCTCATGCTGGCTACTTAAACATCTACCTAAACACCCCCTTAAATACAAATCATCAGCCACAAGCCAGCTGGATGAAACCATTAACTCCCCCCAACAATTATTAAATGCAATACAAGTTAGCTTCAACTAGCCTTACAAAGATTTAATTCAACATGTCGGCCTATAATAGAAGCTACCAACAATAAATGCACCAAGTTGGCCCAGAAAATCACATAGAACTCTAGTCAGTAAACCAGAACTGTTGAGCAACAGTGAAATAACCAAGCATGCTAGGAATTGCCAAGCACAAATGTTGACTGAGCATCGCAAGCATCATCGAGTAACACTTTCACTGAGTGCTAGAGTTTACCAAGTTCCTTTAGTGACCGAGCTTCCTTCAATGACCAAGACCGTCGGTCAAGGCTACAACCAAGTAACACCGGCCCAACAACACACCTCAATGCAGATTCACTGAGTACCCTAGAATGCCCTTGTATCAATGCCCCATTTGATTGTTAAGAGAAAAAAATTTCAATGAAAGATTAAGCTCTAATTTGATGATATGCTCCTGATTTGATGATTATGATGTCGACCCTGATTTTCCAAATGTATGACCCCTTGGACATGAATTCAAATTTGATCCTTACAAAAGATATTGCATTTTTTATTGATTAGTGTGGAAACATAGTTCATTATGAGAAAATTTCAATTTGATTTTAGATAATGTATTTGTAATGCAGTGATAAAAAATGTCCCTAATTTGGCTTATTGGTTGTGAAAATTGGCTTCCTGGTCATGTTTTGCTAAACTACACTGCTTTTAGGTCAAAAATGTCTATATAAAGGGGCAAAAGTTCTTTTTACTATTCATTTTTAGCTTCTCTTTTGACTTTTCACTCTGAACCCCTTTTTGATGGTGATCCCAATCTGAGAGAATAGGTTCGAGGAAGGCCACCAATATTTGCATCTACCTAGCTATGGACATCTGATATGTACCCCGACAACTTATCTTGTTTGATTTTTGCATTTAATTTGGAAAAATTTGGATTTTTCTATGAAAAAGTTTTTTTTTTTCATTTTTCAAATTAAATATCCCATACAATTTTTTAAAGAGTGCATACACCCATCCTATTGCACAACCGTGGTTTTCTAGAGCGTGGACAACCTTTTCAATAGCACTTAAAAATGCTAGATATAGGGGATGTTTCACATCTGCCCTTTTCTACAATGCTTACACTTTTGTTTGCACTTTTAAAATGTTTAGTAGTGCGTATAGGGGTTTCCTGTAACACTTACTAAGTCTATAGCGTGTACACTTTGTTGTAGTGCATATGATTAGTTGCATTGCACATTTGATATTTTAAACTGCACATTTTATTTTCAACACTTTTAAGTAATGTAATAGCATGTACACCATGTTTGGTCAAACTTGCGAGCCTCTAAGTCAATTTTTCATTCCATCTTATGTCGTCAATGTTTTGATTGGCTTAGATTTTTGAGTTTTACTTCTAGCAAGTTGCATGATGTCAGTTCGAGTCATTTGATGGTCAATCTTAATTTAGATCATGGATGATGATAGATTTTCTATCCTCTCTAAGTAGAATCAAGAAAATTGATTGTGGTTTGATTAGGCTTGACTGTTTGATTGACTTAAGATGATCCAATATGTAGTGATTTTGATTTTTGATGTGTTTAAACTTACTTTTGTAGGCTTAGCTTCAGAAGCTAGGTGTCTGAGGCTTGTATCCATTATCGTTTGATGTGATCGATGACTTGAGTAGAGCTGAACATTGAGTCAGAGGCCATTATGGTTTATCTTTCCTTCTCTCTCCCTTGATTCCATGTGAATCAAGGTCTACTTAGAGCTATGGTATAGCACTGGCACTCTGACCATAACACTTTCCACTTGCCTATGGGAGAGATGACTATCACTCCAAAGGATGTCTATTAGTTGTTGCAGATCCCTACTCATGGGGAGATCATGTATTATGACTAGGTATATGATGGGATAGTATGTCAACATCTATTTGTAGATCCCACTATTAGAGATGAGAGCATTCAGTAGGCTAAGTTTCCTTCTTTCCCTATGCTTCCTGTCATTCTTGGTGCACTCGTTGGTGGCTTCCTGGTTCTTGATCAGCGATGTCATGGTTTTGTTATTGGTTGGGGCTGAATTCTTGAGGATCTAATTTCTCATCCTCAGAGGTTTGATTGGGGCTCTTGTGTGTTGGCCCAGTTGTATCATGAGCTACATGTTGTGTATCATCACAGGGTGAACCTGCAATAGTGGGTTACACTTTTTGTCTGAATGGACACTTAACTCTACATTTTGAAAATAACTTTTAGATTCAGATGCATATTTTCGTTAAACCATTTGAAATCAAAAGATGAAAAAAATTAGAGTCTTTTAGGATTCTTTGTCTAGATTCTAAATATATTTTTTATTTTTATTTTTGAGTTGATTTGAATAGTTTTTTCTTTCTCTAGCAAAAAATGGTATGTTACTGAAAACGTCATTTTCAAAGAGTTACATTGTTTTCATAGAGCATAGCTTTTTTTAATAAAATAGATATCAATGTGTTTCTTTAAAATTTAGTTTTGTAACATCCATAAAGAGGGCATGTAATTGGTTTTACAATAGTATCATGATTAATGCATATTTTATTAACATTTGAAGTTGACTAAACCGTAATTTTGACATACCTTGACACATAGTTTATAAGTTGTCATGTATTTGTCCAATTTCTTTTTTTTCTTTTTATGATAGAAATATAAATTCAATACCTAAGGCATAGACATTTTTTAGATTTTTTTTTCTCTCATTTTCTATTTTTCCATAAGTTTCAAATATAGAGGTAGACATACCGTGAAATATCTATGTTTAGTAAAACTAAAAATATAGTCATTATAAACTTAATATATATAAACATTTTAATCATTGGAAAGATTTTTCTCAGTAATACCTTACTATATAGATAGGTTTTTCAAATGGATTCATTTGATCTACCAAAAGATAAAGTCGAAGTGATTTTTTGTCAGCATTTTAATAGGTACGAAGGAGACTCCATTGTAGGTATGAATGAGGAGTATAGATGTTATATCAATGTTTTTTTAATCTAAGAGGATTTGAGATAACCATTTGTAATTAATTCCTTCAAATGGACCCTCGCAAGGATTAAATCATCATATTTTATTAAAAATATGTAATTTTAGCAAAAATCAACATGTGTAAAAAAATGTAACCCACTATTGTGGGGTCACCCCGCGGTGCTACTCTCTTCGCTCGAGTAGTCTTACTATAGCTGTGGACCTAGGAGCACATTCCTATTACACGTCCTATATTTTTTCATCATCAAGATGTAGGTTGGTCATTCATCTAGATGTACAAAGGTATGGTTGTGTAGGCCCACTTGGGAAACTTAGATTATTGGTATCATATCATTGATGATATCGATCACATGGTTTGACGACCTTATATCGCTTTTGATCCATGGATGTAGGATGTAGCTGAGCTTCCATACATGTGCATGTCATGGTGGATGATAGGGCAGATGCCCTTGCTTATTGAGAGGTTTTTCTTCTAGCAAGTTCTACAACAGTATAGCTGGATATAGGGGATGCCATAGGGGCTAGCCCTATATGCTTGTGTACAAGTGGAGAGGTCCCTTTGAGGCCCTCAAATTGATTACTAGACTACTTGAGATACATTACTATAGCTTCCCCATCTTGCATGGGATATGAGGGATCACATCATTGACACCGACATGACCGACAATTATGTACAGTGGTTTGTATAGAACCCTTTTCCAATATTTACAGATCCAGCCGAGCTGGTGCCCAAGATAGAGGAGTCACATAATGATGGTGGGGATGGTGGTGATGGTGGTGGTGGTGGAAGGAGATCTGGTCATCGATGATGATGAGGGTGACATGGTGATAGATGAGGCAAGGTTGTTATACCTATTATTTCTACCCCTCTCCTATCACAAGTGGAGTGTGGATGAGGGGTGGTCCATTCAGAGCACTCCATCAGGTTAGGGTTGACAGATTGGCCAGATTGGTCCAACACAGAGTGTGAGTATTCAGATAGGTGGGTGTATAGGTTGTTGTTGATGTGGATGCATAGGCAGTGTTAGTACTTTTTCTTGAACCCTTTGATTCTAAAAGAGAAAATGATAACCAGAGATAGGATATTTATTTGATTGTTAGAGATCTACTTCTTTGTACAAATCAGAGGACAAGAAGGGTGATAACATTGACAAGGCATACAACCTTCTTCACTTTGAGTTCCTCTCACTCAGGTGGGTACACCTCATCTGCACACACATAATTCCTTATTACATATAACAGACCTATAGGTACATCACTTTTTGGAATAGTTTCAGACTTTTAGAGGACAAGTACCCCAGTGCTCACCAGATCTAATGCAAAATCCCACTTGCATACAATGAATCTGAAAACTCAAAAAACTTCCTAAATCCTCCTATCAACATGAAAGGAAAAATGTTATCATTTATGTTTTGGGTGGGATGGACCTCTAAAAAACCCCAAATCCCTCAAAGACCAGTTCCTTATCCAATGGGAAATAGAGTCAAATAGATCATTGAAATAGAAAGCTAAAGAAACAAGAAAACAACACAACTTTAATATGTGATGCATTACATCAAACATACATCATTTATCCAATTCTACTTATGAATCCACCTATGTATTTTGATATGCAATCTCCTATTCAAAGAATTTAACTATCCCCTTGGAAGAGACTTGGAAATAGGAAACACATTGATCAATAATGCACTAAAAGATAAAGATGAAATAACCTTGATATCTCACTTCATACACAACTGAAAATGAATCTTGAACTCAGTTATTTCCTTGAGATAACTCTATTGTAAACTCACAAGAGAAAAACTAAAACACCCTTGATGCTTTAACTAATAAATTTTAGGAACAAATGGAGACAATTTTGATAACAGGTAATCAGTGCTGAAAATTCATTCAAATGCTAGACTATTACAAGACAAATCATCATCTGAGACCAGAAAGGAATCAGGAAAAAACCCTAAAAGAAGAGAAGAGGGTCATATTTACTGCAGGATCCACTCATGGAACTAGTCCAGAAAAGATTACAGAGAATTTAGATTGCAAAATTTCTACTAGACCTGGAACTCCCCCCCCCCCCCTTTGAAAAAATGGAGAAGAATAAAAGATAAAGGAAAAAGAGAGCCAATTTCAACAAACTAGCACCTATCAATTTTCATCAAAATATCTTCTAATCCATTTTGTTTCTACAACTGCCTTTATCTTTACAATCATTTCTCCCTCCAAATTTGCATCCTTTTCAAACTGGTCACTTTCAACTACGTTTACGTCTACAAATAGATTTGATTTCAAAATCAAAACCTCTTAGTACTCTTTCCCACTAATTTGAAACTAAAAATAAACATTTTCACTAGATTCATTATCTTCTCCCATTTCTGAAAACATATAAAATGTCTATGTTTAGATAAAAATTGAACCTCCAGACATCAAATCTCGGATCAAGTTCACCATTTAAATTTTTTGAATTTATTCAAATGTCTGGACTGTGTTATCTTTTAAATATTTTGAGATGTTTTACATCTTCATATACTACCCAAAAGTCACTAGAATTTTCCAAGTGTCACCAGTCGATTGGTGCTCAAACGTAACTCAAGTCATGACCCCTGATTGGGAGATTGGGTGACTACACTTGTTCTCCACATCTCTAGATGAATCTCTTAACCATGGTTACATCTAGAGAACTAGAAACTAAGCCATTCTCTAGATCTCTAAATGATTTCTTGACCTTGGGTTAAATTCAGAGATTAGGCTACCAGCCTTGAGTCTCCAAGTCTCTCAATGCTCTTTTGGCAACCTGGAAACTAGGCAGTCTCATGATCTCTAGATTTTTGGCCTCTAATTGCTAGCATTTGGAGATTGAGAAGCTAACCATCCACCAGATCTCTAGATTTCAAAAACTTAACCATGAGTATCTGGACACTGAGCGACCATGTAGTCTCTGAATTGCGCAATATTTGGTCCTTAACCACTAACATCTGGTGACTCGGTGACTAACATCATTTTCTAGGTCTCCAGATTTTCACCTAACTATCGGTTTCATCTCGTGACTACACGACTAGCTGCCACATGTCCACCTTGTCCTTTCCACCTCCATCACCTCTCTACAAAATTATCTTAGCTATGGGCCCATCGACATGCTTCTTGAGGTAATCTCCATGGGATCACATGTAGAGCCTCTAGCTCTTTCATCTAACTCCTTACATGAGTGACATATGTTTTAAACATCACATAGTTCATTTTTGGGATGAATGTGGGTTAATGGTTTCGGAGGTTTTAAGGACTTCACTTAAAATTTTGTAAATAGCACCCTATTGGCACACATACACAAGAAGGCCCACAAGGCAGAGGAAGCACAAGTTTTTCTTCTTTACTTCCATTTACCTTATATTGGAGTGCTAGTTTATTTAAAAACCTTAAAAGCCCAATTCGGGGTGCATGTGGGATAAACCCACATGCACACCCAACACATTTTTATTCTCCTTCAGCTTGTGCACATTCAATAAATAATGTTTAACATGGTACTTCTCTTTCAACTTAAAACTTATACATTATAGCCCTTTAAGATTTGCTCAATTCCCCCATTAGCATACGCACCCTCCTAGCCAAGACATGCCCAATTATCATGTGTGGTAGCCTCCATTTGCACAAGGGACTTTGTTTGAAGACAATCATGAGCCTCCACATTTTCTAGGCTCCCTTCACTTTTTATTTGTGCATTACTTACTGCCAACCCCTTCACATTGACTTTTTTATTACTCCAAGACACTCCGCAGACAAAATTTTGGACTTCCAACCAATTATCTTGCCCAATGTGTGAGCCTCTTATGTTACACAGGCTCCATTTCCTACTCACACATCCTTCCAAATGAAGGACATCCTCTAGCCAATGCATAGAAACTTGTAGTCTATGTGCTCATGCACATATTCAAATTAATATGCACCCTCCACATTCACACAAACTTCCATTTACTACATAGATCACCTCTTGCTTTTACACAAGGCTATGCATCCCCAAGAAGATGCACTTGTCCAATGTGTGAGTCCCCCCTTGCATGTGTCTCATGCAAAACACTTTCTCCTACTTTTCTAGATGCGCTAGCAACTGCAAAATCATGACATTCATGCTCCCTTCCACTAGTGTTTTAATGTTGGTGTTTTGTTGCATGACCCCCCATGCAAGCCTCTTGCATTTTTTCATTCTGTCCAATTTTTTTTAAACAATGGCTATGTATGGTGTGCACCCAATTCAAATATACACTTCCCTCCATCCATCTTTGATATCATGCATGGGTAGTTTAGCTGCTCTCCTTTTGTTTCATCTTACACAAATGGAAAGACATTATTTTATCTTACTTACAATGTTGGCCTCCCTTCCATCCTCATGCATGGTATTTCAGCTATGCTCATTGGATTTGTTTGGAAAACAAAAAAATATTAGTTAATCTTTGTTGGAAATTTGGCTAATGTGGATGCATAGATGTTGTCATTATGGAAACAAATGATCTCTATTGAGAGCGTAGAAGCTGGAATGCAAGTATGGCAAGTTGAAGGAAGAAATTTTCTAAGTATTGATACAGTGATCTTGACAGAGCACCCGATGAAGATTTAGTTGGCAACATCCACTGGAGCAATTTTTTTTTTTGTACAGTTAACTGAAGCTTCTATAGAGTATGAGGATACCCCATCTCAGTGTGCATAAAGTTTGGAGCAGTACGGACAAAGTTATTTGAAGTTTACCGAAGATAGTTTTTGCAGACAAAATAGTTTTGGAGACAATATTAGCGAAAGAGTTAAGGGATTATTTTTGCTTTTCAAAATAATGACTTAACATTATGAAGGGATGACATCCTAGATGTTTACTCTTGGATAAATATTTTGGAAGCTGACCATGTAAAGTTATTATCTTTAATAACTCATATATTATGCATACTTGAAATGTAATGAAATAGAGAAGAGTGATATGTAAAAAGAAAGAAAAGATAACTTGTGATAGTTGTTTATTGTGATAGCAGCAAAGGCTATTGATGCAAAGTTGTAAGCAGTACCATATTATAGTCAGAAACATTTTGTATTACCTGTTTGGGCAGTGAGCTCAGTTGGTGATCAGGTTTTGTAATCTAACTCCTAATAGGGTTAAGGCTTCTAACAAGGCCTAAAGTCCTTTAACCATGATAGATCTACTATATATTGTAAATTGACTCCTAACAGGGTCCAATATCCCTAACAAGATACTTTTGATTAGTGATCTTTATGGGTACCATCCCCACTAGGGTTTTCCCTTGGCCGGGGTTTCCTCGAGAACATATGATGTGTTATGAGTTCTTTCTATTTACTGCTATGTTTGTTAATCAGCTTGATAATCTTTGTATGCACTAAAGTAATCTATTATATCCATAAGTGGGCAAAAGAAAAAGTTTGTGAAATACTGATTCACCCCCCCCCCCCCCCCCTCTCTGTATTTCCTATTTCTAACAATTGGTATCAGAGCATAGTTACTCAGAGAAGGAACATTCAAGGAAAGTTTAGCAGCTTGAGTAAGATCTCTATGGATATGGATCAACTTTAGAAGAATCTTGAAGAAGCTCTTGATCAGATTGATATGCTTACTAATGAAAGAAACTCCTTAAGAAGAAAATATGAAGATGCAAAGAATGCTATTGACAAATTAAAAGGTAAGATTGAAGATCTAAAATCTGAAAAGAAATCTGATATGCTTGTTGAAGATTGTGATGAGTTAGAAAAATAAAATGAGATCCTTAAGCATGAGTTGAAGATAGTAAATTTGAAGCTTAGTATGAAAGATGGAAATTTGAGATTTGATAATGAAAAATTGAAAATTGAGAATGAAGATTTGAGGTCAAGACTTGAAAAGGAAACATCTGAATCTGAAAAAGTAAAAGTGCAGTATGTGGAACTTGAGAAGTATAATAAAATTGTGAAAGGTGAATTAACTCAATCTAAACAACAACTTGAAAGGCTATATTCAAAAAGTGATAAGACTAGAAAACAAATTTCTTTTGAAGAACCATTCTTTGATAGGACTGGATTTGGATATAGTATGTTTAGAACAAACCATGAAAGTAAGAAGCCAGATCTGAAGACATCTGAAAGTGTGGAGGAAATAAAACTAGATGAGAACACATTGGAAGATCCACCTAAAGAAGAACCACCTAGAGAGAAAGAAGAATCAAAGCAAGAAGAATCAAAATAGGAAGAATCATCTAAAGGTATGCAAAGAGAATTCAAAGGTAGATGTTTTGCTTATAATCTATTGGGCACATGAAGAGAGATTGCATAGGTAAGCAATTTAAACCTCTTAATGGACATTGTTATAATTGTCATAGTTTTGGACATAGAGCTAATGAATGTAGAAGACCTAAAGTAATTTTGAATAATTATGATAGAATGATTGGGAATACTAACAATGCAAATAATAAATCTATTGAAGAAATGAATCAAAGAAAAGTGGTAGTATGTTTTAGATGCAACAAAGTAGGACATATTGCTAGAAATTGTAGGTCATAGATTAACCAACAAGGACAGAGATTTGGAAACAATGGAATCATCTATCAGATATGCAACAAGTTTTGACACTCAGCAAGATTTTGCAGAATGAACAATGTAGGTTATCATCATAACCCTAACCCTAGGAACAATGCAAGAAGGAATGAAAATGCAGGAAACAAAGAGAAAGGTTGCTGTAGCAATAAAGATGAAGTAAAATTTGACAAAGGCATAGATCAAGGAGGTATAGTAAGTACTAAAAGTAGTCAGGAAGGTAATGTAACCAATGGTAAGGATGAATCTTTACCTGACCCTTCTTTAAGTACTTAAATTATGTAAGTTTCTATAGTTTAGGACTTAGGATTAGTGTAGATTAGGAATTTGAATGAGTTAAGTTTTGCACAGTTAGATATAGGTTTATTATGTTGTACTAATGCTATGGTTAAGTGTGCAAAAGAAAATATTGTGTTTTGCGAGGTAACATAAATTTTTATGGTTGCAGGTTTGTAGAATCAGCTTTTTGAGGTTTTAGCAGAAAAATGAATGAATGTGATGTCAGATCGAGTTAATGTGAAGTGTTATAAGGTCAAAATTGAATTTATTACAATTAAAAAGTGATTGAAAAGTGATTTGAAAGAAGAAAAGTGAGTTGAGGATGATTTGAAGAAGTTTGGAAGCAGTTTGCAGCGACGATCATACCGAAACCCTAGATTTGCAATGTTGAGGTATTTTTTGATCTTTAATCAATTGATAAGATGGATATTTCTATGGTTCATAATTTTAAGGATAAGAATAGACCAAAGATTAAGAAAGAACTAGTAGAACCAACTGAACTTGATGATAGTCTAGCATTATCATACGTACCAGATAGAGTATTGCACATTGAGAATGTTAAAGGATATTTAGGTTGCAAGTTTGAAACTTTGGGAGATGCAGATTTTAGTGATGATTATAGGAAATTGTACAACCAAGACATGTCAGTTAAACTAGCTTATGGACACCTAGAGAACAATGAAATTATCAAATATTCCATGAAGTATGAATTCAATGATGAGGAATGTACCAAGATCATTTTAAGTAGAATCCACAATGGGAAATTCTAGATGGAGGATAGAGTTGTTGATATAACTGCCAACCTAATTCATGAAGTTACTAGATTATCAAAAGTTGGAGAGATTCCACTAAATGAAAAGAACATGAGAAAGATTGTTTTAGATAACATTGGATCTAGTTATAATGGTAGAGGAATTGTGATAAGTAAGATTAAGAAAGATGATGTTAGGTACCTTTGCAAGATCCTAACAACTAAATTCTATGGTAGTTCAAGGGAAGATGACATGGCTGCAGGAATGATTCATGTAGCTTATCTTATGTGTATTGAGAAGAAACCAGTAGACCTATGTGAAATTTTGAAAATTCAGTTATTTGAGAACATAGAAAAGATTAAGAAGGCTAAGTACACATAGTTTAGGTTTTCATCTCTGATAACCTATATGTTTTTTCATATTTTGAGAAGATTTCCTTACATAGTTGATTGGAGTGACAATGTGAACACAATGGAAAGAATAAATGCAGTCTACATGAAGCACCTTTTTGATAAAGTTAATGACAGTGTGAAGCTTGTATTGAAGACTTTTCAGAATATTGTTAAGAGCAAATCAAGGATTCCTCAATCCTTAGTTGAAAAGCATAGAGATGACATTTGTTTTCTGGTTGACACTGATTTCACCTACATTGAAGCAGTTGAGCCTAGAATGGAATTCATAGACCCTCTTGGCTATGAAATATCTGAAGCAGAAACAATAGGATATGTGAATAGATTGTTAAAGTGTGAGTTGGATGGTCATGCAAATAGGTTTGGAACCTATGAAGAGAATTTTGAACTCTGCAATAAGTTTGAGAGAAAAGAAGCAATCTAGTAAGAGAGTTGAATCTACTATGAAGAAAATATTGAAAGAATCTGGTATGTCAAGTCATGAGTTTGACATAGCTAAGAAGACTGCAAAAGCCTTGAAGCAAAGTGAAAATCTTGTAATTTCACCTAAGACATTAAGTGCAGATTATGTTGACCCTATTGTAGTAAAGGTAAAAGTTGAAGTACTTGAAAAAGATGAAGGAGATAAATCTTTTTCTCCTATTCCTAGCAAAAGAGTAAAAGTGAGTGTAATAGGACCCGAAAAGAGACAGAAAGTGGTTGTACCACCTATACCTAGAAATGTAGTTGTAATTAAAGATGATGATGTAGTTTCAATCAAGAAGAAAACTTGGAAACCAAGAATTGAAAGAGTTAATGAAGATATATTGAAACATGGAGACTTCACTAAGTTGAATAAATTCTATGATCTATATGGATCATTTGATAGATTGAACTTTGAAAATGCAATGGTTACACACATGATTATGGCAGATAAGAAACTTAGCACTATTCATGGTAAGATCCCAGAAGATTTGTATAACAGACTTGTGAATAGAAAACAGAGAGCACAAGAAGAGGACACAAAGATGAGAGAACATGTAATCAGATAGTTCTGTGAAGTTAAGGATGAAGATCATTTGAAGAGATTCTTGAAGTCTCTTGGAACTTTATTGAGAACTAAGAGAAGAACAATCTTTATAATGGGAGGCAAAAAGGAGGAAGTACAGAAAGAGACAAAGCAAGTAGTAATGCAAGTTCTTGTAGATATAGTTGTAGAAAAGCATGTTGAATCAGACCCTCAGTAGAAGCAATTAGAGGAACCACATGCAGAGGAAGTTGGTATTGAAGAAGTTCCATCTTCTTCACATATCAATATTGGCAACAAATCAATGGATATTGAAGGCACCAAAGTGACTCTAGAATCAAATGATGTAGTATTTCATGATCTAGGAAACATTATTGACAATTTGGCTTTGGGAGAGAAAGAAAAGGTCATAGAATTAGAGAAGAATATAGAGGCAGAGGAAGCACCAACTATATCAGAATCAGTTCTAGCAAAGCAGTCAGTTAAAGGCAAACAAATTTTGACAGAGGTCACTACCTCTAGTGCACCTTCTATACCAGTTGAAGACATTAGTGCACCTGACAGTAAGTAGAGGCATATTGGTTCAATGTTTGAAGACCTTGGAAAAGAAGTTGAAGATGATGATCAGCTTGAGTTCATCACATCTCTGAATAAAATTATTAGAAAGAATAAGAAGGTGAAAGACCTTGAAGGCAACATTAGAGTTTTGACAGAGAAACTTGAGAGTGTGATCAGCACTAAGGTATCTGAATTGGATCCACATGAGAAAGATTAAAATGGTAATGAATTCTTTTGACTCTGAATTCTCTAACTTGAAGGATATTGCTAGAATAAAAGTTCAGGAAGACTTTGAAGCAGAAATGCAACAAACTTTAAGTGTAAATATTCGAAATGATATTGGTAGTTTAGATGTATGCATAAAGAATTTGAGGAGACATTTTGAGACAGGAAAGAATTTGTACATACAATGCACTAAATCAGAAATCCTAACAGTTGAAGAGGATAAGAAGATCAGAGAGAAGTTAGATGCTATTACAGCTGAGACAAACACCTTGACAAGCCCTAATGTCAAGATAAGTTATGTAGAGAAGAACATAAGGAAATTGAAAGATGAAATCAGAATGTTAGCAGAGGAGAAGAATAGAAAGATGATCAGGGTTAACATCTTGAGAGAGCATGTCTCAATTAAGATATCAATTGTTGAAAATCAAATTGAGCAGTGTCTTTCAGCAAAGACATCATTTTAGAAGTTTAGCTTCAATTCCCTGCAAGCTTGTCAGACAGCAGCATACGGATTGAGTACTCTACTCAATGTTGATGAATCCATCAGGAAGATATGGGAGAAAGATTTTGAATCTTGGAAGTTAGAGTTTGGTGATTGTGTTGCAAGCCTACCGGCTTTGCAATAACTGATAATAAGGTATAAAGTTTTTGAAATTTTTGTACACCCTATCTTTGTCATTGTTGTCAAAGGGGGAGAGATAGCAGAAAATTGAATATATGTTGAGGAAGGATAATCATAGGGGGAGCTATTCTATGGAGTATGATATTGTATACATATTGTATAACTTTTGGCCACAATTTATTATAAGTGTTTTTCAAGTTTTGTTTGCACACTTAGCCAATTTTCCCATATGTTGCCACCAATGACAAAGGGGGAGATTGTTGGCAATTTGGCTAATGTGGATGCATATATGTTTTCATTATGGAAACATATGATCTCTATTGAGAGCGTAGAATCTGGAATGCAAGTATGGCAAGTTGAAGGAAGAAATTGTCTAAGTATGGATACAGTGATCCTGATAGAGCACCCGATAAAGATTTAGTTGGCGACGTCCACTGGAGCAATATTTTTGTTTGCACAATTAACTAAAGCTTCTATAGAGTATGAGGATACCCCATCTTAGTGTACATAAAGTTTGGAGTAGTACAGAAAAAGTTATTCAAAATTTACTGAAGATGGTTTTACAGACAAAACAGTTTTGGAGACAGTATTAGTGAAAGAGTTAAGGGATTATTTTTGCTTTTCAAAATAATGACTTAACATTATGAAGGGATGGCATCCTAGATGCTTAATCTTGGATAAAGATTTTGGAAGCTGAGCATGTAAATTTATTAGCTTTAATAAATCATATATTAGGCATACTTGAAATGTAATGAAATAGAGAAGAGTGATATGTAAAAAGAAAGAAAAGATAACTTGCGATAGTTGTTTTTTGTGATAGCAGCAAAGGATATTGATGAAAAGTTGTAAGTAGTACCATATTATAGTCAGAAACATTTTGTATTACCTATTTTGGCAGTGAACTCAGCTAGTGATCAGGTTTTGTAATCTAACTCTAACAGGGTTAAGGCTTCTAACAAGGCCTAAAGTCTTTTAACCATGATAGATCTACTATATATTGTAAATTGACTCCTAATAGGGTACAATATCCCTAACAAGATACTTTTGATTAGTGATCTTTGTGGGTACCATCCCCACTAGGGTTTTCCCTTGGCCAGGGTTTCCTCGAGAACATATGATGTGTTATGAGTTCTTTCTATTTACTGCTATGTTTGTTAATCAGCTTGATAATCTTTGTATGCACTAAAGTAATCTGTTATATACATAAGTGAGCAAAAGAAAAAGTTTGTGAAATACTGATTCACCCCCCCCTCTCAGTATTTCCTATTTCTAACAATCTTAATCTTTTGGTTTGATTTGTCGAAGATGATCACAAACTTAGTCTTAACTTTTATGGGAAAATGGCAATACGGCCTGAATTAATTTTCTTTAATAAAAGCCTTAGCAAGAGAGATCCTCAAGAGTCTGGCAAGGTGCCAAGATCCAACATAAATAATTCCAATTCAAATATATCTGTAAATCCTATCCACCAACACATATAAGTTTGAGGTTCAACCTTATGCTCCACAACAGATATATTTGAAAGTCTTAATATCTGCACTTCATCCCACCAAAGGTTGAGGGTCAAGGACATGTTATCAACCACACAACACAAATAGTGATGAGAAGCACTTCCATAAATTAAAGAGAAAATAGTGAAACAAAATCATGTCCAACTATTTTTTAGGTGGCTAAACTATAAGATGCTCATCTCAACCCCAAGACTATGGTATATTTAAAAAGATATTTTGACCACATCAGTAAGTATGGGAAAAATTATAGCTAGAAATCTGCATCCCATCAGTTTCAAGAACTCCCTTAAGCACATGCCACGGAGTTAAGCATGCACATTGAGAACAATATGTAACTTTGTAAAGATAGATGCCCTCATCATACTATAATGGAGTCACTCAGAGAAAAAAAACCATGATGCATTGGAATTTAAATATATAGTCCACCTTTTCACACATTAGCAAAACCAATCATGAGAATCAACTAGCCTCGCAAAACTGGCCTAAAAAATTGACAAAAAGCCATCACAGGATCACGCCATCAGGAGTAAAAGTTTTCCTCCAACATCATAGCATGCCAGTCAAGGTAAAATTCTCATAAAGATTTTAGCTAAAAGTTAATAATGATCAAACATGACCACTTAGAAACATTGCATCAGTCTGAACTGCCAAGATCACACAAGTCACCTCCGAAACTGGCTTTAAAAACTCACCACTAAAAATTTCATGAACCAAAAACTTGGTCATTGATACACCCCCATACAAGGTAAACAGATCCATAATCATCTTTCCAAAAATATCACATTGTGAAATGCAGTCAAACACCAAAGTCAACTCGTTAAAAATATTTTGGAACAAAATAGTGAGATAAGCAGAAATTAGGTTTGGAATTGGCCTGGGAAAGTGATCAGATGGATTGGTAGAGACCTAAAAATCCTAGGGAAAGTACACTTCAAAGTCTATAGTATGGAACAACATTCAATTATTCCCAACCATGAATTGGGTACAAATTACAAATCCTCAAATTAGGCCATTTAGAAATCTAGACAAGGCACACTCAAAGATTTTTTAACAATCTACAAACGGAATGGCTTTGACAAACAGGTCAAATGAGCACATAGGGGGATTAAAATTAGCATGAAAAATATCTCTCATTCCTACAGAATGATGCAATAATAGGCATGCAATGACCAATCACAGGGCAATAAATGTGCTTCCTCAAAGTGGGCTACTTAGTAAAAATCAGGAAACAGGCTCTATGCAGATTTTGGGAACACCTTTTAAATGACCACTTCAAGAATATGTCAGAACTAAAAAAAAAGACCTAAAACCTATTACATATGTCAAATGATAGGTTATAGAAACCCTATACAAGTGACTTCTCATGAAAATAAATAGGCTCAATTTTCAATGAAACCTCTTTCAAAGACTTTCAAAGCACAATTCTGACACTTAGAGAAAATTTTAGAGATATGCACTCAAAATTTAGTTAGATTTTTTTGAGCTCCAATAGATAGAACAAACCCTACTTGATCAGGCACATGGACCTCTAGCATCACCTCCTCCATAGGGTCCTATTCTGTCACAAATTCCTTCTTCTATGTCATCTTCTTCCATTCTTCCATCTTCTTCCATGGCTCCTCCACAAGTTCCACCTGCTCAAGCTCCTCCTACAAAGGCTCTAGTGTCAGTTGCTGATGTTTTTGTTTTTTAGTCCAATGTGTCAGAGATTAGGCAAAATGCTAGTTAGCTGGGTAGCATGATGCAAGCTTTCATGGCTTCTATGAGTCAGTACGGATATAGGAAAGCTTGAGCCGACATCCAGACACTAAACCTTGTCCTGATGGTACTAGCGGTTATGGATGTTGATACCCATATGATTGATCCATTCTCTATTCTTTTGTATATTTATGATGACTATTTTTGATATCGAGACATTGGACCCACATTCTTTTATCTGATGATGTTTATTTATGATCACTACTTGTTATGTTTGATAGACTTTGATGCACATACTCTAATGGACTCTGATGATACCATGGAATCTTGATATATCCTGATAAATTTACTTTATATGATGTCATTATGTGTTGGATTTCTATTTTTAGGTGCTTTATATGATATACAGATCTATATGATTCTATCTCTACATGCTTTGCTTTTATGCTTTTCAAATGCAGTTTATGATATGAATGCACATGTTTATTCTCCTATTGATGCAAATGATTGTCTTATTTATGACATAGAGTAGATGGATGCATGTGATACATGATTTAATGTTTATGATATATGATGATGTATAATGATTAATATGTAATGGTTTTTAATGATTAATGGTACTTATGGATGTATTTTTATGAGGTTATGGATAATGCGATGTAATACGATGGATGCAAATGAGATGTAAATGTAATGGATGTACTTATATGATGTATGGATTTTGATATTTTATGACAAATTATTGATGCAATGATAGATGATATAAATGATATGATGATCTAGATGTAAATGCAATGATCTAATACACTTAATTTGGAATATAAGTCAATGTTTAAATGTAATGAACTTTGATGAATGGACCTATATATATATAAATACAGTGTACTAATGAGATGACTTTAAATGCAATGTTTAGAATGAATGCAATGCAATTAATAATGTGTTAATGATGTATTTTGAAATCATGGAATTAATGCAACTAAATGATGAGAATTTAAAATCAATGCAAACTAATGCAATGCAATCTTAAATGAACTTAATGATACGATGAATCATAATGAATGGAACAAACTACATGAATGAAAAACTAATGAAAATGTATTTTATAATGAACATAACGATATGAAACTATAATGATAATCCAATGATTTGGTTTAAAATGAATGTGTAAGACATAAATATATATACATAGAATATATATTATATATACATAGATATATATACATAGATATATATAGATATATATATATATATATATATATTATATATATATATATATATAAATATATATATATATATCTATATATATATATATATATATATATCTATATATATATATATATATATATATATATATATAATATATATATATATATATATATATCTATATACATATATATATCTATGTATAGATATCTATGTATATCTATATATATATCTATGTATATATATATATATATATATATATATATATATCTATATATATATATATATATATAATAGATATCTATATGTATACATAGATATCTATATGTATACATAGATATCTATATGTATATATATATATATCTATAGATACATATATATATATGTATCTATATATGTATATAGATATATATAATATATACATACATATATATATATATATATATATATATATATATATATATATATATATATATACATATATACATATATATATATATATATATGTATATATGTATATCTATATATATACATATATATATATATGTATATACATATGTATATATAAATAGGTATAGATATATATGTGTATATCTATATATATACATATATATATATATATGTATATACATATGTATATATATAGGTA
>BSBK01008375.1:55000-97682 GCA_027943335.1 Chamaecyparis obtusa | reverse complement strand
TTTAAAGGAATTTGAATTTACCAATCCTAAGGCTTGGATTTTCCTTGGAGATCCAACCCAAAGGCTTGGATGATTGAAATAGGCCTGAGACATGTTTTCTAGCAGATATACAAAAAAATGACATCTTTTTTTGTGTGCTCCTCGTCAGGTTTACTCATGGCTCAAGAACGCAAAAATCAAACAACGTGATATTGTAGATCTCTCTATTAGCTATCTAAGCATATAATTTATTTTGAATTCTGATTATGTTAAGTTTTTCACTCTAATTTCTTTTGTGTGTATGTCCGTTTTTTGTAAAAAACTAACATGCAGTATTTTGGGCATAGATTTTGGCTCGTTCATCAAATTTTGCAATAAGTTACATTTTTAGAAACTAGACTCCATTCTACACACTTTAAAAAAAAGAAAATTTAATTTTCAATTAGTTTTAAATGATTTCTAGGGGGAGCACATAGAAATTTCATGTTTTCAAGATGTGTGCACTTCGTAAATTCATAAAAAATTATACGTTCATAAAAAAAATTACCAAAAAAATCCAGGATAAACTACATGGTGTTAGCTAACTTCTCACTAGAGTGATTAAAAAAATTCAAAAAAAAAGTTAACATTTTAAGGGGAGCACACCAGACGCTATGTTATGTTTTTGGACAAAAAATAGGACCACTTTTTGTGCTCCCCCTTTTTGAGGGCCTTAATCTACACCATTTTCAAAATAAGTTAGTAGTTTAGGAACTAGATTCAGAGTATTACAACTCTTGTTTTTGTCACATCTCAAAATTTTGAGTCTAACTATCTTCAATTTCTTGTTGAAGTTCAGAGTTTGCCGATTTCAGGAAAAAAGTGGCAACTTATACCCCCTTTTTGGTCCCCCATCTTTGTACACTTACCCACATGGAACATAATGCAAACATGGGAGGCACTATAGATGGTTTGGTTGTAAAGTGATTGTAGATATATTCATATCCCTCTAGCTTTGTCCTATCATTTTCTTGCAGAAAACCTTATGTATGTCGTAACCTACCCAAAACCATCATGTCCCTTGAAAATACAATTCTGTTCTCCACTTAGCTCATCCAACACCATCATGACCCGATAACCAGGTGCTTGGGAGGAAAGGGGAACCTTTTTCCCTTAGCCTTCTTTTAGGAGGAGTTGGTCTCAAACACTTTTGGAAACCTTGCACAAGAGTTGCGTCAACAAGAATGTAAAAACCTATCCAAATTTTAAGTAATATTGTTGAAACCCAATATTCTATTGGTCTAAGTGTAAATATCATTGGAAAAGCCAATGTCTATTGAAATATTTATGTCCACCCAGTCCATAAAGACCTTCCAAGACTAATTCACCCCAGCTATACCTCCTCTTTTATCACCATCCCTTGAAACCACATTGAAGTCTATTAGGAATAATCTTTACTTGGTAAAGTTAATTTCCTCCTTTTATATTTTGTAGGAATATTCCCAAGGAATCCATACAAATCCTTTGTTCTTTTTTGAGTTCTTACAACTCATTTTATTTATTCCAATGTTTGGGGTATTAGATTTCCTCATTATGAGGATTGTGACACATTACACACACATATGATGTAAGATGGCATCCTTAGACTTAGGAGTTACTTTTTAACTCTTCTCTTTGATCTCTATATATTTGAAGTGTCTCTCTCTATTCTTCAAATTGTAAAATCCAATGCTCTATGTCTCTCTCATTGTACTTTCTCTAAGGTTTTTCCATATACATAATAGTGGGGACTTTTATGTTTTATTTCCCCTTACAAATTTTGTGTCTCCTTCTTTGATCTAAATGTGCACGATTTTCACTTAGTCTTCTTCAATGATAACATTTATTTTCAAACAATTGCTCTTGATTAGTTGTTTCTAATTCTCCATGTTATTTTTCTTTTCATAATATCATATTAGGTTGCTACTAATCTTGGTGAGATTGTCTTGTTGAAGTGATATCATTTTATTTGAGCACTCACCATTGTAGACACTTTTGAGGAAGGAGACAAGAGCTTTATGTACGAGCATCTTGGGTTCTTGGCAATTTTGCATCAACCAAAAACATATTTGTTTTCTAGTTTTCCTATTTGTACAGTTTCTGAGTTTCTTTCAACACACCTTCAGTTCAAATATTTTTCAGTTACACATCTTGTGGTGTGTTCTTGGCATCATGGTGAACCTATTCCTAGGTTTGCACCTCATTTTGTTACTTTGTGTATGAGATATCATGGATTCCTTGTGGGACATAACTCTTCTCCACATTTTGCGGTTATTTTGTGTTTTCCAATCTCATAGAGGAATTTTCTGATAGACAAAGCTTTACAATGCATTTATCAATGTTGTTACACCTGTGTTCGACCTAATTGAGGGATTGCAATTCATGTTTTGACTATTGGAGGGAGATCCTTATGACTTTGGTCCTGACCTATATTTTGTAATACATTTTCTTCTCATTAGGAAGTGTGATCTATCTAGGTCAACTTGAGGCTTCCAAATATATATAAATAAAGGCAATTGTTCCTAGTTTAGGTATCTTAAGAGTATCCCTATCAAGGTTAGCTTCCAGAAGCTCAAGGCTAAGGAATTTCCTTGTATAATCAGGCCTATATGTCTGGCAAGTAAGACTACATCTTGTAAGTCCATTTTAATTGATTTTCTATTAATGCAAATGATGACATTTCTAGTCTCCCAATCGTTCTTTGTTGTTTCCATTGTGTTACTCTTGCTGCAAGGATTGGACAAATCTCATTAAGGCCCTCCATCCTTGGCTACACTAAGTGGTATGAGAGCAAGCTTTTGACCTTGTGGGAGTTGAATTCTATTTCCTGAGATCTGAATCCTGATGAGAGCTACTTATGCTCCATTTTACACAATTATTTATGCACCTTCATACTCATCCCCACATTCCATTTCCATTCAATATCTTACCATTTTTCAATTTTAAGTTGATTATGATTTAATTTATATAACTAATATTTAATATAGTTTTTGGATAAAATGTCTAAAATAATTATTGATTATTTTTACAAATAATGTTGTTATTTTAAGTCTTATATTTGTAGCATGCAGACTTCTTGTCTCCTTTTTGACAGGAGCCTTCCCATCACTTTCTTCACACAAATGACAACTTTTGTTTATCATTGCAAAACAACTTCAGCACATAATACATTGCCATGTTGGAAATCATGGATCCAACTAAAAATATTTCGCTTCTCACTTTTTATCTATTTGGAAACACCGAAATCCACATATTTATTATTTTTTCTATAACATAATTATTTCTTTTTTTTTGGTCAGCAGCCATGGTTTTAGAGAAGTTATAATTTTGTTGGCTACATGCAAGAAACCATGGGTATTTTCCATTTTTTTATTGGAAACATAAATCTACCCATTTCCTATTTTCCTCTATTGTTGCAACATAATTGTTTTTTACCCTTGGATGATAGAAAAAGTTTTATGTGAACCATTCTATTATCTTGTTTGTTGGTTGTAAACATGCTATTTTTGTGTGCATTTGTTATATGAACACACATATATATGCAACATGTTATAAGATACAAGAAGATAGATTGTGTGTAACCAAATTATTATAAGAAGATTTAAGTATCAACTGTGCTATTCTCTAATAAATAAAAAATAATACTTGCATGATTCCTCCAATGTAGAAAGGAATTTGTGATCCATCACTGGATGCGTTGAGGAGACAAGGCTTGTTACTCACAACATCTGGTGATCTTTGGTATCTTAGACATGTGTTTTGATTAAATATTATTTCTATATTATTTGAACTTGTTGAATATTAGAGTAGATATCATGAATTTTTTAGTTCAATATTTTTTTTATTTTATTCTTAAATGATGTTTGCAAGTGTGGTTTTTGGGTACTTTAAATCATGTATTTATTAATTGTTATTGTTCATATCATAGATTGCAGTTAATAGTTTTTGTCGCCAAGAAGTGACAGTTCATACGCTAGAATTGGTTTGGTTTGTTGTAGGTTTATTCCCATGTGTTCTAGTTGCATTCGACCCCACTTGGATTTCTATCTTCATCCCTTGTGAAAACAAACACTAAACCTTTCATCAGTCTATGACCTTCTATTGAAATTTCAAGTACAAACTGAGGGAGCTTCCATGAATCCAAACTTGAGATTAAACAAGAGTTAATCTAAACCACAATTTTACCATACAAAGCCCTAGAAGTCTTTTTGTTGGGTGGCAGAGTGAAAGATATGACTTGCAATTGCAGAGTACTTGTACGAGATGGTTCAAAGAGGAAATACTAGAGGAGATGGGAGAGCTGGAAGGAGAGATGTAGATCTAGCTATGATGGACATGTTGAGACAAATTGAAGCTAGGATAGAAGATGTGGAAATGACCTAGAGAAGGGGTGGACACATTGAAGATGCCATTGATAATGAATAAGAAGAGATGACAGAAAAATAACTTGGACATGATCAAGGAGACGTTAGGTTTTTGAGAGCCCTAACTAGGGTTAATACAAGACCACATTTTAATCCACTTGATTATGAAGAATTGTTGGATTGGATCATAGAGATGGAGAAATACTTTTATTTTGAAGGTACAAGTGAGTTCCCTTTTTTTATTTCTTTTTCTTTTTTCTTTCTTTTTCCTTTTTTTCTATTTTTTAATTTTTTAATATTTTTTTCATTTTTTTTTTGCAAAAATCAAGTATAATATTTATGGAGGTGCATGTTATTCACTGCATCTGACATTAATGGTTCTCCCTCTGGTGTAGCAAGTTGATAAACCCTGGACCCATATGTTGCGATAATTGCATAGGGCTCTAGCCAATTTGGTTCAAATTTTCATGGCTTTTCTCTTTGTTGGTGGTTCTTATAGTTCATCTTCAATACCAAGTCTCTGACCTTAAAATGGCGAGCTCGGACTTTCTTGTTGTAAATTATTTGGAGATGATTTTGATATGCTTGCAAGTGAACTAGAGCAGATTTCCTCCTCTCATCAATCATTTCAAGCTCATGGAGTCTAGAAAATCTATATTTTTCAATCATCAATGATGTGCTACAATTATATTCTCAATGATGGGATTTCAACCTCGAGGGGTAAATGGTGTCAACACCATAGACAAGAGAGTATGGTGTTGCATGATTAGGGGTGTGAATGCTGGTCCTATAATCCCAAAGAGTTGGATTTAGTTGTAGATACCAATCTCGGCCAGCGTCATTGATAGTCTTTTGAAGTATTTTGAAAAAAAAATTATTAGACACCTCAGCTTGAACATTACCTTGTGGATAATATATGATAGAAAATTTACGTGTGATGTTGAACTTTTCACAAAGATCATCCACATCCTTATTTTGAAATGGGCTACCATAATCAGTGACAATAGACAAAGGAACTCCATAGTGGCATATGATATAGTTTAGAATGAATTTTGAAAATTTTTTACTAGTTATGTAGGTCATAGGGATGGCCTCAACCCATTTGGTAAAATATTTAGTAGTAGTTAAAATATACTTATGGCCATTACAAGAAAGTGGAGTAATCTTCCCTATGAGATCAAATACCCACTGAGAAAAAGGCCATGGAGAAATAACTAGTTGAAGATCTTGTGTTGGTGCATGAATCAGGTTCTCATGTATCTAGAATTTATAGCACTTCTTGGTAAAGTTATGTGCATCTCATTCCATAGTTGGCAAACAATATCCAACTCTTTCCAACTTCTTTGCTAGACTTAATCCATTGAAATGACCTCCACATATACCATCGTGTACTTTGTGTAAATAATTTTGTGCCTCTCATGAATCAAGACATCTAAGGAGGGTTTGGTCAAAGGAATTTTTGTAAAGATTATCTCCAATGATGATGAATCTAGAGGCTTTTTAGATTAGGGCTTGACATTTATTTCTAGATAGGTCAGGAGGTAGGATTTGGGCATGAAGGTAATTATAAATATCCTAGTACTAAGGGGAATCAGGACCAACAATTTCACACATGAGCTCAAATTATGGAATATCAAAAGTAGGAATGAGAAGTTTCTCCACAAGGAACTCACACCATTCATCATTATATGGAATGTCAATCATGGAAGCAATTGTGTCCATGACATCTACCTATTTGTTGTGAACTTTGGGCACTTGATGAAACATGATTGTGACAAATTTAGATTTTAGAAAAAAATTTAGGTGTTTGTAAGGTACCAATTTCTCATCTTTAGTCTCTTAGTCATCATTAATCTTGTGGATGATCAACTGGGAGTCACCATATACTTTGAGATGGTAAATTTTCCATTAGATTGATAATTTGAGTCTAGTGACTATAGCTTCATATTCAACAATGTTATTGGTACACTTGAATGTTATCCTATATGATTTAGGGGTCACATCTCCTTACGGGATGAAAAATAAGATGCTTTCCTCTGATCCATTTCTAGTGTGTTAACCATCAAAATACAATTTCCGTTTATTAGATGTTCTAATATAAAATATTGACTAATCAAGAAAATTTGATAGCAGGGGGCGATCATCTTGTAGTGGTGCTTCTTCCAACTGATCAGCTATTACTTGGCCTTTTATTGCTTTGTGATCCACATATTCAATGTCAAACTCACTAAGGATCATCACTCATTTGGCTAATGGCCCTTTGAGTGTTTCTTTGATGAGAAGGTATTTTAATAGATCAATTAGAGACACGACCATTATTTTTTATGAAGCATATAGTGTCTCAATTTTTGAGTTGAAAATACTACAGTGAGACAAGCATGCTCAATAAGTGAGTAATTCATCTCATAGCCCACGAAGGTTATGATTATGTTGTAAATATCTCTTTATTTTCCCTTTTCATCATTATATGCTAGAAGGGATCCTAATGTTGTCTCTTTAGAAGATATATATAAAATGAATGGCTTCCATAGAATAGGAGGCATCAGAATTGGTGGATTGAGGAGATAATCTTTTAGCTACTAGAAAGATTTATCACATTGTTCATTCCATTTAAAAGACACACCTTTATGCAATAAGTGTTGAAAATAATGACACTTATCTGCTAGTTGTGTAATGAATCTACAGGCAGATTGTAGCTTTCCCTAAAGACTTTTGAGTTGTTTCAAAGTAGTTGGAGGAGGCATGTCTAATATTTCTTTCACTTTTTTAGGATCAACTTCAATGTCTCTATGTAAAATAATGTAACCTAGGAGTTTTCGTAAAACAACTCCAAAAACACATTTCTTAGGATTAAGCTAGAGCTTGTAACTTTTCATTCTTTCAAATATCTTGTCTGGGATACTCAAATGTTCTTTCCCTGTGGGTGATTTTCACAATAAATCATCTACATAATATTCCATTAGTATATGCATATTTTCATGAAAGATAGTATTTAGGGTATGTGTAGGATCATGGTATGCCAAAAAGTGGCGATGTGAAAAAAAATTATTTTCACTAGTCCAAAAGTGCACAAATAGATTTGTTGACTTTTTGGTAGGCCTGGGTGTCAGTACACCTGGCCAAACCAAAAGCCAAACCTGAAGGCATTATCAGATATTCAATTTTATTGGATATCTGATAATATCGGATATCCAATATTTGCCAGTGAATATAAATCACTGTACCCAGCCGCATTCAACATTTTTTCATTGCAAAAACATTAAACGCAGCTAGGTTTTGGATATCCAATCCCATATCCCCTATCCGATTTTTTCCAAATTGCCTGAGTAAGTTTAGCTTCTATTTTTTATTGTTTTTTGTTATTTTTAAATATAAATACATAGTTTTTATATAAAAATTAGGGTAGCATTGAGTTTTTGTATTATTTTTTAAAATTCATTGTAATTATCTATTTTTTTCATTGCTATTAGACATGGAATCAGAAAACCCTCGTAATGATCCCGCAAACAATCCAGACCCACCTCCCAACAATCTCCCACCTCCAAAAGACATACCTATCACAAACCCTTGTCGTTTAGAAGATATAATAGGAGATAATCTAAATGAACTTAGAGGATTGGAAACTGCATATGCCAATATCTGCACATTGCGCCCCATGTTTACGACATTGAACACAATAATTGAAAACATGGAGAAACTTATAGAGCAACATAATGTTGCACTTCTTTGGTGTGATTCCATGCACGCCTAGTTTGACGATGGGCTTGATTATGATGAAGTCATGAACCTAAATATAACAAAACATGACATAGCTAATATTTTTGTGGATCCTAAAATCGGTCTAAAAGTAGACCCTAAAAAAACTAAGTTGTCAATTAAATGGTACACAAATAGTGCAATACATGCCAACTTTTGGGACCGTTGGTGGATGGTTTTTGATAGACCACCTCACAACAATTTGGATGTCTCATTTTATTTTCTTAGAAAATTGTATTCTGAATTTGTGCTCGGTCACAAGGTGGATTATTGGAGTATGAGACAGAACCAGGGTGTAGGTTTAGGTGCTCCGCAAGATAGGCCATCGTCACAATGGGTGAAATCCCGCACATATGCCCCCCCTCCTGAGATTTCACCACCTCCCACAGTGCAACATCCAGACATTATTGTTGAGGCTGACTCACAGACTATTCAAGCCATTCACGCATTGAGTGATATGTTGGTTACGCAGAGAACAACATTGTTGTCTCCTCGTCCTGATGCTTCTAGTGCTTCCATGAGCTCACATGTTTGTGTGGCCCACACTTGCGTTATATACAAGAATATTTTTCTTGGTCCCTTGACTGATAGTGATACATATAGTTTTGGCTTCGATGGGGATGACTCTACACAGCACACTACATGAACTAAAGCAGCTCATGGAGATGTGCATTAGGAGCCTATAGTGCCATGGACTCCCACTGTTAAAGTAAGGGTAAACCGTTCACTTTTTACATTGTTTTTAAATTTTATTGTTCTTATTTTTAGTAGAATTTCCTTATAATAATTTCCCACTTATGTCTTTTTATGTGTTACATTTATGTTCAGTTGATGGCACAGGTGGAGGGGTCCACACTTTCGGCCATATCATTTGGTCTTGACTCTTCCACGGTACATATGTTTTAATGTACTCATTGGTTTCCTTTTAAATTATGATAATAGTATATGTACATTGTTTTCTAATTTTTATGATCATCTTTTACATACTAATGCAAGTGTCACCAGTTGCTACTGGGGTGCAGGTCTCAGCGGTTGATAAAGGAAAGGTAATTAAGTAATTTAGTTTGTTTATGCATACATATATACTTGTCAATTGTGCGTACTCATTTTTAATTTACATGGTTTATTTGATAGAGAGTGGTATGTGATGATTTCGTGAGACCCTATCGTCATGATAGAGTCATAGGCATATCCATTCAGAGTGATAGCCCCATGGTACGTACATTTCTAAAGTTATTTGTGTGCATTTTTCTATCAAGTATATATAATATGGTCAAGTTATGATAATATGAAGTATCTGTTTGACTTTTGTAGGTCACTCCTAGTTTGAGGGAGCTAGAATGGCAAGGGTTTGTATCACTGATGACTCAACCAACAATCCCTGAAGAAAGGTCAACAGAGGTAAGTTTTAATGTTAATTCAGTTATTTTGTAAACATATATTTGCTACCAAGTTTTTAACATTAAATAGTATAACTCGTAGATCAATCTCATGTTCGTAAACATATATAGGTGGGAGTCGTCATTGGTGGCACTATTTTTGTGCTACCTATAAGGACATATATTAGGTCTCCTGCCCGCGGGAGGAGACAGAGAGGTGAGGTATATGAGAGTTCAATTTTAGTTTAAATTTTATTTATTATTGTTGACTATGATTTTGAATTTTAATCTAACTTGGGGTTTCACTTTTGTGTTTTAATGCAGGATCCATTAGAGCCGAAGAGTACTTCAAAGAGGCTCCATTTTGATGATCCACCGGTAGAATAGGATGTCCTAGAAATATTTGTAGTTGAACTTATTTTGAGATGTCATATGACATATTTTGAGATGGCGTATGCAAAATTGTATCTAGATATGTCAACATATAATCATGAGGATAGATTATTGTTCATTTTGATATATATGAAACTTGATATTCGATCCAATTTGTTAATTGTGTGTTCATTTATTCATTGTTAGTATGTAAATATGCTTGTGTGTATGTACTCTTGTGTACAATTTATGCCTTAAGTATATTCATGTCTATTCAAGTACAATATTCATAACCTAAATTCATGTGTATGGGCTACGTGCATGACTTAAGTGAATTCATGTTGTATGCTTTATAGTTATGTGCTACATGTATGCTTCATGACTTGAGAAAATTTATGTGTACGCTTTATGTGCTACGTGTGTTCACATGTGTAATTCATCATGTGAGGTATATAAGGATATCTATTAAAGTGGTTTCAAGGTTTGTAGACTTACCTTTTACTCCCAATGGCTAAAAAACTTCAAACTAGCCTAATTACATAATCAAACACCCTTTTGGCCATATCAAAACATATTGGTCTTTTGGAAAAAATATAAGTACTTTGTTTGTACCCCTGCAAATACACTAGGGACACCTCAAAAACATGATGTTGTAGGATCGTCGATACCTCTCATGAGGTCTAAGTTATGAGGCTTGATAGTTTATTGAACAATTGTGCTTAGTCCAACTTTCAACTAACCCTCACTACAAGTTTTGGCATCGAGCGAGACTGGCGTACCAAATTCAAACAAATTTGAATCTCCCAAAACAGAGAGAGGTTATTGTAGGCCTTGGAAATGCCATCTTGTGGCATCTCACAAATCTCTGATACCTCTCATGGGGTCTGAGTTATGAGCCTCTAAAGTTCGCTGCCCAATCATGCTTAGTGCACCTTGGGGACACTTTGGTCCGGCGTGATTTGGAATGTTATGCTGACTCAGTGGTCAAAATGGGGTTGTGCCTAATGCTTACCTGCCCAACCAGAGCTAATGGCATAGTCCATTCGGTGCCAAGATGAATGGTTTGGAAGTAATCCATCGGTGCAACTTTCAACTGACCCTCACTGCAAGTTTTGGCATCGAGCGAGACTCGTGTACCAAATTCAAATAAATTTGAATCTACCAGAACGGAGAGAGGTTATTGTAGGCCTCAAAAAAATCATCTTGTAACATCTCATAGATCTCTGATACCTCTCACGAGGTCTGAGTTATGAGGCTCGAAAGTTCACTGCCCAATCGTGCTTAGTGCACCTTGGGGACACTTTGGTTTGGCGTGGTCCGGAACGTTCTGCTGACTCAGTGGTCGAATAGGGGTTGTTCCTAGTGTTTACCCACCCAACTAGAGCTAATGGAATAGTCCATTTGGTGCTGAGATGAATGGTTTGGAAGTAATCTATTGGTGCAACTTTCAACTGACCCTCACTGCAAGTTTTGGCATCAAGCGAGACTCGTGTGCCAAATTAAAAAAAAATTGAATATCCTAGAATGGAGAGAGGTTATTGTAGGCCTCAGAAACACCATCTTGTAGCATCTCACATTGTCTTATAGCATCTCATGGATCTCAGATACCTTTCACGAGGTTCAAGTTACGAGGCTCAAAAGTTCGTTACCCAATCATGCTTAGTGCACCTTGGGGACACTTTGGTCTGGCATGGTCTGAAATGTTCTACTGACTCAATGGTCAAAATGGGGTTGTACCTAGAATTTACCCACCCAATTGAAGCTAATGGAGTAGTCCATTCAGTGCCAGGATGAATGGTTTGGAAGTAATCCATTGGTGCAACTTTCAACTGACCCTCACTACAAGTTTTGGCATCGAGTGAGACTTGCGTACCAAACTCAAACAAATTTGAATCTCCCAGAATGGAGAAAGGTTATTGTAGGCCTTGGAAATTCCATCTTGTAGAATCTCACAAATCTCTGATACCTCTCACGGGGTCTGAGTTACGAGGCTCGAAAGTTTGCTGCCCAATCGTGCTTAGTGCACCTTGAGGACACTTTGGTCCAGCATGGTCTGAAACATTCTAATGACTCAATGGTTGAAACAAGGTTGTGCCTAGCATTTACCTGTCCAACTAGAGCTAATGGTGCAATCCATTTGGTGCCAAGACTAACGGTTTGGAAGTAATCCATTGGTGCAACTTTCAACTTACCCTCACTGTAATTTTTGGCATCGAGCGAGACTCGCGTGCCAAATTCAAATAAATTTGAATCTCCCAGAATGGAGAGAGGTTATTGTAGGCCTCAAAAACACCATCTTGTAACATCTCACAGATCTCTGATACCTCTCATAGGGTCTGAGTTACAAGGCTTGAAAGTTCACTGCCCAATTGTACTTAGTGCACCTTGGGGACACTTTGGTCCGGCGTGGTCCGGAATGTTCTACTGACTCAATGGTCAAAATGAGGTTGTGCCTAGCATTTAACCACCCAATTGGAGCTAATGGAACAGTCCATTCTATGCCAGGACAAATGGTTTGGAAGTAATCCATTGGTGCAACTTTCAACTAACCCTCACTACAAGTTTTGGCATCGAGTGAGACTCGCGTGCCAAATTCAAAAAAATTGAATCTCTCAGAATGGAGAGAGGTTATTGTAGGCCTCAAAAATTCCATCCTTTAGCATCTCATAGATCTCCAATACCTCTCACGAGGTTTGAGTTATGAGGCTCAAAATTTTTCTGCCCAATCATGCTTAGTGCACCTTGGGGACACTTTGGTCTGGCGTGGTCTGGAACGTTCTACTGACTCAGTAGTTGAAAAGGGGTTGTGCCTAGCATTTAATGGCCCAACCGGAGCTAATGGCATAGTCCATTCAGTGCTGGGATGAACGGTTTGGAATTAATCTATTGGTGCAACTTTCAACTGACCCTCACTACAAGTTTTGGCATCGAGCGAGACTCGCGTGCCAAATTCAAAAAAAATTGAATCTCCCAAAATGGAGAGAGGTTATTTTAGGCCTCAGAAGTTTCATCCTATAGCATCTCATAGATCTTTGATACCTCTCATGGGGTCTGAGTTACAAGCCTCGAAAGTTCGCTGACCAATCATGCTTAGTGCACCTTGGGGACACTTTGGTCTGGCGTGGTCCGGAATGTTCTACTGACTTAGTGGTTGAAATGGGGTTGTGCCTAGCATTTACCCACCCAACTAGAGCTAATGGTGCAGTCCATTCAGTGCTAGGATGAATGGTTTGGAAGTAATCCATTGGTGCAACTTTCAACTGACCCTCACTGCAAGTTTTGGCATCGAGCGAGACTCACATGCCAAATTCAAATTTTTTTGAATCTCCTAGAATGGAGAGGTTATTGTAGGCATCAGAAACATCATCCTATAGAATCTCATAGATCTTCAATACCTCTCACAGGGTTCAAGTTACAAGCCTCAAAAGTTTGCTGCCCAATCATGCTTAGTGCACCTTGGGGACACTTTAGTCCGACGTGGTCTGGAATGTTCTGTTGACTCAATGGTCGAAATAGGGTTGTGCCTAGCATTTACCCACCCAACTGGAGCTAATGGTGTAGTCCATTTGGTGCCAGGATGCAATCCTTGAACACTATCCCTTCACCAGGGAATCATCATTTTACTTTGGACACATTTGACCAATTTTGACTCAATGACTCCAACTATTACATCATTTGACGATACAAATGTAATGGAATTAAGACAATAGAAATGTAGGGATACAAAATTAAGATGATACAAATTATATAAGGATACAACATTCATAGTAAGGAAACACATTTTTTGTGCTTTACATGGCATTAAGACGATACAAATGTGAACTTTTAATATTTGCAAATCAACCCCATGGGCTCTTTTATATTTCTAATTTTGCATCTAATTTTGCATCAAATTTTTTATATACAAAATTTGGCATCTAAATATGCACATTACATTCGATTGTTGTTTTTATATACACAATTTGGCATCTAAATATGCACATTACATTCGATTGTTGTTTTTATATACAAAATTTGGCATCTAACTATGCACATTACATTCATTGTTGGTTTTATATACAAAATTTGACATCTAAATATGCAAATTACACAACTATATATAAAAAATAAGTGTCTTTTCTGCTCCAATCCCTGCATTCAGAAGGCAGAAGAAAAGTTAATAGAAAATATAAGCAGTGCCCTTTTGACATCTAAATATGCAAATTACAGAACTATATTTTAACTTGAGTTGAACTTACCTATTGAAGTGTGCCTAAAGGGTCATCTCTTTGCTTGAGAGTATTCAGTATTGGTTCATGATTAGCAGTACTAATAGTCCAAAGTTCCTTTGTCTTTGGTTTTTCTTGATGTTTCAACAACTTAACATTGGCTGCTATAACAAGGTGTGAACACATGAGAATGATTTTGTGCTTCTCATAGTCTTCAAATGCAGGAATGCCATTATTTCTAATCATATATGTGCGCAACCATGTTCTCGCAACAACATGTGATCCTGTTGGATATGTGAACATATCATCATTTGTCGTCGGTTGTGCAAGTTTCTTCTTTCCTCGTACACAACGTGCTAACCAGTAATCCGATCTCTCATCATTCCCTTCTAGTGCAACCAATGCAAAAACATGTCCTGACTATAGAAGATCTGAAAGATGGTCGTAGTCAAGTGAACAATCCATGTCATCATTTATTACAAAGGCTGTGAGAGATAAAGGAGTAAAATAATGTGGAACCCATGTATCAACCCACTCACTTGACTCACAATGATCCTAATCACACTGAAAACAACTTAGACAATAACAAGCCAACTCTCATGTCCAAATTGTCCATGTACCAACATCTGAGCTTCAAAATGAATGCATTTTTGAAGAATCTTTCACAGTTTGACAATCGAACCTATCTCCTATTGTGCCCAACTCAACCAACCAAAAGAATTTGCGCACCGTTGAATCAAGAATCCCCCTGTGACAATGTTGAAGTATAGCAATCAACAATAGAACGGGCATCAATGAGTTTTGCACCTAAAATCCTTAGTTTCTCCTTAACTAGAGCTCTCTTTACGCATGCACCTACTTCATCATGCTCCCCTTTTCCATGACCGACCTCAAAAAAACTCCAAATATGAGGTACACCTCTCTCTACATGCATTCTACATAACCAATAAAACATACAAGCATTTTTGAATTGACCTATGCAATTATCTGACCAAATGAGATGTCTATCCATAGCAATATTATTTTCCTACACCCACTCAAAATAATTCTCAAAGCAATGTTGGACAAACTTGGATGAGTGCGATCTATCATAACTCATATAAAAATGGTACTCTCTGATTATCTTCCGGTCATCTTTTGTACTATCAAGGGAATGTCTATATGTTATGTGCACAAAAATAGAAACCTGAATAGAATTGTAATATTGAGCTTGCAACTTGTTTTGGGGCTGCAATGTATAGTTCTCTGCAAAGTCAACAATTGATATAATAGTGCCAATCGAGAAAGTGTCCTTACATATCCTAAATTGTTGATCCAACCACTGAGACCTATGACTATGCCTTGCATACTTGTAAAAAAGATTCTTCCTGAAATCTGAAATAAAATCAACTACCTTGCATTCTTTAGTAACCAACTCACATCTAGAGCCTTCACCTCCACTTTCTAATGTATATTTAACGGTTTCATATACCTTTTTGTAGACAATTGTCTTTCCAAAATTGTGTTCGCAGCCCTTATGAAAACATTCAACAAACTTCACTAGCCCACCACACTCTGAGAACTTGTCATTTAAGCAATCTTTTCTATAAAAGAAACATCCATCATCTCTAGGACATAAAAAATGATCTAGCAAGTCTCTTGATGATTTTGGAAGAGCACTTGCACCACACTCCTCCAACATTTCACTACTATGCAAAGTAGAATGAATGGATCATAACAATTCATGGTGCATTGAAAACTCCACATGATATTTGCAACAACAAGTATTTCAAATCTTAAGAGGCACACAAAAAAAAAGGCTGCAGGGCTTCAAAAGCTCTTTGTGATATTTTGGATGTGTCTCACAAAATTTTTTGAACAACATTGTTTGACTCACCTCCAAATAATGTTTGGGATGCGGGGTGCGGTCTGGAATGCCAATTCTCAACTTCAAGACATCCTTCACATTTGGTGACACTCTTGAGTTAGATTGCCAAAATAGTTGAATTTGATCCTTCACAGCATCGGTAAGCTTCTTATCACAATGTGAAAGTCTCCCACCATAAGCCAATGTATCATTTTGAAGAGGATCATCAAGTCTTTATCTTCTTGCAAGTGCTCTATCCAAATTTTTACGATTTAGATTCAAGTCAACACAAGTTTGTCTCATCAAACAAGCCTTTCTCGAATGATGACTTACCAAAGAGGTTGTAATAACCCTCCTAGTGGCTCTCTTATCTTTTTCCTTGGTAGTCTTCCCAATGGAATTGAGAGCACTAAAAAGATTTCTCACAATAATAGCATTCCACTCCTTTTTCTTGTTCACACTAATCTTCAATTTAACTAGTATACGTCTCATCTTCTACATCTTTAACAATTGCACAAACATTTGACATTGCTCAACCAACATCTTGTGCCTAAAAAATTGATCAAAAATTTTTGAAACCCACAACCGAACGGTTCTTTCTGATCTCTTGCCATCGAAATTGCTCATTATGTTCTCATCAATTTCAAGTAACCATTTAGTTCTTCTTGAAGGTTTCAATTTTGAATTTTGTCTTTCTTCCTCCGAAGAGACTTCATTTCTCATATAATTTGGAGATGTGTAATGTTGATTTGGTTCTTCTGCACCATTATCATTTTCAATTCCTTCATATTCAATCAGTGGATTGTCATTGGCAATGTCCACACTTCCATTGGCCACATCTACATGTTCATTTTCAAAACCTAAATTTTCATCTTTGAAACCTAAATTCTCATTTTGAAAACCTACATTTTCATCTTCAAATTCATGTTCTTCACTTGAAACCACATTCAAAGGTGGGTCTATGCCGACATCTTCATTCATATTTAACATTCCTTGTCTCTTATTCCGATGGGCAACCCTATCCATTTCTCTATACACTTCAACATCTTCATTTGTGAGTCTCCTCTTCGATTTATGCTTTTGATGACTACTACTCCCCATAGTTAGACCAAAAAGTAGATGCAAATACCTTTGGTAATAGAGAAAATCTTCCCCAAAAAACATGAAATACCTTTGGTAATCGAGAAAATAACCCCGCAAAAAGATGAAATACCTTTGCTAATATAGAAAATCACCCCAAAAAAGATGAAATACCCTTGGTAATTGAGAAAATCACCCCAAAAAAAGATGAAATACCTTTGGTAATATAGAAAATCACCCCAAAAAGTGGTTTTTTGTCTTCTCGCTGCAACTCGAATCCTGTAATTCAGGCAAAACACGTGACTCTCTGGAGGGACCTAGAGAATCTTGTTTTTTTTTAACACCAGTGAAAAGAATTGAATATTTGATACTATCGAATATCTGATATCTGACTCTTTATCTTTCTCACTCTCACTCTCCTCTCTCCTCTCTCTCTCTCTCACCTAGAGAGAGAGAGAGATCTCAGTCACCTTTCTCTCTCCTCTCTTTCTCTCTCTCACCTAGAGAGAGAGAGAGATGAGAAAGAGAGGAGAGAGAGAGAGGAAAGAGGAGAGAAAGAGATAGAGAGAGAGAAGAGAGAAAGAGATGAGAGAGAGGAGAGAGAGAGAGAGAGAGAGAAGAGAGGTCATGGGGACTTCTAAGGGGTCCTAACACATGATAAGGCATACTAGGACCCCTAGGAAGTCCTCATGACCCCACTCAACACATTAGAATGCTCAAGTGTGTCCTAAGGGGTCGTAGGACCCCTTAAGACACACTTGAGCATTCTAATGTGTCGAGTGGAGTCATGAGGACTTCCTAGGGGTCCTAACATGTGATAAGACATACTAGGACCCCTAGGAAATCCTTGTGACCCCTTTTGACACATTTGAATGCTCAAGTGTGTCCTAAGGGGTCCTATGACCCCTTAGGACACACTTGAGCATTCAAATGTGTCGAAAGGGGTCACGAGGACTTCCTAGGGGTCCTAACGTGTGATAAGGTGTACTAGGACCCCTAAGAAGTCCTCATGACCCCTTTTGACACATTAGAATGCTCAAGTGTGTCCCAAGGGGTCCTACAACCCCTTAGGACACACTTGAGTGTTTAAATGTGTCGAAAGGGGTCATGAGGACTTCCTAAGGGTCCTAACGCATGATAAGGCATACTAGGACCCCTAGGAAGTCCTCATGACCCCTTTCAACACATTTGAATGCTCAAGCATGTCCTAAGGGGTCCTATGACCCCTTAGGACATGCTTGAGAATTCAAATGTGTCGAAAGGGGTCATGAGAACTTCCTAGGGGTCCTAGTATCACGTGTTAGGACTCCTAGCAAGTCCCCATGATCCCTTTCGACACATCGGAATGCTCAAGTGTGTTCCAAGGGGTTGTAGGACCCCTTCGGACACACTTGAAGGTTCTAATGTGTCGAATGGGGTCATGGGGACTTCCTAGGGGTCCTAACATGTGATAAGGTGTACTAGGACCCCTACAAAGTTGTCATGACCCTTTTTGACACATTGGAATGGTCAAGTGTGTCCTAAGGGGTCATATGACCCCTTAGGACACACTTGAGGGCTCTAATGTGTTGAATGGGGTCATGGGGACTTCCTAGGGGTCCTAACATGTGATAAGGCATACTAGGACCCCTAGGAAGTCTTCATGACCCCTTTTGACACATTGGAATACTCAAGTGTGTCCTAGGGGGTCATAGGACCCCTTTGGACACACTTGATCATTCCAATGTGTTGAAAGGGGTCATGGGGACTTCATAGAGGTCCTAACACATGATAAGGCATACTAGGACCTCTAGAAAGTCCTCATGACCCCTTTCAACACATCGGAATGCTCAAGTGTGATCTAAGGGGTCATAGGACCCCTTAGGACACACTTGAGCATTCTAATGTGTAGAAAGGGGTCATGGGTACTTCATAGGGGTCCTAACACGTGATCAGGCATACTAGAACCCCTAGGAAGTCCTCATGACCCCTTTCAACATATTTGAATGCTCAAGTGTGTCCTAAGGGGTCATCAAACCCCTTAGGACACACTTGAGCATTCTAATGTGTCGAAAGGGGTCATGAGGACTTCCTAGGGTTCCTAACGCATGATAAGGCATACTAGGACCCCTAGGAAGTCCTCATGACCCCTTTCGACACATTAAAACACTCAAGTGTGTCCTAAGGGGTCCTATGACCCCTTAGGACACACTTGAGCATTCTAATGTGTTGAAAGGGGTCATGATGACTTCCTAGGGGTCCTAACATGTGACAAGGCATACTACGAACCCTAGGAAGTCCTCATGACCCCATTTGACACATTAGAATGCTCAAGTGTGTCCTAAGGGGTCCTACACTTGAGCGTTCTAATGTCAAATGGGGTCATGAGGACTTCCTAGGGGTCCTAACACGTGATAAGGTGTACTAGGACCCCTAGGAAGTCCTCATGACCCTTTTCAACACATTTGAGTGCTCAAGTGTGTCCTAAGGGGTTGTAGGACCCCTTAGGACACACTTGAGGGTTCTAATATGTTGAAAGGGGTCATGAGGACTTCTTAGAGGTCCTAGTATCATGCGTTAGGACCCTTGGGAAGTCCCCATGACCCATTTCAACACATTGGAATACTCAAGTGTTTCCTAAGGGGTCGTAGGACCCCTTAAGACACACTTGAGGATTCTAATGTGTCAAATAGGGTCGTGGGGAATTCCTAGGGGTCCTAACATGTGATATGGCATACTAGGAACCCTAGGAAGTCCTTATGACCCCTTTTGACACATTGAAATGCTCAAGTGTGTCCTAAGGGGTTGTAGGATCCCTTAGGACACACTTGAGGGTTCTAATGTGTTGAATGGGGTCATGGCGACTTCCTAGGAGTCCTAACACATGATAAGGTGTAGTAGGACCCCTAGGAAGTCCTCATGACCCCTTTTGACACATTGGAATGCTCAAGTGTGTCCTACAAGGTTGTAGGACCCCTTAGGACACACTTGAGCATTCAAATGTGTCGAAAGGGGTCATGGGGACATCATAGGGGTCCTAACGTGTGATAAAGCATACTAGGACCCCTAGGAAGTCCTCATGACCCCTTTCGACACATTGGAATGGTCAAGTGTATTCTGAGGGGTCGTAGGACCCCTTAGGACACACTTGACCATTCTAATGTGTCAAAAGGGGTCATGGGGACTTCATAGGGGTCCTAATGCATGATAAGACGTACTAGGACCCCTAGAAAGTTGTCATGACCCCTTTTGACACATTTGAATATTCAAGTGTGTTCTAAGGGTTCATAGGACCCCTTAGGAAGCACTTGAGCATTCTAATGTGTTGAAAGGGGTCATGGGGATTTCCTAGGGGTCCTAATGCATGATAAGGCTTACTAGGACCCGTAGGAAGTCCTCATGACCCCTTTCAAAACATTTGAATGCTCAAGTGTGTCCTAAGGGGTCGTATGACCCTTTAGGACACACTTAAGGGTTCTAATGTGTTGAAAGGGGTCATGAGGACTTCCTAGGGGTCCTAACACATGATAAGGCATACTAGGACCCCTAGGAAGTCCTCATGACCCCTTTCAAGACATTGGAATGCTCAAGTGTGTCCTAAGGGGTCGTAGGACCCCTTAAGACACACTTGAGCATTCAAATGTGTCAAAAGGGGTCATGGGGACATCCTAGGGGTCCTAACATGTGATAAGGCATACTAGGACCCCTAGGAAGTCCTCATGATCCCTTTTGACACATTAGAATGCTCAAGTGTGTTCTAAGGGGTCATAGGACCCCTTAGGACACACTTGAACATTCTAATGTGTCGAAAGGGGTCATGGGGACTTCCTAGGGATCCTAACATGTGATAAGGTGTACTAGGACCCCTAGGAAGTCCTCATGACCCCTTTCAATGCATTTGAATGCTCAAGTGTGTCCTAAGGGATCGTAGGACCCGTTAGGACACACTTGGGCATTCTAATGTGTCGAAAGGGGTCATGGGGACTTCCAAGGGGTCCTAACACATGATAAGGTGTACTAGGACCCCTAGGAAGTCCTCATGACCCCTTTCGACACATTAAAACCCTCAAGTGTGTCCTAAGGGGTCCTACAACCCCTTAGGACACACTTGAGGGTTCTAATGTGTTGAAAGGGGTCATGAGGACTTCCTAGGGGTCCTAACATGTGATATGGCATACTAGGACCCCTAGGAAGTCCTCATGACCCCTCTCGACACATTGGAATGCTCAAATGTGTCCTAAGGGGTCGTAGGATCCATTAGGACACACTTGAGCTTTCAAATATGTCGAAAGGGGTCATGGGGACTTCCTAGGGGTCCTAACATGTGATAAGGCATACTAGGACCCCTAGGAAGTCCTCATGACCTCTTTCGACACATTAGAATGGTCAAGTGTGTTTTAAGGGGTCGTAGGACCCCTTAGGACACACTTGAGCATTCTAATGTGTCAAAAGGGGTCATGGGGACTTCCTAGGAGTCCTAACGTGTGATAAGGTGTACTAGGACCCCTAAGAATTTCTCATGACCTCTTTCAACATATTTGAATGCTCAAGTGTATCCTAAGGGGTTGTAGGACCCCTTAGGACACACTTGAGGGTTCTAATGTGTTGAAAGGGGTCGTGAGGACTTCCTAGGGGTCCTAACATGTGATAAGGTGTACTAGGACCCCTAGGAAGTCCTCATGACCCCTTTCGACACATTGGAATGCTCAAGTGTGTCTTAAAGAGTTGTAGGACCCCTTAGGACACACTTGAGCATTCAAATGTGTTGAAAGGGGTCATGGAGAATTCCTAGGTATCTTAGTACCCCTTATTACGCGTTAGGACCCCTAAGAAGTCCTCATGACCTCTCTCTCTCTCTCTCTCACACACACACACACATCTAGAGCCTTCACCTCCACTATTTAATGTATATTTAAAGGTTTCATATACCTTTTTGTGGACAATGTACCTTAAATGTTCTTACATCAATTTTTATGCCACTGTTAGTTTCTAGAACAGATGATGAGCGTACCGTGGTTCTTCAACTATGTGAAATTTCTTTTCAAGAGTTAAAAAATTAATTGTTTGTATTCAATCAAGGGGAAGTCCATTGACATCTACTTATTCAGTATAGTCAGACCGTCGAAATTACAAGGAGTCTGTAGAAAAATCTTGTGCTGGATATTTTCAAGAGGATTTGGGCTAAAATTGTCTGTCCTCAAATCAACTGTGCAGGTATTTTTTTGAAATCATTTTGTATATCAAATAATATAATACATACTAATTTAAATATTTATATTATAATATTTATGCTATGCTATTATTATTTAATATTAATATTTAAAATGAAATTAATATTAACATAACAAAAATATAATTTAATATGAAACTTGAATTAATATTAATATAAAAATAATACAACTTAATTTATAACACAATTAATATTACTATTAAAAAATAACATTTTTTATGAAACTTGAATTTGGGAAAAGCGGGGTATTTGAAATTTCAAAATAGGCAGGCTTTATCAGATATCTGATATTATCAGATATCCGATAATATTGGATATCTGATTAGGCTTGGTATTTGCTTCGGCATTACACAATGTGGGTGGTCAACCCTTTAGGCGTGTTTCAGGAGATAGTTCTTGATACCGAGACTTCGACCATGTAGTTGATGACTATTTTTTGACCCGAAATTGATTAAATGAAAAGGATTTCTTAAAGACATTATTAGCTTTCCATCGATATAATTATTGTCAAATTTTGAGTTCTGTAAGTAATTATTACTTACTTTTCAATTGAGTTATCTTTAAAGTTGTAACTGACATACTGATTGAAAAACAACTATAACTTTCAAACTGTTTAACCTTTTTGAAATCCGAAACATGCATCACATTCTATGCTTCGACTACTATAAGAAAAGAAAAAAAAGTTTTGAATTTGGTAAAATTTTGAATTAGTTAAGGTGGTCAGACATGAGAGTTTTTGTATTCTGAAAAAGTTGTAGCAAAAAATTCATAATTAATTATTTATTTGACCAAAATTACAAAAAAATATGTGTCACATCCAGGCATGAGTCTACTACTTATATCTAGAATCTTGGGAAAATATATCAACATTTGATTGTGATTAAGGTGGTCAGACATACACGTACTTTTTATCTTTTCTTTGAAATTTTTGTAGTACTACATTGAAATCTAAAATTTTGAACAATTAGACAAAAAAAATTTTGAACAAGGGCTAGTAGTTTAGAAACTACATTCAATTTCCTATAGATTCTAGGGTAAAAGCACAAAGCTGTGTCACATTTCAGGACAACTTATCAGCATAGCTAAATTTGAGTATTTCTAACTAAAATTATTTTTTGTCAAACATATGGTCTAGCTAGATTCATTCTAGTTAAGTTAGATAAGCTCTTCACCTTTTCCAATTGGAAATATCTATTAAATGCATGTTTTATAACAATTACTAAAGAAATAAAATTATTTCAGAAAAGTGACGTTTCAATAACTCTTACTCTTTTTAATGATATTTTTTTACAAATATAAAAATACCCTTTTTTAGAGCACAAAGTCAAGATTATCATCATATAATTTTTATAGTATTTTAATTAGATCTAATATATTATAATTTCAAAACACTACAAGTAGGTATTTTAACATTCGAGAACAAGATGCTTCAAAAATAGAAAAAAAATAGTAAAGCTTATCAAAAAAATTAAAAATTTATATTTAACACTAGAGGAGAGAGTTATCTTCAAGAGTATGTAATTTATTTTCTGAATGGTGTAGATTTGATATGGAAAATTTGATGCAAGATGAAAACTATCAATTTCAGGTATGTTCGACTTTAAGTAGTTATAATACAGAAAGTATACATTGAAAACTAATTTTTCTTCTTTTCTGCACTAGCTATACATTTTATCTATGACATATTTTGAAATCAAAGGAAAAAGAGATTATTTTCATATACTTTTTTGGTGCGGACAAGACCCTCATTTTTCAGCAAGTAAAAAATGGACTTAAAAAATTTAAAAACTATGTGAATTCTTGTTAAAAAAAAATTAAAAAAATTATAGCCATAAACTTCATCCACTTTTACACATTTCATTAGTTTACATCATCTCCAAATTTTAAACACAAATGCCATTTTTATGTCATTAAAGTTAAAATTTTTGTGTGTTGTTGACCTTTTCCTTTATAAAAGTGTGACACAGCTTTGTACTTTTACCCTCTATTCTTACAACTTTTTCACATAAGGTTCATAAGATGTTCAACATTTTACGTCAAGTGGACTAACCCTGATTTTCTGATTTTTCATTGCCACTTAAGGCCATAGTTTGGTATACCATGATCTTGCACATACCCTTTATTATCCTTTGATAAGTGGCTCTAGTATTATTAAGGTTGAAAGGAATTAAATTCTAACAATATGATCACATGTGAAAGATTCTTTTGGTTGATCTTCATGAGAAATTATGATTTGATTATATCCCAAGAATCTATCCATTAGTGATAACATCGCATATCTAGCTATCATGTCGACTATGATATCAATGTTTGGTAAGGGGAAATCATCTTTAGAGAATGCTTTGTTTGAGTCCCAAGAATTTAAGAATATTTTGATGCCCCCAGTATGCTTTCTTATAAGAACCAAATTGGAAATCCAATCAGCGTAATCAATAGCTCTAATGAAATCAACATCCAATAATTTTTTCAGTTTTTCTTTTACAAGAAGAGATATTTGGGGATGCATTTTTCTTAGTTTTTGCTTCACTAGATTTGTCCTTGGTTTCAATGAAAATGATGAAGGAATAATTTAGGATCTAGGCCTGGCATTTCTACATAGGAGCAGGGGAATTTGACTTGCATTTCTAGAAGAATCTCACAAACTCATCATTTTCTTCTTATGTGAGTGAAGCTGCAAAATGTGTGATTTTTTTATTTTTAGGTGTTCCTAGATTAACTTCCTCTATCATTTCAATCAATACTAATGATTTTCCTTTTTGTTGGGGTATGTCCACTCTTCCATCCTTGGGTGCCTCAATCATTTTTTCACCCTCGGATAAGTCCTTTGTTTTTACTTTTTCATGGTCTAAATGTGCCTTTTGGTTTTCACCAAAAGACCTATTTCTTCTTCTTCTTTTTTCTTTTTTTGTTTTAATTTCACTTTTGCAACTGGAAGAGGGATTTGACTCCCAAAAATATGCTATGGTATCAAGATCAATTACAAATATTTGTTTATGATCTCCCCATGGCATGCCTTCTCGAAGCTCAGAGATTTCTTCTATTGCTTCATCATTTTCAAAATGATCTAAGCTCAGTGGTCCTTGTTGATCCCAATCTATGAGCTCAGGGTATACTAGGGAAATGTCATCATTGGTATTGTATGCATTTTGGGTTCCAATTACAAGGGTAAGGATGTGAATATTAGTTAGGTTAGTGTCACTGGCTTCATCCTTAGAAGCAGGAGGGTTAGGATCTACGAAAATTTTGATCCAAGCATGAGGACAAGATTTGATGGGAGCGGTATCATCCACATTTTTTTCTTCGATAGGTAATTCATTGGGATCAGTAAATACATGGTAAATTTCATATGGTCTGGAGGAATAGGAAGTCCATTCCCACTCATTAGAATTGGTAGTTTCAAGATGGGTATCCTCATACATCTTATCATCGTTCAAGGCCTTCACATTTTCATACAAAAGTAACTTAGTACTTTAAAAGTCAATTCATAATGGTTTAAATCCAAGTCCAAGATTAGGTGGTCTCCATTGTGCAATAATAGGCTCAATAATTCATTTTTTTTTGTGGGCCAAGACCACTATGCCCATCATATCCTTTTTTCTGCATGATCTTAAATCCAGGTCCATAGTTCTCAATAGGTAACTGCACAGGTTCTTTTTCTTCTTCATCTTTTTATATCTAGGTAGACATATTTTAATAGACATGTTCTTCATTCAACCCTCCCCATCTTATGAATGTGGTAGAAGGATCATACTAGATAGTATTCTTTGGTGGTTTATTTTGAAGTAGTTGTGGTTTTCCATAAGACTTTGGGGAAAGAGGTAATTTCCCAATGTGGAAACCTTGAGCCATGGAATACTCTTCGCAACCTTGGTCTTCAATATTCATTTTTTCCTTAGTTATTTTAGTAAGGTTTGATGCATCAATGTATTTAGAGGAATTGGTTGATGTTGCTTCACTAGTAACTGGAACTTGTTGCATCAGAGTGTCTTTCAAATTCGAACAAAATTGGAAAGGATTAGGATCTCCTGGAATAGTGATCTCCACTCCATTGTAGGAATATTTCAAACATTGGTGATAGGTTGAGGGGACTTCTTTCATAGCATGAGTCCAAGGGCGTCCCAAAATCATGTTGAAAGTTAGGTCTGGGTCTAAGACTTGTAGTAATGTATTTTCTATTGTAAGATAAACTCTGAGAGGCAATACAATGACTCCTTTGGAAGGACGTTCAGTGTCATCATATGTTTTTATTGTGATCTTCTTAGATGTATCAATGTCATCTTTAGTGTATCCGAGAGTCATAACAATTCTCAAAGTACAGATATTATGTCTTGCTCCATCATCTATCAGGACTCATATGACTTTAAAATTATGGATAAAGACTTCAAGGTGTAAAGGGTCATTATGATTAGGTCAATCTTGAGGAACATCATTAGGGGAAATGGTAACATGCTAGGATATAGAGAAGTGCCCAATAATGGCCTAAAATAGGTCAACATCAATGTCATTGGGTACATAAGACTCTTTCAGGGCTTTATCAAGGACTTCTCTATGCTAAGGGGATGTACGCAATAGTTCAAGGATAGAAATATGAGATGGGGTTTTTCCAAGTTGGTTAACAAGGTTATACTCAGTATGCACTATGGGCCTCAGAGGGGATCCTTGCATGGTAATCTTAGTGTGATGGGTAGCGACTGCACATTGTGGATTTGTTTCCTTTATCAAAATAGTAAACACATGTGCATTAGCCTCTTGAAAATAATTGATAGCATAGTCATGGGGCATGCCGGTATAATTCACATTGGCCTTAGAATTTGAATTTTGACTAGAGGCCTTCCTCTTTCCATGATCAAGTAATGGGGTTTTGAAAAAAGTATGGTAGTCTTGTAGGAACCTGCGGGAGGTTCTACTTCTATCATACCTTTAGCAATTAGATCTTGAACCAAATGTTTTAGTTGATAGCATGATGTAGTCTTGTGACCTTTCATGTGATGGTAGTCACAATATTTATTGTCATCCCACCATGGGGGTTTGAATGTTGGCTCTTCCTTGATATCTGGTAACTGGATAAAATTGGACTATAGAAACTGTTGCAATATAGATTCAAGAGGTTCTCCCAAAGGTGTAAACTATCTAGGAGGTGCATATTTACCTCTTGGAAGTTGATGTTGTTGAGTCGGTTGTATCATGTTTGTTTTTTAAACTTGAGGTAGTTGTTGAGTCATTATCTACATGTTTGGAGGATCTAGTCCCTTAAGACTAAGCTTTTCTTGTGTTGTGATATTCATTCATGGATCAGTGATACCATCCTTTGTAACATTCTTATTCTGAGACCAAAATTTTTCTTTCTCACTTGAAGCGATCATGTTATTGGTATCTTTATTGATTTTGAGTACACATTTTTTAATAAAAGCATCTTCAATACTTGTTCTATTTTTAATGATATTTTTGATTGTGCTTAGGCTTTTTATTTTAAGCTCATACATCATCTTGAGTACCATATTTTCAATGAATAAATGTATTTATTTTTTATTCTAGAATATCGAATGGGCATTGGTTGGCCAGATTTCTCCATCACAACAAGAATGCCATGAATGGATCTGTGGTCTTTTTCTTTGTTGAGCATGGGTCGGTTAAAGAGATCTCATTTGATATGTTAAAATAAAAATGAGAGATGAACTTATCTGCCAACTCCTTCCAAGATTTTATATTTCTCGGTAATCTAGAGTACCAAGCCATGGCTTGTCCACCAAGACTACAAGGGAAGTGGTACATAAGATAGGCGTCTTCTTGATTTACTTCAATGCATGCAGTATAAAAATCTCTGATATGATCTATCGGGTTTCTCTTCCCTTTGTATTTCTGATGCAGGACCTTTCCTAGGTCATAAACTAATACAGAGACTTCTAAAGGTCATAACTTTTGACTCAAGTTTGGGTTTTTGCTGAAATTTTTCGGGTGCATGCCTCAGGAGGTGGCATTTGTTTTTCTAATGACCTCAAATTTATTGGGATCCATTTTAGCACATTTTTGGGAGCTGAAAGTTTCATCTAGGGCTCCGAAATCAGCTTTTAGTGTTTTTTCTCTAGTTTTTAGAAAGTTTTGTTTTGTAATAAATCTGAATTTATGTTTCTAAACCTTAGATATTAGTTGGCAATTCTTTATAACTTAGTCGAGGGCATGCTTAGGGAAAAACTCAGCTTTTTAGGTGTTGTTTCGAAAATTACCAAAAATGGCAAAAAACAACTATAGAAAAAAACTGCCAAAAAGGGTAATTTTTGGATTTCTTTTTTTTCAAGGTTTTTTGATTACTTAAGAGTTTGCAGCGAATTGTAGAAGCAGTCAGTGATGAATGGAAAAATATTGAAGGTTTCAAAGTTGTGTTTATTTGTCTTGTGATTGAGTTTTATTGTTAATAGAGAGTGTTGTGCTACATCAATTTCTCAAACTTTGGTACTTCAAAATATTTTTGAAAAGGAGGCATATAGAGGCTTCTATCAAATGGATTGGGACATAAATATTTTTCTGTATAAGCTACTTTCTTTCTTTTAAGTTACAATGCCTCAATTTATTTTTTCCATTGTGTAATTTGTTGCATCTTCTCATCATTAGGTTTTGGTAATTTTAATGCATCATTCATGTCTAAATGTCCTCTTTGTTTGTAGATGTATCTTTTATAGGATGGTTATCATATCGATTTGATTGTGAGATTATTGGAGTATCCATATCTGATATTTTGTAAGAAATATATTTTGGTTGTGCCATGGTGGCATTCTGATATCGACATTTTTGTTGATACTATAGAAATGTTTGTGTGTTCAAGAAGGATGAAATTGTGCCAATTTACATCCTGAATATTATTGAGGTTCCTCCATTTTTTGTTGAGCTCTTGTATGTGTATATTGGTAATGTTGTGGAGGAATTTGTTCATGATATGGTGGCACATATTTCTAATATTGCAAAGGTTATTTATATAGTTGTTTTTGATATACTTGTTGCATCCTTTGTAGATATTGAACATGTTGATAAATAGGTTGAGACCTTTGATCCACTTAGTGTTGTTGTGTCTTTGGCACTTGTTGTTCTTTCCTTGGTTCTTGATATCCCAAAGGTATAAGTATGTCATCAAGATCTTTAACCTTATTCTTTTGAGGATTTTCTTTTTGTTATTGAGACATCATGGTTACTTTCTTTGGTTGTGAAACTCTTGGCGGTACTGGTGAGATATCAATAATTCTTTTCTTCCTTGGTTCATTCAATATACATGGCCTAGATGTTATGGTCATTCAAGAGGCATTTGTTGTGTGAACATTGGATATCCCTAGTATGTTCTCATTTGTCCCTTTTGGTGGTTGCAAATTTTAAGTACTTTGTTTCATTGTTGGATAAGTTAACAACAATAGGCCACTTGATTGTTTATCCTTCTTTTCTTCCAATGAAGAAACATGTGGTATTATTGTAGCAACTGTAAATCCTTCCTTTGATGTTTTTTTTTTTACTTGTTATCATATGTTATTTAAAATAAATCCTTAATGTCCTTTTAGGATAAGGTTTTTAAACATTATCTCTTATTTATTGAGGAGATGGGGATATTGTGTCATATAAGGGGTTGGTTCTGTGTTCAAAGGTAGTCTTATGAGGAATTTCAATAGTTAATTCCTTTCATGGTCTCTTTTTCATAACCTTTGAAATTGTTTGATTTGAGATTTATTTCCCCTTATCATCTTCCAAAGTCAATAATGGTTGGGTTTATTCCAAATTAGAGTCATCTTGGTTTTGCAATTCAGGATTTTTCAATGATGAGTCAGAATTTAACTTATTTGCAATTTCTTGACCCATAACTTGTCTCAAAGTCTTTCTAAAGATTTTATCTTGAAGTGCTTTGAGAATTTATTCTTTAGGTAATTTAAAATTTGAATCTTAAGAACTATCGGGCTCATTATCTAACTCTTTTTCAAATAGTGATGGTGAATTGGTTCTAACATATCCAAATACGGGATGATACACTAGTTCCCTTCTTGAAGAGGATGTTTGCTAGAAAGTACTTTGCATGGGTTGCTTAAATTTGAATATTGGTTTTTTCTCCATTTGAATCTTAAGAAAAAAATTTCTCATGATCTATCTCTTTTTGGAATAGTGATGGTGAATCGGTTCTAACATATCCAAACCCAGGATGATACACTAGTTTCCTTCTTGAAGAGGATGTTGGCTGGAAAGTAATTTGCACGAGTTGCTCAAATTTGAATATTGGTTTTTCTCTTCATTAGGAGTTGGTGGCACACTACCACATCCTAGTTTCATAGGTATAAAAATAGGTTCAAAGTTTGGAGGAGGTCCTCATTGGATCATTCCATAAATTGGAGAAGTGTTGGCGGGATATGTCAATTATGGGTCTTCTATTTGTCTTGTCTTAGGAATTTCTTGTGATGATTACATAGTTTGTGGGTCATAATGTGTTTGGGTCTCTTCTCTTGAAGAGTGAAAAGTGTTTGGGTCATAAAGTGTTTGGGTCTCTTGTCTTGAAGAGTGCATGGTGCTTGGGTCTTGTCTTGAAGGATACATAGTTCTTGGGTCCAATCCTTGTGTTGGAAAAGGTGTGGTTTGTCTTAGGTCAAAGGGAATTTTTTGTTCCTTACCTTATGTATACATGGGTTAATAAGTTCCTTGTTTCCTTTTGGAGGCTTGAGACCTTTTTACAATTGGCATGATCCAACTAAGGATGAAGGGGTGTATGGAAAAGAGGACTTTGTCTTTTTTTATATTTTGTAGATTATGGAATGATATGCAACTTAGGATATGCAAAAGGGTATGATTATTCAAGATAATATTTAGAAAATATTGGAGAGAATGCAACTCAAGACAAGATTAATATGCAATTTGGATTTTGGATTTTATTATGATATGAAAGCTAGAGGATATGCAAGCATGCAAGTTTGGGGTCTATTTTTTGGAATTTTTGGAATTTTGGAAAGAGATATGATTATGAAAACTAAGGCTTTATGATATGAAACTAGGCTTCTTTAAAATTTTGGATTAAATACAAACCTAAGAGTAGGACCTTAAGAAAATTGAAATTGGATCTTGACTTTGAAAAAGATCAAAAGGATCAAAAAATCAAAAGAAGGTAAAAGGAATAAGTGAAATCCGTCATGAAAAAGACTGAATATTGACTTACAATGATAAAAATAAGTACAAAGGAAAATATTTTGAAAACAAATCAAGACCCCTTTTCAATTTAATAAGGTGAAACTCTAAGACTTGGATTTTTTAGATTTTGTAAAGTTAAAAAGGGGAGTTCTAATTGCAAAGTGAGGATATGCAATAATGGCAAGGATCTAAAGAAGATAAAGAAAGTTTGGAAGAGGGTCTAATAGGAAATGTGAAAACTAAATGCAAAGGATAATCCTAAGATTGCAACAAGGCCTCAAGGACACTATATAGAAACTCCATGTCTTTGCAAGGTTTGTGACAAAGTGTTTAGGAAAAATTCTAAATATCTTGGAATGATTTAGGAAGGGATTTTCAAATCTCTTGAAATGATTTTGAAATGTGTTAGGGTAAATTTTGATTAATGCAATTTTTTATTGAACACCCACACAAGACACTTCAAACAAAGATGAAATTATAATTAATGAGAAAGGACACACGACAACCTAGGCTAGTAGGGAGTGTATCCATGAAATTCCCACTTGAACAAGTTCATATGCGCTTACGTAGAGTGGACAGCCTAGAATCTTGGTAGCACAGCCTCCCCCTTACAATGCACTCACTTCTAAGGAATACCAAGATTCTAATTCCAAGGGTAGTCACTTCCCAAGGAACCATTGTCTCTACTAAGAGCCACAAAAGTGTGGGATTCCTTCACAGGCATGGGTGACCCTTTACATCAATGAATAAAAAAGGTTTATTTTGGCCACTAAAAACAAAGGTGCTTAGTCAAGGTATCCACTTCAAAGATAAATTGTGAATCATACAAGGAAACGTGGTAGCACAAAAACTATTGAGACCTATAGTACCATGAATACCAGGCACAAGCGATCTTTTTCTTTTGATACTTTAATCTCAAGGATGGATTTGATTATAATGGGTTGGAAGAGGTTGGATTTACCTTGTTCCCACTTGGGTCATTCCCTCTCACCAGCTATGCTAAAGAACTCTGGAGGAAAGCCCTCTAAAATAATTGTATGAATTTTTCTTCACCCAAGATCTGTGAAGGTGAGGGGGAGGATATGTTCATCTAATTCTTAGGATTTGCAAACTAAGAAGCACATCAAACATGCAAGACATATTGTTCATTTTATGCACCAAATACAAATGTTTTCTAACTACTAAAATAAGCATGAAAGTTTTAGGAATAGAAACAAGGTCTTCATCACACATCCTACATCAAACCTTGTTAGTAGTTTATGATTAAAAAAAAATTCATCCCATGACTATCAAAAGCTACATAAATCATTAGTAACACGTAAAACCTCTATCCTAAGTCCAAAGAACAGATATAAAATGCAAAAATTAAAATTCAAGAATCAAAACATGAGTATTTACCAATTGCGTAGGTCCTGAGACCAACTGCACATGTCAAGGGCCCAACTGCACAGATTTGGAAACCAACTATGCAGACCATATGCCCAACTTTGTAGGTCAGAGAGCCAACTATGTAGGACCTAAATCAGATGTAGAAACACTTTAAACACTTGCAAAAACTCTTAGTTTTGATAAAACTACATTCATATCCATGTTTACTAAGTCTATTAGGGTTCATTTAGCCATTATGCAACTTGATATGAAAATTTAGAGATGATTTAGAACCCCTGATTTGGCTATGTGTAGATTGATTTGAGCTAAGAATGAAACTAGATTAATCAACCTTAGGTTAAAACTTAAACTAGGTGAGGTTAATTTTAACAACCCAAATCAAATGTGAAAGTTCTTTTTAAATGCCCAAATTGAAGTGTGGGGTTTATTTTAGATCCATTATCCACTTGATTAACTTGATTTGAGATTATTAAAACCAATTAAGTTCCCTAATTATGCTATACTTAAACTTGACTGAATTGAAAGAAAATGAAAGAAAATTGAACCCCTAAACTACATGAAGTTATTTTTAAGATCCCAAATCAAATGTGAGAGTTCATTTTAAGATTCAAAATCTAAATGTGAGATCCATTTATCCTTACTAGGGTTCATTCTCGCTAGATTTAAGACCTAGATGAAGGTTAGGTGGCATGCATGAAAGAAACTAGCATCTAAACCCTAAATCCTAACACATTATGCCAAGTGTGCATCAAGATGAACCAACCATGCAGATCACAGGACCAACTGTACATATTGCACTACCAAGTGTGCAGAACATACCAACTGTGCAACTTTTCACCAATACCTAAAAAATACATTAAAACACATACAAAATTAGTAAGATTGATGTTTCACATCAGATTCACCAAATGTAAGACTATAAAAAGGGTTAAAATACATAATAGGAGAAACCAAAAACTCTCAAAAAACTATGCAAACCTATCTAATCTATCATTAAATCCTTTTGAAAAGAGAGCATTAAAACAAAGCATAAACACTCAAAACTCCCTTCAAATGTAGCTTCCATTTTCTCGTTTCTTATTCATTGAAGTGTATGGATGTAGCTCTTAATTTTGAAAAAAATCACTTATGATTGAAAGAAAAATGACTATAGCAAGTGCGAGAATATGAGGAATGTGGTTGAAGACACAAGGAAAAATGAGATCAATTTATAGGAGTTGAGAGGCCAAATGCAAAAATTAGCAATTGGATGCAAAATTTGGAAAATTGTCATAATTGAGGAGTGGATTAAAAAAAGTTTCATATTATGACACATTATGACAACTTGTAAGAGATCCAATTTAGAAAATTGAAGAGAAAAAGAAAGGGAAATTTTTCATAAAACTATGACAAACTATGACACATGGAAGAGGAAAGTTGTCATAGACTATGACAACATGACAAGTGGGTTTGGGAAAGTGGAGGCTAGAAAAGGGGTATGAGTATATAATTAAATTTTAAATTTAAATCCACTCATAATTAGAAAATTAGGAATTTAGAAAATTCCAAAAATAAAAAAATTAGTCAATTAATTAATATTAATTAATTATGAGGATATAGGAAAGAGGGAATAAATAAATGTTAATTTATTTATTTGATTAAGAAATAAGGTAAACTATGGGTTATTTACCCAAAAAGGATAAATTAGCTGATCATGGGCCAAATTGATGATATTGACACGGAATTGATTTAGCTTTGATCGTTTTGAAATGGTTTAGGAATGATTTTGATAGTTTTGAAATGACATTGATAGCTTTTAAAATGCCTTTGAATCGATTTGAAATTGATGAGGCATTGATGAACTTTGACAATGCCTTCGATTGACAAGGTTGATTTGAAACAACATTGATGAACTTTAACAATGCCTTGGATTGATAATGAACATCTTGACATGGCTTAGGATCTATTTAGGAAAGATTGACATGGTTTAGGAAATGGTTTGAAAGGTTTTGAAATAGAATTTACTCGACTTGGAAATCCCTAGACAAGGTTTAAAATGATTTAGGAAAGATTTTTTAGGTTTAGGAAGGATTTGAAAGGTTTTGAAAGAGTTTGAATTGATTCTAAAAATGATCAAAATGATTATGAAGAGAAATGATAGATATTTATAATGATTTAGAACATCATCAAATTGGTTGAAATCAACAAGATTATAAAAGTAATCTTAATAATTAATTAAATAATTTTCAATGTTTAATTAAATATGAAAGACACAATGTCAACATATGATGAAACCAAATATGCAAGACATAGAAGAATAGTTAAAATGCAATTACGATGTTTCAACCACAAGGCAGAAATTTTAACATACAAGCACACAAGTGTGAACCATTTTTTAGCATCTACATGTTGTTGTAAAAATAATTTTAATATATTTGAAAGACACAGAAGACTTTGGACTATGGTATCCTAGTAAATATGACTTTTTTTTTTACTAATTATACTGATGTAGATTGGGCTAGTTGTATGGATGTCAAGAAAAGTATAAGTGGGGTGCATTTTTCCTTAGACCTTAGTTAGTTGCTTGGTCAAGTAAGAAATGGGATTCAATATCTCTAGATACTATTGAAGTTGAATATATTGTCGATGCATCATTTTGTACATATATATTATAGATAAAATAGACTTTGAAAGATATTGGAATACTATTTAATGAGCTCATTTATATCTTTTGTGACAATACCAGTGCAATAAATATTTCAAAGACTTTGGTACTGGATTAAAGGACAAATCACATTTCAATCTAGTATTACTTTCTAACAAAAAAATTTTGGAGAATGAGGTGAAGTTTGAGTATGTACAGACAAAAGAATAGAATGTTGATATCTTTACTAAGGCACTCTCTAAGGATACTTTTGACTATATCCAAGAGGGATTGAGGGTTATTTCCCCTCCTTATTAGAGCTAGATGTGTATGGAGATGCATTAGTCCAATAAACTTCATGTATTATCTTGAATCTAGACTAATAATGGTGACTTCCTCTTAGGGGGAGCTAAGTGAAATTGTGAGCTTATATTTATATCTTAGGGGGAGTTGAGAAGAATGAGTAAGTGGTATGTGATTTTGGAATTTTCTATTAATGTCAAAGGGGGAGAGTTAGTGACATTTGGGAAAATTTTTGGAAGAAGAGATTTGTTATTGTTGTTATCATTGGTGTGTTTCCATCCATGAAAAAGGGGATAGTGTTGCAGGTTTGGGTAGAATGATTTGATGGTTGAGTTAGAAAGGTTCTCATTAATGTCAACATGTTGTTGTTGTCACTAGTGAATATTTCTTGTGTAGTGGTGCTGAGGTTTTTGGCTTCGCGTAGTCTTCATATTGCAAATCTTAAGATGATGTTTTAGTATGTTAAGTTTTATTTGAATATGTTGGATTCACATTTTTGTGCTTCAGATCATAGTTTAGTGAAATTGGTGTTCATCTAAGTATTACTATGATTAAAATTATTTCCACATGAAATACATGTTCTCTATTTATCTGTGTGAAGGATCCTGATGTTTTGGTTTTGGAACTAAGTTTTAATGTCCTTAGCTTCATTCTATTTAGTTGGCACAAGATTTTGATTTTTGGAGACATGGTTTAAAATTTTGATGGTGTTCTTAATTTAAGTTTGGCCGACCTTGAGTGTTTACACTTTAATTAATTGTCTTGATGTATGTAAGATAAAATATAACATGTATGATGATTATTTTATTCCCAATTGAGGCTTTTTATGGTCCACTTCTCATTCATTTCCACCACGAGAATGTTTAGTGCTAACCTAATTTAAATTGTGCTCAATTAATATGTTTGGCTGATAGTGGGAGATCTGAAAAATGAAAGGATGGTATAAATAAGGATGAATTTTAGAGGAAAAGGTGTGGCATGCGTGTATACTTGTGCAGGTTTTGTACAAGTGTGAACATATGTGATGGGTATGTATGAAAGAGGATTTATCTCCCTAAATGTATGAATTGGTGCAAAGTGTTGTGTTGAGAAGTGTGTACTTTCATGTATTAGCTACTAGAAGCAATAAGATGAAAGTATCTATAGATCATCTGATTGAGTTGCAAAAGTGTATCAATGGTGGATGTATTATTTTTTATCCTTCTTCATCTTGGAAGTGAGCCCTCCAATAGTGAGCCTTTCTTTAATAGCCTTACATGAGCTTATGTTTCAGTTTCATGTCCATTTTGTTGATTTATTGTTATATAACGCTCAATCTATTAGATTCAATTAAGCAATGACTTATCCTATATAATGTAAGTAATTAAGATTAAATATTTTAATATGTATACATTGTCAAAGTAATAACTATCAACCTAATGAGAATTAATATTATTCTATTCTATTGATTTAAATAATGATTTTGATTATTTTATTTTTAATTCAATATTAATAAAATGAAATGATTAATATAGGCATTTTCATGGTAATCTCGGCTTGGAATTCAAATGGTTTCTTGTGATAGCTCATTTGTCTTGTGGGGATTGTAGAGTCCCCTTTTGTAGGCCTTTAAGAAGCTTTAGTTTCATTTTCTTTTTTTTTTAAATTTCAGGAGGGGGTGTTGTTGATTGGGATCTTGTGGTGAATTTTAGTGGTGCAGGGCACCTAGGTAAGGCTACTTGATTACCTAGGGTCTCTAGTATTGATGTTTGGCTTATAGTGGCCTTAGCCAAGCCACTAGTGCAATAAGGAGACTAGTTGGTCTCTCAAGTATTTTGGTTAGTTTTTAGTCCTTTCTTGGTTTCCCTAAGTCCTAGGTGATTCTTGTTGAGTTAGGTTGAGTCAGATTTGGCCAACTTAGTTAAAGTTGTCAAATAGTGGAAAACATTGTAAAAAGTTGAAAAGTGCCTCTTTGATATTTTTCAGTGGTTGAGTATGGTCTTAAGGACCTTAGAAAGGTTTTTAGTAAGTCACACAAGGGTGTGACCAAGTGGTTTGCTAAGCCACCAAAAGTTGTTGTGACAACTTTGAAAGTTGTCGTGATAACTTTAAAAGTTGTCATGACAACATTTCTTAAAAACCTAGGAAATGGCTCTAGAAGGATAAAATCCCAACCCAAAGATCCTAACACTTTGGATTGGGTATATAATGTTGAAAAACCCTAAATTAGAGCATTTGGAATCATGTAGTATGGAAACCAATCCCTAGAAGGAGTATTTGTTGTGTAATCTTTGTGAGGAATTTGAAGACTTAGTGTGTAACAAAGCTTGAATATGGATTAATAGATTGACTGTAATCATTGTATGTGTTAGATTAGTATGTTTTTTAATTCTTAGGAGTGGTAGTTGATCATTTTGATAGGTTTTACTATTATTTTTTAAATCTTTTGTTTCCTGGCCTGTCTCGGGTTGGTCGAGGCAGAGTTTTGTAAAATGGAGTGCTAGGTCACTCTCCCACCGTACAAATTATACAGCCCTTTGGGATATGTGAATAAACTCCTTTTAATATATGATGGTTCAAGGATGGGCCCTAGAAATTATGGGAAGTATTTTTAATGTGATTCCCTAGGCGATCCTAGAGTGCATGGCTAGGGATCACAATGTGTTGTAGAGCTATGAAGAGTGATTGAAAGCATTCATTTCTTTAATCTAGGCATGTGGAGAGGAGGCCAGATGTGTTAGGAAGCATCTCCAACAATGAGAAGATTTGGTGGAAGGTTTGAGCATGAGGAATATCAAACCCTCATGGTTCAGTCAGTGAACAAGGAAACCCTTATTTTTAGCCCTATTTCTAAGAAACTCCTGTACAAACATATAAGGAGAAAGGATTCCAAAGGAGTCTGAAATCCCTTCCAAAAGGGTACTCAAATCTACAATTCTTTGTGTGCCTTTTTTGGAGTGTTTTTGAACTATAAGACAAAAGGTGACCAATTAGACCTACTAGCCTTATAGCCTTCTTGGGACAGTCAACAAGGAGATCTTGATAGTAATAGGGCTACCATTGAAAGAAGTGGACTTAAACATGGTTTTGGACCACATTCTAATTGAATTAACCCTCCTCTCAATTTAAGGGTCAACATAGGAAAAAAATCCAAATTTTGAGAATGGTGGAGCTAGAAGGTAGCTATGGAGTGATGTTGTGATGAGAGCTTGAGTCAAACCTTGGTGTTGCAAGTTGAATAGAAAAGGATTGAGATTGTGAATCCTTGTGGGGATACTAGGTCAGTGCCCTATAGGCTATAAATATAGCCTTGTGTGATCCTAGAAGAGGCTAGGATAGAGAGAGCAAGACTTGTGTTACACCAGATTCATATCAGAGTAGGGTTAAAGATTTGGAGATTAGTGTATGTCTCTATATACTGGTGAATTAGTAGGGGAGAGCACTATGGTTACAAATGTAGAGCTATCTATAGAGGTGGAAGAGAAAAAGGAGAGAATAGACTCCTTGAAGATGCCATGGATGAGATGAGGATCAAACTCCAAGAATTAGTTGATCAGATGTCTCTAGAAGAGAATAAAGATGCTAAAAGTAGTGATAGAGGTAAAAATATTCTGGATGAAGATGATATCATCCCCGAACTAGACCCCCCATTGAATGAGGAACCATTCTTGAAAGAAATCAAAGCATTTAATTAAAATGCATTTGAAGGACTACCATTGTTTAGTGGGAAAATAGACATTGAAACAGTCATGGAATGGATTGAGGGGATGGAAAACCATTTTGAGTGTGACAGTGTGACAAAAGCCCAAAAGATCAAGGTTGCCAAATCAAGATTGAGAGGATCAACCTTAACATGGTGGAAGTACCTACAAGATGAAAGAGTCGGGATGGGAAAGCTACCTATAGCTAATTGGAAAGCCATGGTGATAAAGGTGAAGGAAAACTACCAGCCTGAAGACTATGAAATACAACTTCACAAGAAGAGATAGGGATTGAAACAAAAGGACTTGGATGTGGCCCCTTATAAAGAGGAGTTTCAGAAGCTATGCCTTAGGTCCAATATCCAAGAAGAGGAATCCATTAAGGTAGCCAAATATTTGAGTGGTCTCAAATGGAACATCTAGGAAGAGATAAGCTTGTGGACTCCAACCACTGTTCAAAAATGTCATCAGTTAGCTCTCAAAGTTGAAGAGAGGAACAAGAAGAAGGGAGACTCCAATAATAGGGGTAGAGGCATAGGTAGAGACCAAGTGGGTCATCGAGGTGGTTATCAAGGTAGGGGTAATGAGCAAAGAAACCAATGGGAATCCAAACTGACCAATCATGGAGGTGAAACCAATCCAAGAGGCATCATTATAGAGGTAGAGGTACACAAGGAGGCCCTAATAGAGGAAGAGGTACAAGTAGGAGAAACTCATACTTTGCAAGTATGAAATGTTACAATTGTGGCAAGTTGGGTCACCCATCTTATAGGTGCCCTGACAAGCCTACCTCATCAAATAGTGGAAAGAGGAATGTATATGCCCATGAAGACACAGAAAGTGTCAAGACACCTGAGGTTGACCATATTGAATAAAAAATTGGAGAAAATCTGATGTTCAAGAGGATTTTGATTAGACATCCAATTAAGGATGAACCCAAGCATAGGAGAGCTTTGTTTAGGATGAGGTGTGAAATCCTTAGAAAAGTGTGTAAGGTGATTATGGATTCAAGATCCACTAATAATATCATATCAGAAGAAGCTGTGAACAAGCTGAAATTGGAGAAGATCCCTCATGTCAATCCATACAAGGTGACATGGCTAAATAAAGGACAGAGTGTGTTGGTGAATGAGAAGACTTGGGTGGAGTTTTCTATTATAGGGTATAAGGACAAGATACTTTATGATGTGTTTCCTATGGATGCATGCCACTTTCTGTTAGGAATTCCTTGGCAATTTGATAGGAGTGTAGTGTATGATGGAAAGGAGAACTCCATATCTTTCAAGAAAGATGACAAAACTTTCAAGATTCAGTCCTTGTTGGAAGAGGATAAATCTCAGTCCAAGACTCCTGACATATTAATGAGTGGCATAAAAGAGTTCATCAAAGCCCTCAAGGATAAGGATAGTGATGAGTATGCTATCCTACTCAAACCCAAAGAGGAGGAGAAAACCAAAATAGAGTCATTACCATCAACAATTCAAGAGTTTCTTGAGAAGTACAAAGACATAGTCAGTGATGGTACCCCAGGAACCTTACATCTTAGGAGAGTGATAAGTCATCAAATAGACTTTATACCAGGTGCATCATTGCATAATAAGGTAGCTTACAAGCTCACTCCAGAGAAAATCTTGGAGGTGGCTAGACAAGTGCAAGAACTTTTGGATTAGGGTTTGATTAGGAAGAGCATAAGCCCTTGTGCAGTCCTAGTTGTGTTGGCATCAAAAAAAGGTGGAAAGTGGAGGCTTTTTACAAACTCAAGAGCCATAAATAGGATTACAATCTGGTATAGGTTCCCCATACCTATAATTGAGGATTTAATGGACTTTCTTGGAGGGGCAATGTACTTCACCAAATTGGACCTTAAAAGTGGATACCGTCATATTATAATAAAGGATGGTGATGAGTGGAATACATCCTTTAAGACCACTGATGGGTTGTATGAGTGGAGAGTTATGCCATTTGGCCTCTCAAATGCACCTAGCACATTCATGAGGCTCATGAATGAAGTGCTTAAGGATTTCATAGGGATATTTGTGGTATTATATCTAGATGATATACTTGTTTTTAGTAAGATAGTAGAAGAGCATTTAAAACATGTAGAGATGGTCCTGAAAAGGCTGTAGGAGGAGAAGTTATCCATCAACCTAGAAAAGTGTGAGTTCTTCAAACAAGAGCTTGTTTACTTGGGGTTTGTAGTATCCCATGGATCATTGAAAATGGATCCAAGTAAGGTGGAAACTATCTTAAGTTGGCCTACACCTACCATAGCAATAGAGGTAAGGAGCTTTCATGGGAAAGCTCAATTTTATAGAAAAATCATAAGGCAATTTAGTGGTATTTGTGCACCAATGGTGGACACCATTAAAGGTGGTCTCAAGACCAAGTTTAAATGGACTTCTACAGCAAACCAATCATTCAAAAGGATGAAGGAACAATTAGAAACACAACCTATCCTTAGGCTGCCTAGCTTTGACAAATTATTCACCTTGGAGTGTGATGCTAGTGGGATGGTAGTAGGGGGTGTGTTAAGCCAAGAAGGTAGACCAGTAGCCTTCTTTAGTGAGAAACTAAATGAAGCTAAGAAGAAGTACTCTTCTTATGATTTGGAGATGTATGCTTTGGTACAATCTCTAAGAAAGTGGAGACATCACTTGCTACCAAAGGAGTTTGTGGTGTTTACTGACAACTAGGCCCTTAGCTACATAAACACACAAGAGAAATTGAGCAATAGACATATAAAGTGGATGGAATATCTTCAAGCATTCACTTTCACAGTCAAGCACAAAAAGGAGTAGTTGAATAAGGTTGTAGATGCACTAAGTAGGAGTTTTCTAACCATCCAAGAAGTGTAGCTAAGTAGCATTGGGATAGAGCATTTCAAAGACCTCTATAAGGATGATGAAGACTTTGGTGAAGCCTACAAGGTATGCTCTGATTTTTAGAATCATTTTCATAGCCATTTTTTTTAATTTACTTTGCAAAGTGGTTTTTTGTTTAGAGGAAATTATTTGTGTGTTCCCAAGGGATCCGTGAGGGAAAACCTCATATAGGAGAAGCATAATGGCAGCTTGAGTGGTCATTTTGGGGTGAACAAAACCATAGAACTTATGCAAAGGTTTTATCATTGGCCAAAGTTGGTTAGGGATGTAACCAAGTATGTTGGGAAATGTGTAGTGTGCATGAAGGCAAAAGGAGTTTATAGAAATGCAGGTTTGTACCAACCTCTACCAATCCCAAATAGACCGTGGGAGTGTGTGAGCATGGACTTCATTATGGGCTTACCCAAGACAAAGCATGGTCATGACAGCTTTTATGTTGTGGTAGATAGA
>BSBK01008375.1:0-47500 GCA_027943335.1 Chamaecyparis obtusa | reverse complement strand
TATAAGTCTGCCAGTAAAGTTTCATTGCCAGATCAAGTGTATATTGGAAGATATTGAAGATTTTCAGTATTGGCAGCAGGGTACAGAAACTTTGAACTCAATTTTGAAGGCTTTAGAGGCCCCGAATGAGGTCAAAAATTTGGGTGACGGGCGATTGCACGGGTCAAGCCTGTAGAGCACTTCGTGGCATTTCCAAAATGGGGTTATAATAGCCGAGCGGGTCAACTAGTGATGACTTATGGTCTTCGGAAGTTGGGCTACCTGAAATGGCAAAAAATAATTTTTTTCAAAATTTCTGTTCGGGTTTCAAAGGTTATCTTGAGCCGACTATGATGTAATAAAATGTAAAATAAAATAATTCTAAGTTTGGTCGGCCTTATTGACTAAAATTCTGGAACCTTCCGACGCGGTGGAAAATTGCCTATATAAGGAAGGCTGTATTATTGTCTTAGGGAGTTCAGAATAGTTCTGGGTAGAAGATCTGAGTATTGATTCGAAGCTTTGTCCTATAGAATATTGTAAGGGAATACCCATGTGGCTTTGCATATTATAATTCTGAAAGTTTGTAATTCCACATTTGTGGAGATAATAAGAAGCTAATTTTCTGTTCTTGCATATTATTGTTGTTGTTTCTCTATTTCTCTTATGTGGTTGTGGTATTAAGGGGAGCACCCTTCATCAAGTGGTATCAGAGCAGCAGAGCAGGAGTTCTTCAGTGTGTAAACAGATTGCTGACTGTGAGGCAGTTTGCACCAGGATCGTGGCTAGGGTTTCAGCGTGCATCGCGAAAATGCCTCCATGAAGGAAACGCGGTGGAAGAGCTGGTGTTGTAACACCTAAGGTTAGACAGCTGCAGAGACAAGTGCGAGCATTACAAGAAGAGATTCGTAGAGGAATAAATCTTAATATCAGAGATGAAAGCGAAGATGAAGCCGAAGAAGAATATCAAGAAGGAGAAGCTGAAATTGTGAACCAGGAGGGAGAAAGACTTTTTCAGGCGATTTCCAAGATTGGGAAAAGACTTAAGATTGAGGTTCCTACATTTTCTGGAAATATTAACCCAGAGGAATTGATTGACTGGATCAATGAATGTGAGGAATATTTTGAGTATGAAGATGTTGAGGATCCTGATAGGGTCAAATTTTCGAAGGCCAGACTGAAAGGTCATGCGAAGATCTGGTGGCAAGAAATTCAATTGGAGCGAAATAGAAGAGAGAAAGATAAAATCACAAGATGGGATCAGATGGTGGATAAATTAAAGGGACAGTTCATTCCTATTGATTATGAGCTTGATCTACTAAAGAAAATGCAAAGTTTGAAGCAAGCAGGAAGATCTGTTCAGGAGTATACAGAGGATTTCTATCAACTCCTCATCAAAACAGGCCATGCAGAAGCTGATAAGGAGAAAGTTGCCCAATACCTTAATGGGTTAAGGCCAAACATTCAGGAGGAGTTGAATCTGGTTCGAATGAAGAGCATTGAGGAGGCATACCAATTTGCCCTAAAAGTAGAGGAAAAGTTGAACAAGAAGTTCGAGAGTAGACAAAATGAAAAAGATCGCGGTGGACGATCTGGTGGATGGTCATATGGTGGCCGAAATGAAGATCCAAAAAAGAAGGATGAGGCCAGTAGCAGTCAGAATCAGCGTGGAAATAATTCCAATCACTTCCAAGATCAGAATAATAGAGATCAGAGAGGAAGAGGAAGAGGACAAGGATCTGGAAGAGGAGGCTTCCGTGGAACATGTTTTCACTGTGGAGAAGAAGGTCATAGGGCATTTGAATGTCCTCAGTGCCAAGTCAGAACAGATAGGAGAAATGAAGGCCAAGCCAAAGTTGCACATGTAGATGAAGATGCCAGATCATCAAATTCTGAAAATGTTGAAAGAGGAGAAACGTTGATTAATAAAAGAGTCTTGTTGAGTGGTGAGAATGAACCTAAGCAAAGGAGGAGCCTGTTTCGCACCAGGTGAAAGTGTGAAGGTAAATGTTGTGATGTGATCATTGATAGTGGGAGCACTAACAATTTGGTGTCAGAAGAGATGGTGACAAAGTTGAAGCTCAAGAGACAGAAACACCCACATCCATACCGGATTGCCTGGGTACAGGATGACCACAAGGTCATGGTCAATGAACAATGCTTAGTAAAGTTCAAGGTTGGCAGATACCAAGATGAGGTATTGTGTGATATCATATCTATGGATGCATGTCATATGTTGTTGGATAGACCATGGCAGTTTAACAGATGTGTTGTACATGATGGTCGTGCGAATACCTATTCCCTGACAAAGGATGGAGTGCGACATAAGCTAAAATCATTGAAGGAGACTGAAGAAAAGGTATGTGGTAATGCAAGGATAACTTTTGTTGATGGAAGAAATTTCCTAGATGGTATGAGGCATGAGCATGTATGTTTTGCTTTAATTCCAAAAGTTGGTAAAGAGGAAGTAGAAGATGTTCCTGTAGAAGTTGCAGATTTGTTGAATGAGTTTCAGGATATTGTATCCAATAATGTGCCTGATGGATTACCACCAGTCAGGAAGATCAGTCATCAGATGGATTTGATCCCAGGAGCGAGTTTTCCGAATAAGGCAACACACAGAATGACACCTACAGAAAGTGAGGAGTTGAACAGATAAGTACACGGACTGTTACAGAAAGGATTGATCCGTGAGAGTCTGAGTCCCTGTGCTGTACTAGCGGTATTAGCACCAAAGAAGAATGGAGAATGGAGGATGTGTATAGATTCTAGGGCAATAAACAAGATCACAATCAAGTACAGGTTTCCATTGCCACGAATGGATGATATTATGGACTGTTTGAGTGGAGCTATGTATTTCTCAAAGATAGATCTGAAAAGTGGATATCATCAGATTCGGATCAGAGAAGGAGATGAATGGAAGACTGCCTTCAAGACAAAAGAAGGACTGTATGAGTGGTTAGTCATGCCTCTTGGGCTAACCAATGCACCGAGTACTTTCATGCGGCTCATGAACGAGGTTCTGAAAGAATTTCTGGGTAAGTTTGTCATTGTTTACCTAGATGATATTTTGATCTTTAGTAAGACATTGGATGAGCATATGATCCATATTCGTATGGTATTTGAGAAGTTGAGAGAAGAGAAATTGTTGATTAATTTGAAGAAGTGCAGTTTTGTGAAGAAAGAGTTAGTGTATTTAGGATTTGTAGTTTCAGCAGAAGGTCTAAAAATAGACCCAGAGAAGGTGCAGGCTATCCTTGAATGGCCTACTCCAAAGAGTGCTACTGAGGTAAGATCTTTTCACGGTCTAGCTAGCTTTTACAGAAAGTTTATCAAAAATTTTAGCAGTATTTGTGGACCCTTGACTGAAACAATGAGAGGGGATAGGAAAGAGTTTAAGTGGACTAAAGGAGCAGAAAAGAGTTTTCAATTATTGAAACAAAAAGTTACAAAACAACCTGTTTTAGCACTTCCAGATTTTAATAAGGTGTTTCAAGTAGATTGTGATGCTAGTGGTACTGCAATAGGAGCTGTTATGAGCCAAGAAGGTAAACCTGTTGCTTATTTCAGTGAGAAGTTAAATGATGCCAAGAGAAAATATTCTGTTTATGATCAGGAATTTTATGCTATAGTTCAGGCATTAAAGAAGTGGAGACATTATCTGCTTCCTAAGGAGTTTGTTTTGAATACTGATCATCAAGCTTTGCAATATTTGAATAGTCAAAGAAAATTGAATCAAAGGCATTTGAAATGGGTTGAGTTTTTGCAGAGTTATACATTTATTTTGAAACACAGGAGTGGAAAGTCTAATAGGGTTACAGATGCTCTTAGCAGAAGGCAACTATTGCTGATAGAAATGAAGATTGAAGTGGTTGGGTTCAAGGAACTCAAGAATTTGTATCAAGAGGATCCTGATTTTGGTGAAGCTTGGAAAGCTTGTACAGAACCTGTTACTCTAGATAGGACAAAATGGTTGGATTTCATCATCCAGGATGATATGCTATTCAGAGGGAGTCATTTGAGCATTCCATGAAGTTCTATGAGGGAGAATCTCATCAAGGAGAAGCATAGCGGAGGATTGGCTGGATATTTTGGTCATGATAAAACCCTTGGTTTGGTTAGTGAGAATTATTATTGGCCACAGTTGCAGCAAGATGTGAAGAAGTTTGTACAGTGTTGCAGAGTATGTCAGATGGCGAAAAGAGTGAAGCAGAATAAAGGGTTGTATCAGCCATTACCTGTACCAGAGAAGCCTTGGGAGGATATCAGCATGGACTTTGTTCTTGGTTTACCGAGGACACAGCGGGGACACGATTCAATTTTTGTGGTAGTTGACAGATTTTCAAAGATGGCACATTTTATTCCCTGCAAGAAGACTAATGATGCTGTTCATGTAGCAGAATTGTTTTTCAGAGAAGTAGTGAGACTTCATGGTTTGCCAAAGACCATAGTTTCAGATCGGGACACTAAGTTTGTTGGATATTTCTGGCGTACATTATGGAAGAAGTTGAAGATAGATTTAAAGTTTAGTTCATCACATCATCCACAGACTGATGGATAGACAGAGGTGGTGAATAGAAGTTTGAGAAATTTGCTGAGGTGTTTGGTTGGAGATAAGCCAACAGGATGGGATTTGATTTTACCACAGGCGGAATTTGCATACAATAATTCTGTCAATAGGAGCACTGGTAAATCACCATTCCAGATTGTATATGGAAGTAGTCCAAGAAATGCATCTGAATTGAGGAAGATAGATAAAGGAGAAATAAATAGTGCTGAAGCTGAAGATTTTGTAGAACACTTGAAGAACATCCATGAAGAGGTGAGGAAGCATATTACCAAGATGAATGCACAGTATAAGGCTAAGGCAGATGAGAAAAGGAGGTATAAAGAATTTCAAGTTGGTGACGAAGTCATGGTTCATTTGCGGAAGGAGCGGTTTCCAGTTGGTACATATAACAAGCTGAAAATGAAGAAGTTTGGACCATGCAGGATACTGAAGAAACATGATTCAGGAAACGCATATGAGGTAGAATTGTCTATTGAGCTAAATATTTCACCAGTGTTTAACATTTCAGATCTGACAGAGTATCATGAAGGAGGTGTTGAAGATGACATCACAGCAGCACAGTGGAATATTCCAACAACTAGTTCAGACACTAAGGAGATCGAAGACATACTGGACAGTCGTGTTGGCAGAAGCACAAGGACCATGACATATGAAGAATATTTGGTCAAATGGAAAGGATGACCTATTGAAGATTCATCATGGCTGACAAAGGAGGAGGTTAGCCGTCTTGGTTTTCCTCTGCACACCTGAGCCGTGACAGGGTCACTTCTCAAATTACACCTGGGTGTCTGATGCAGGAGCATCCTGGGTGTAAGAGCAATCTTGCATCACCCAAAAATATTTCTATTTTTGTATTCAATAAGGGCTATTTTGTGCAGAGCTGCTATTTATGAAAAGTTACTATTTTTGGTAATTTTTGTATGTGCTCAGAATGATCTTATTTCTTTCTTGGAAGTTCATTTTGGTCATATAATTCTGCCAGTAAAGTTTCATTTCCAGATCAAGTGAATATTGGAAGATATTGAAGATTTTCGGTATTGGCAGCAGGGTACAAAAACTTTGAACTCAGTTTTGAAGGCTTTAGAGGCCCCGTATGAGGTCAAAAATTTGGGTGATGGGCGCTTGCGTGGGGCAAGCCTGTAGAGCGCTTCGTGGCATTTCCAAAATGGGGTTATAATAGCCAAGCGGGTCAACTGGTGATGACTTATGGTCTTCGGAAGTTGGGCCACCTGAAATGGCGAAAAATAATTTTCTTCAAAATTTTTGTTCGGGTTTCAAAAGTTATCTTGAGCCAACTATGATGTAATAAAATGTAAAATAAAATAATTCTAGGTTTGGTCGGCCTTATTGGCTAAAATTCTGGAACCTTCCCAGACGGTGGAAAATTGCCTATATAAGGAAGGCTGTATTATTTTCTTAGGGAGTTCAGAATAGTTCTGGGTAGAAGATCTGGGTATTGATTCGAAGCTTTGTCCTACAGAATATTGTAAGGGAATACCCATGTGGCTTTGCATATTGTAATTCTGAAAGTTTGTAATTCCACATTTGTGGAGATAATAAGAAGCCAATTTTCTGTTCTTGCATAGTATTGTTGTTGTTTCTCTATTTCTCTTATGTGGTTGTGGTATTAAGGAGAGCACCCTTCATCAAGTGGTATCAGAGCAGGAGTTCTTGAGTGTGTAAAGAGATCGTCGACTGTGAGGCAGTTTGCACCAGGACCGTGGCTAGGGTTTCAGCGCGCATCGCGAAAATGCCTCCACGAAGGGAACGTGGCGGAAGAGCTGGTGTTGTAACACCTAAGGTTAGAGAGCTGCAGAGACAAGTGCAAGCATTACAAGAAGAGATTCGTAGAAGAATGAATCTTAATGTCAGAGACGAAAGTGAGGATGAAGCCGAAGAAGAATATCAAGAAGGAGAAGCTGAAATTGTGAACCAGAAGGAAGAAAGACTTTTTCGGGCGATTTCCAAGATTGGGAAAAGACCTAAGATTGAGGTTCTTACATTTTCTAAAAATCTTAACCCAGAGGAATTGATTGACTGGATCAATGAATGTGAGGAATATTTTGAGTATGAAGCTGTTGAGGATCCTAATAGGGTCAAATTTGCGAAGGCCAAACTGAAAGGTCATGCGAAGATCTGGTGGCAAGAAATTCAATTGGAGTGAAATAGAAGAGGGAAAGATAAAATCACAAGATGGGATCGGATGGTGTATAAATTGAAGTGACAGTTCATTCCTGTTGATTATGAGCTTGATCTACTAAAGAAAATGCAAAGTTTGAAGCAAGCAGGAAGATCTGTTCAGGAGTATACAGAGGAGTTCTATCGACTCCTCATCAGAACAGGCCATGCAGAAGCTGATAAGGAGAAAGTTGCCCGATACCTTAATGGGTTAAGGCCAAGCATTCAAGAGGAGTTGAATCTGGTTCGAATGAAGAGCATTGAGGAGGCATACCAATTTGCCCTAAAAGTAGAGGAAAAACTGAACAAGAAGTTCGAGAGTAGACAAAACGGAAGAGGTCGCGGTGGACGATCTGGTGGACGGTCATATGGTGGCCGAAATGAAGATTCAAAAAAGAAGGATGAGGCTAGTAGCAATCAGAATCAGCGTGGAAATAATTTCAATCACTTCCAAGATCAGAATAATAGAGATCAAAGAGGAAGAGGAAGAGGACAAGGATCTGGAAGAGGAGGCTTCCGTGGAACATATTTTCACTGTGGAGAGGAGGTCATAGGGCATTTGAATTTCCTCAGTGCCAAGGTAGAATAGACAGGAGAAATGAAGGCCAGGCTAGAGTTGCACATGTAGATGAAGATGCCAGATCATCAAATTTTGAAGATGCTAAAAGAGGAGAAACGTTGATTAACAAAAGAGTCCTGTTGAGTGGTGAGAATGAACCTGAGTAAAGGACGAGCCTGTTTTGCACCAAGTGCAAGTGTGAAGGTAAATGTTGTGATGTGATCATTTATAGTGGGAGCACTGATAATTTGATGTCAGAAAAGATGGTGACAAAGTTGAAGCTCAAGAGACAGAAACACCCACATCCATACCGGATTGCCTGGGTACAGGATGACCACAAGGTCATGGTCAATGAACAATGCTTAGTAAAGTTCAAGGTTGGCGGATACCAAGATGAGGTATTGTGTGATATCATATCTATGGATGCATGTCATATGTTGTTGGGTAGACCATGGTAGTTTAACAGATGTGCTGTACATGATGGTCGTGCGAATACCTATTCCTTGACAAAGGATGGAGTGCGACATAAGCTAAAACCATTGAAGGAGACTGAAGAAAAGGTATGTGGTAATGCAAGGATAACTTTTGTTGATGGAAAAAATTTCCTAGATGGTATGAGGCATGAGCATGTATGTTTTACTTTAATTCCAAAAGTTGGTAAAGAGGAAGTAGAAGATGTTCCTGTAGAAGTTACAGATTTGTTGAATGAGTTTCAGGATATTGTATCTGATAACGTGCCTGATGGATTACCACCAGTCAAGAAGATCAGTCATCAGATGGATTTGATCCCAGGAGCGAGTTTTCTGAATAAGGTAGCACACAGAATGACACTTGCAAAAACTGAGGAGTTGAATAGACAAGTACACGGACTGTTACAGAAAGGATTAATCCGTGAGAGTCTGAGTCCCTGTGCTGTACCAGCGGTATTAGCACCAAAGAAGAATGGAGAATGGAGGATGTGTATAGATTCTAGGGCAATAAACAAGATCACAATCAAGTACAGGTTTCCATTGCCACGAATGGATGATATTATGGACTGTTTGAGTGGAGCTGTGTATTTCTCAAAGATAGATCTGAAAAGTGGATATCATCAGATTCAGATCAGAGAAGGAGATGAATGGAAGACTGCCTTCAAGACAAAGGAAGGACTGTATGAGTGGTTAGTCATGCCTTTTGGGCTAACCAATGCATCAAGCAGTTTCATGCGGCTCATGAACGAGGTTCTGAAAGAATTTCTGGGTAAGTTTGTCATTGTTTACCTAGATGATATTTTGATCTTTAGTAAGACATTGGATGAGCATATGATGCATATTCGTATGGTATTTGAGAAGTTGAGAGAAGAGAAATTGTTGATTAATTTGAAGAAGTGCAGTTTTGTGAAGAAAAAGTTAGTGTATTTGGGATTTGTAGTTTCAGCAGAAGGTCTAAAAATAGACCCAGAGAAGGTGCAGGCTATCCTTGAATGGCCTACTCCAAGGAGTGCTACTGAGTTAAGATCTTTTCACTGTCTAGCTAGCCTTTACAGAAAGTTTATCAGAAATTTTAGCAGTATTTGTGGACCCTTGACTGAAACAATGAGAGGGGATAGGAAAGAGTTTAAGTGGACTAAAGGAGCAGAAAAGAGTTTTCAATTATTGAAACAAAAAGTTACAGAACAACCTGTTTTAGCACTTCCAGATTTTAATAAGGTGTTTCAAGTAGATTTTGATGCTAGTGGTACTGCAATAGGAGCTGTTATGAGCCAAGAAGGTAAACCTGTTGCTTATTTCAGTGAGAAGTTAAATGATGCCAAGAGAAAATATTCTGTTTATGATCAAAAATTTTATGCTATAGTTCAGGCATTAAAGAAGTGGAGATATTATCTGCTTCCTAAGGAGTTTGTTTTGTATACTGATCATCAAGCTTTGCAATATTTGAATAGTTAAGGAAAATTGAATCAAAGGCATTTGAAATGGGTTGAGTTTTTGCAGAGTTATACATTTATTTTGAAACACAGGAGTGGAAAGTCTAATAGGGTTGCAGATGCTCTTAGCAGAAGGCAACTATTGCTGATAGAAATGCAGATTGAAGTGGTTGGGTTCAAGGAACTCAAGAATTTGTATCCAGAGGATCTTGATTTTGGTGAAGCTTGGAAAGCTTGTACAGAACCTGTTACTCTAGAGAGGACAAAATGGTTGGATTTCATCATCTAGGATGATATGCTATTCAGAGGGAGTCAGTTGTGCATTCCACGAAGTTCTATGAGGGAGAATCTCATCAAGGAGAAGCATAGCGGAGGATTGGCTGGATATTTTGGTCGTGATAAAACTATTGGTTTGGTTAGTGAGAATTATTATTGGCCATAGTTACAGCAAGATGTGAAGAAGTTTGTACAGAGTTGCAGAGTATGTCAGATGGCGAAAGGAGTGAAGCAGAATATAAGGTTGTATCAGCCATTACCTATACTAGAGAAGTCTTGGGAGGATATCAGCATGGACTTTGTTCTTGGTTACCGAGGACACAGCGGGGACACGATTCAATTTTTGTGGTAGTTGAAAGATTTTCAAAGATGGCACATTTTATTCCCTGCAAGAAGACTAATGATGCTGTTCATGTAGCAGAATTATTTTTCAGAGAAGTAGTGAGACTTCATGGTTTGCCAAAGACCATAGTTTCAGATCAGGACACTAAGTTTGTTAGATATTTCTGGCGTACATTATGGAAGAAGTTGAAGACAGATTTGAAGTTTAGTTCATCACATCATCCACAGACTGATGGACACACAGAGGTGGTGAATAGAAGTTTGGGAAATTTGCTGAGGTGTTTGGTTGAAGATAAGCCAACAGGATGGGATTTGATTTTACCACAGGCAGAATTTGCATACAATAATTCTATCAACAGGAGCACTGGTAAATGACCATTCCAGATTGTATATGGAAGTAGTCCAAGAAATGCATCTGAATTGAGGAAGATAGATAAAAGAGAAATAAGTAGTGCTGAAGCTGAAGATTTTGCAGAACACTTGAAGAACATCCATGAAGAGGTGAGGAAGCATATTACCAAGATGAATGCACAGTATAATGCTAAGGCAGATGAGAAAAGGAGGTATAAAGAATTTCAAGTTGGTGATGAAGTCATGGTTCATTTGCGGAAGGAGAGGTTTCTAGTTGGTACATATAACAAGCTGAAAATGAAGAAGTTTGGACCATGCAGGATACTGAAGAAATATTATTCAAAAAATGCATATGAGGTAGAATTGCCTATTGAGCTAAATATTTAACCAGTGTTTAATATTTCAGATCTGACAGAGTATCATGAAGGAGGTGTTGAAGATGAGATCACAGCAGAACAGTGGAATATTCCAGCAACTAGTTCAGACACTAAGGAGATCGAAGATATACTGGATAGTCGTGTTGGCAGAAGCACAAGGAACATGACATATGAAGAATATTTGGTCAAATGGAAAGGATGACCTATTGAAGATTCATCATGGCTGACAAAAGAGGAGGTTAGCCGTCTTGGTTTTCCTCTACACACCTGAGCCGTGATAGGGTCACTTCTCAAATTACCCTAGGTGTCTGATGCAGGAGCATCCTGGGTGTAAGAGCAATCTTGCATCACCCAAAAATATTTCTATTTTTGTATTCAATAAGAGCTATTTTATGCAGAGCTGCTATTTATGGAAGGTTACTATTTTTCGTAATTTTTGTATGTGCTCAGAATGATGTTATTTCTTTCTTGGAGGTTCATTTTGGTCATATAAGTCTGCCAGTAAAGTTTTATTGCCAGATCAAGTGTATATTGGAAGATATTTAAAATTTTTTGTATTGGCAGCAGGGTACAGAAATTTTGAACTCAGTTTTGAAGGCTTTAGAGGCCCCGGATGAGGTCAAAAATTTGGGTGACGGGCGCTTACGCAGGTCAATCCTGTAGAGCGCTTCGTGGCATTTCTGAAATGGGGTTATAATAGCCGAGCGGGTCAACTGGGGATGACTTATGGTCTTCGGAAGTTGGGCCACCTGAAATGGCAAAAAATAATTTTCTTCAAAATTTCTGTTCGGGTTTCAAAGGTTATCTTGAGCCGACTATGATGTAATAAAATGTAAAATAAAATAATTCTAAGTTTGGTCAGCCTTATTGGCTAAAATTCTGGAACCTTCCCAAGCGGTGGAAAATTGCCTATATAAGGAAGGCTGTATTATTGTCTTAGGGAGTTCAGAATAGTTCTAGGTAGAAGATCTAGGTATTGATTCAAAGCTTTGTCCTACAGAATATTGTAAGGGAATGCCCATGTGGCTTTGCATATTGTAATTCTGAAAGTTTGTAATTCCACATTTGTGGAGATAATAAGAAGCCAATTTTATGTTTTTGCATATTATTGTTGTTGTTTCTCTATTTCTCTTATGTGGTTGTGGTATTAAGGGGAGCACCCTTCATCAAGTGGTATCAGAGTAGGAGTTCTTGAGTGTGTAAACAGATCGTCGACTGTGAGGCAGTTTGCACCAGGATCGTGGCTAGGGTTTCAGCGCGCATCGCGAAAATGCCTCCACGAAGGGAACGCGACGGAAGAGCTGGTGTTGTAACACCTGAGGTTAGAGAGCTGCAGAGACAAGTGCGAGCATTACAAGAAGAGATTCATAGAGGAATGAATCTTAATGTCAGAGATGAAATCGAGGATGAAGCCGAAGAAGAATATCAAGAAGGAGAAGCTGAAATTGTGAACCAGGATGAAGAAAGACTTTTTCGGGCGATTTCCAAGATTGGGAAAAGACCTAAGATTGAGGTTCCTACATTTTCTGAAAATCTTAACTCAGAGGAATTGATCGACTGAATCAATGAATGTGAGGAATATTTTGAGTATGAAGATGTTGAGGATCCTGATAGGGTCAAATTTGCGAAGGCCGGACTGAAAGGTCATGCGAAGATCTGGTGGCAAGAAATTCAATTGGGGTGAAATAGAAGAGGGAAAGATAAAATCACAAGATGGGATCGGATGGTAGATAAATTGAAGCGACAGTTCATTCCTGTTGATTATGAGCTTGATCTACTAAAGAAAATGCAAAGTTTGAAGCAAGCAGGAAGATCTGTTCAGGAGTATACAGAGGAGTTCTATCGACTCCTCATCAGAACAGGCCATGCAGAAGCTGATAAGGAGAAAGTTGCCCGATACCTTAATAGGTTAAGGCCAAGCATTCAGGAGGAGTTGAATCTGGTTTGAATGAACAGCATTGAGGAGGCATACCAATTTGCCCTAAAAGTAGAGGAAAAGCTGAACAAGAAGTTTGAGAGTAGACAAAACGGAAGAGGTCGCGGTGGACGATCTGGTGGATGGTCATATGGTGGCCGAAATGAAGATCTGAACAAGAAGGATGAGGCCAGTAGTAGTCAAAATCAGCGTGGAAATAATTCCAATCGCTTCTAGGATTTGAATAATAGAGATCAGAGAGGAAGAGGAAGAGGAGAAGGATCTGAAAGAGGAGGCTTCCGTGGAACATGTTTTCACTGTGGAGAAGAAGATCATAGGGCATTTGAATGTCCTCAGTGCCAATGCAGAACAGACAGGAGAAATGAAGGCCAGGCTAAAGTTGCACATGTAAATGAAGATGTCAGATCATCAATTTCTGAAGATGCTAAAAGAGGAGAAATATTGATTAACAAAAGAGTCATGTTGAGTGGTGAGAATGAACCTGAGCAAAGGAGGAGCCTGTTTCACACCAGGTGCAAGTGTGAAGGTAAATGTTGTGATGTGATCATTGATAGTGGGAGCACTAACAATTTGGTGTCAGAAGAGATGGTGACAAAGTTGAAGCTCAAGAGACAGAAACACCCACATCCATACCGGATTGCCTGGGTACAGGATGACCACAAGGTCATGGTCAATGAACAATGCTTAGTAAAGTTCAAGGTTGGCGGATACCAAGATGAGGTATTGTGTGATATCATATCTATGGATGCATGTCATATGTTGTTGGGTAGACCATGGCAGTTTAACAGATGTGCTGTACATGATGGTTGTGCGAATACCTATTCCCTGACAAAGGATGGAGTGCAACATAAGCTAAAACCATTGAAGGAGACTGAAGAAAAGGTATGTGGTAATGCAAGGATAACTTTTGTTGATGGATGAAATTTCCTAGATGGTATAAGGCATGAGCATGTATGTTTTGCTTTAATTCCAAAAGTTGGTAAAGAGGAAGTAGAAGATGTTCCTGTAGAAGTTGTAGATTTGTTGAATGAGTTTCAAGATATTGTATCTGATAACGTGCCTGATGGATTACCACCAGTCAGGAAGATCAGTCATCAGATGGATTTGATCCCAAGAGTGAGTTTGCTGAATAAGGCAGCACACAGAATGACACCTGCAGAAAGTGAGGAGTTGAACAGACAAGTACACGGACTGTTACAGAAAGGATTGATCCGTGAGAGTCTAAGTCCTTGTGCTGTACCAGCGGTATTAGCACCAAAGAAGAATGGAGAATGGAAGATGTGTACAGATTCTAAGGCAATAAACAAGATCATAATCAAGTACAAGTTTGCATTGCCACGAATGGATGATATTATGGACTGTTTGAGTGGAGCTGTGTATTTCTCAAAGATAGATCTGAAAAGTGGATATCATCAGATTCGGATCAGAGAAGGAGATGAATGGAAGACTGCCTTCAAGACAAAGGAAGGACTGTATGAGTGGTTAGTCATGCCTTTTGGGCTAACCAATGCACCGAGCACTTTCATGCGGCTCATGAACGAGGTTCTGAAAGAATTTCTGGGTAAGTTTGTCATTGTTTACCTAGATGATATTTTGATCTTTAGTAAGACATTGGATGAGCATATGATGCATATTCGTATGGTATTTGAGAAGTTGAGAGAAGAGAAATTGTTGATTAATTTGAAGAAGTGCAGTTTTGTGAAGAAAGAGTTAGTGTATTTGGGATTTGTAGTTTCAGCAGAAGGTCTAAAAATAGACCCAGAGAAGGTGCAGGCTATCCTTGAATGGGCTACTCCAAGGAGTGCTACTGAGGTAAGATCTTTTCACGGTCTAGCTAGCTTTTACAGAAAGTTTATCAAAAATTTTAGCAGTATTTGTGGACCCTTGACTGAAACAATGAGAGGGGATAGGAAAGAGTTTAAGTGGACTAAAGGAGCAGAAAAGAGTTTTCAATTATTGAAACAAAAAGTTACAGAACAACCTATTTTAGCACTTCTAGATTTTAATAAGGTGTTTCAAGTAGATTGTGATGCTAGTGGTACTGCAATAGGAGCTATTATGAGCCAAGAAGGTAAACCTGTTACTTATTTCAGTGAGAAGTTAAATGATGCCAAGAGAAAATATTCTGTTTATGATCAAAAATTTTATGCTATAGTTCAGGCATTAAAGAAGTGGAGACATTATCTGCTTCCTAAGGTGTTTGTTTTGTATACTGATCATCAAGCTTTGCAATATTTGAATAGTCAAAGAAAATTGAATCAAAGGCATTTGAAATGGGTTGAGTTTTTGCAGACTTATACATTTATTTTGAAACACAGGAGTGGAAAGTCTAATAGGGTTGCAGATGCTCTTAGCAGAAGGCAACTATTGCTGACAGAAATGCAGATTGAAGTGGTTGGGTTCAAGGAACTCAAGAATTTGTATTCAGAGGATCCTGATTTTGGTGAAGCTTGGAAAGCTTGTACAGAACCTGTTACTCTAGACAGGACAAAATGGTTGGATTTCATCATCCAGGATGATATGCTATTCAAAGGGAGTCAGTTGTGCATTCCACGAAGTTCTATGAGGGAGAATCTCATCAAGGAGAAGCATAGCGGAGGATTGGCTGGACATTTTGGTTGTGATAAAACTCTTGGTTTGGTTAGTGAGAATTATTATTGGCCACAGTTGCAGCAAGATGTGAAGAAGTTTGTACAGAGTTGCAGAGTATGTCAGATGGCGAAAGGAGTGAAGCAGAATACAGGGTTGTATCAGCCATTACCTATACCAGAGAAGCCTTGGGTGGATATCAGCATGGACTTTGTTCTTGGTTTACCGAGGACACAGCGGGGACACGATTCAATTTTTGTGGTAGTTGACAGATTTTCAAAGATGGCACATTTTATTCCCTGCAAGAAGACTAATGATGCTGTTCATGTAGCAGAATTGTTTTTCAGAGAAGTAGTGAGACTTCATGGTTTGCCAAAGACCATAGTTTCAGATCGGGACACTAAGTTTGTTGGATATTTCTGGCGTACATTATGGAAGAAGTTGAAGATAGATTTGAAGTTTAGTTCATCACATCATCCATAGACTGATGGACAGACAGAGGTGGTGAATAGAAGTTTGAGAAATTTGCTGAGGTGTTTGGTTGGAGATAAGCCAACAGGATGGGATTTAATTTTACCACAGGTAGAATTTGCATACAATAATTCTGTCAACAGGAGCACTGGTAAATCACCATTCCAGATTGTATATAAAAGTAGTCCAAGAAATGCATCTGAATTGAGGAAGATAGATAAAGGAGAAATAAGTAGTGCTGAAGTTGAGGATTTTGCAGAACACTTGAAGAACATCCATGAAGAGGTGAGGAAGCATATTACCAAGATGAATGCACATTATAAGAATAAGGCAGATGAGAAAATGAGGTATAAAGAATTTCAAGTTGGTGACGAAGTCATGGTTCATTTGCGGAAGGAGCGGTTTTCAGTTGGTACATATAACAAGCTGAAAATGAAGAAGTTTGGACCATGCAAGATACTGAAGAAACATGATTCAGGAAATGCATATGAGGTAGAATTGCCTATTGAGCTAAATATTTCACCAGTGTTTAACATTTCAGATCTGACAGAGTATCATGAAGGAGGTGTTGAAGATGAGATCACAGCAGCACAGTGGAATATTCCAGCAACTAGTTCAGACACTAAGGAGATTGAAGACATACTGGACAGTCGTGTTGGTAGAAGCACAAGGAACATGACATATGAAGAATATTTGGTCAAATGGAAAGGATGACCTATTGAAGATTCATCATGGCTGACAAAGGAGGAGGTTAGCCATCTTGGTTTTCCTCTGCACACCTGAGCCGTGACAAGGTCACTTCTCAAATTACCCTGGGTGTCTGATGCAGGAGCATCCTGGGTGTAAGAGCAATCTTGCATCACCCAAAAATATTTCTATTTTTGTATTCAATAAGGGCTATTTTGTGCAGAGCTGCTATTTATGGAAAGTTACTATTTTTGGTAATTTTCGTATGTGCTCAGAATGATCTTATTTCTTTCTTGGAGGTTCATTTTGGTCATATAAGTCTGCCAGTAAAGTTTCATTGCCAGATCAAGTGTATATTGGAAGATATTGAAGATTTTCGGTATTGGCAGCAGGGTACAAAAACTTTGAACTAATTTTGAAGGCTTTAGAGGCCCCGGATGAGGTCAAAAATTTGGGTGATGGGCGTTTGCGTGGGTCAAGCCTGTAGAGCACTTCGTGGCATTTCCAAAATGGAGTTATAATAGCCGAGCGGGTCAACTGGTGATGACTTATGGTCTTCAAAAGTTGGGCCACCTGAAATGGCGAAAAATAATTTTCTTCAAAATTTATGTTCGGGTTTCAAATGTTATCTTGAGCCGACTATGATGTAATAAAATCTAAAATAAAATAATTCTAAGTTTGGTCGGCCTTATTGGCTAAAATTCTGAAACTTTCCCAGGCGGTGGAAAATTGCCTATATAAGGAAGGCTGTATTATTGTCTTAGGGAGTTCAGAATAGTTCTGGGTAGAAGATCTGGGTATTGATTCGAAGCTTTGTCCTACAGAATATTGTAAGGGAATGCCCATGTGGCTTTGCATATTGTAATTCTGAAAGTTTGTAATTCCACATTTGTGGAGATAATAAGAAGCCAATTTTCTGTTCTTGCATATTATTGTTGTTGTTTCTCTATTTCTTTTATGTGGTTGTGGTATTAAGGGGAGCACCCTTCATCAATATATGTATGTATATATATATATATATATATATATATATATATATATATATATATATATATATATATATATATGTATGTATATATATATATATATATATATATATATATGTATGTATATATATATATATGTATGTATATATATATATATGTATGTATATATATTTATATATATATATATATATATAGATATATAGATATAGATATATATATATATATATATATGTGTATATATATATATATATATATATGTATATGTATATATATATCTATATATATATCTATATATATATATGTGTGTGTGTGTATATATATATATATATATATATATATATACATATATATATAGATATATATATATATACATATATATATATATATACATATATATATATATATATATATATATATATATATATATATATATACATATATATATATATATATATATATTACTTCCTCTCATTTGGGCATTATTCCCTAAATATTGTGTTGCTATCCATTCAAAAACCCATTTAACAAATATGTATTTTCTTTGGTTTGTTGTGGTATTATTTTAGGCTTTATGATTTCAGTGTGATGTGTGCTTTGTGACTAAGTAGCATCTCACGAGCATGTTTTTTGGTTTCTTAGTCCCTTGATTCCATTCAGGATTTATTTAGCTACATTGGATTCATATCTTTAGGCATGGTTGATTATGCATGATATTCCTTAAATTAATATTCATTCATGCTACACATGCATTGGTCTATCACCTTTTTTGGATGCATATACAAAGCACTTTCATGTTTTTTTGCATGTAGATCAAGAGAAGAGTAAATGTTTTTTAGGGTAGTATTGCATATACATCAAGAATGTTTATTTATCATCCTTAGGCATAGTTATTGTAGGTCACATAGCAATTTATAAAGATCTCTTTTCATTTTCATGTTTTTTTTTCTTTGTTTAATAATGAAGCACGTTTTCTTTGGTAGGATTTCTTGTAGCTAGGAATTATTTTTTCTATTTCTTGTTGGTGCTTGGTACTTCTTGTGAACCACTGCTCATGAAACATGGGTCAATGTTTTTAACTCAAAAAATACACAATTAAATCCTTATAGCAATATCATAATTTGACTCGTCGTGGAAAATATCTCCTACTTGTCAATTGATGATATTAAGGGGATTTATAATAAATGGATCATAAATCACAACACTTTCTGAAGGTTTTTCAAATGAGATTGCCAATAGAGTGTGTTTAACGATGGAGGAAACTCTATAGTTAAGCATGCTCAAGCTAGAATAGTACTAGAATGGGTGACCTCCCGGGAAGCCTTGGTGCTTTACCTATATGATCATCACCTAGATGAAATGAGTGCTAAGTGTTCCATTTATTCTCATGAGATATGGGTTCTTGTGAGCCACTACTCATGAAACATGGCTTAATGAGTTTGACTCAAAAAACTACACAATTGAATCCTAGTATCAATATCACAATTTGACTTGCTGTGGAAAATAAATTCTACTTATCAATTGATGAACTTAAGGAGATTTATAATGAATAGATCATAAATCACAAAAATTTCTAAAGGTTTTGTAAATGATTTTGCAACCATAGTGGGCTTAACCATGGAGGAAAGTATGTAGTTAAACACACTCAAGCTAGAGTAGTGCTTCACCTCTGTGAGCATCAGCTAGATGCAATGAGTGCTAAGTTTTCCATTCATTATCATGAGATATGGGATCTTGTGAGACACTACTCATGAAACATGGGTCAATGATTTCAACTCAAACAACTACACAGTTGAATCCTGATAGTAATATCACAATTTGACTCGCTCTGGAAAATATATCCTACTTATCACATGGTACTTATCTTGACATCACATGTTCATGGTACAAATCATATCAAAATATAATTCATAATAAATAGGTGACTATATATTACTAGGGTGATATTCTAACATTAAATTGGTAATATGTGTGAGCTAGTTGATATCCATGTTGATTAGTAAAGCTCCTTGTATATAAGTGATGTTCGCATATGCTGAGCTTATTAATTATATACATCATTTTTAATATTCTTACTATATAATACTATTTCTTCATTTTCATAAAAGTTTAATCATAGTAGTGGGCTTGCGAAGTTTCTTAGGATAACATTTTCTATCATTTTCTTGTAATTCATTTTGTATTGTTGTTATTTGGTTTAGAAGTTCACTTGGCCACATATACCGAGGTTTTTGGTAGGTAATTGAATTAATCCCTTTCTTTAGTTTAAAATTATAATAGTATGAAGATAGAGTTTAAGATAATTTTAGGATTTACCAAATATCTATCATGTTTCTCTATTCATTCAAGAATTTAATATTTCTTTTATATGAAGTATATCATTCTAGTTATATAGATATGATGTTTTCTAAGTTAGTCATTATTGTTTTTAAATTAGAAGTTCTTTAGTGATAACTTATCTTTTTCTTGATCTCTATATTAACTTTTATGAGATTTTTAAAGATGAAGTATATATTTATGGTTGAATTACTATTATATTTTTCATGATTCTTTTGTTTACTTTAGATGTACAATCCAACATGGTTTTTAGTTGGGGCTTGTTGTGATGATATTTTATGTTGGAAATTCTTAGTGATGTGGGCATAAGGGGCTAAGGTTTGAGGTTTTTCCTTGCTCATACTAGAGGCATGGGATACTATTGATTTTATTGAGGCATTATGTAGTTTTCCAGTGTTTATGGTTTTGCAATAGTTGGTGTATTCATGTATTTAGATGTTTTCATAATACTATTGATTTTATTTGCAATGTTTATTGTTATATGTATGATTTGGGCTTAGTTGCATAATAGAGATCACACGAGGGTCCTAGTTATGTTTCCTGGCATCTGATTATTGGAATTTTTTTAATGTTGACTTGTAAATGAGTGTGGCTCTCTTGATTGATTATTTTATTTGGTGACCATGTTTTACTGCATTGTGGTTTTTCAATACTCTTTGAGCCTAAATATGCATGTGATGGATCAAGGAGATCTTATGTATCCAATTTGTTAGAGTGGATCCAAAAGAGGACTTATGTGTTAGATATGTTGTATCTAGATTATGGTTATGTATTGGTGTGTGTGAAAATATGTGTGTAATATGCAACCATAAACACTTCAATGAGACATTAAATCCATTAGTTAGTATACAAAATCAAAAAATTAACTATAAAAACCAATGAAGAGAGACCCATTGCTTCCTAGTCATGAGGATTATGATCTAATTGTTAGCACTCTCAAAATTCAACATTTAGATCAGTGAATTGACTCTCATGAAACAAAAGATTACATGAAATGCATCTACATGATTGAAAACTATATAGAAGTGATAAGGTTGAATGACTCCATTGGTAGGAAATTGATGAAATGATGCAAGATAGAAGAATGGATGCAAAAAAATGGTGAATTTAGATATGAAATGAGAAGTTTGATGATCTAGATACAAATTGGTAGCATATAGGCATGTGAGAGATCTAGATATGAAATGACTTGAGTGAGCGTTGATTTTATAGATTTCCTCTTGGAGGGAAATCTTTGAATTTGAATTGGATGGTTAAGATTGATCCACAATGAGTGGTTGAGATTAGGACCTTGAGTGATCCATGTGATTAAAGCTCATTGGATGAATTTCAACTTGTTTTTCCTTTTGTGATTTGAGTGGATAATGGAACAATTAATTAAATCAAACTAATTAATTTCCTTAGCCATGTGATTTTTTGAGTGTGAATTTGATTAAATGGATTAGGATAATTAATAATGAATGATCCTTGATGAAAGATTATTGATGATTTGATTAATTATGTAATTAAATTGATCTAATTCAATTACTCAATTATACTTGAAATTTAGCTTGATTTGATTACTTGATTAAGGATAAGATAGACCAATTTTAGGTGATTACTGTTCAGGTTTAGAATTGTCACCCTAACTCAAGCATTAGGGCTACACGACAATTCCATCCTAACAATGGAAACCTCCTCTAGCTATGGGTAGACTATGAATAAGGAGGAATCTCTGGATTCTAGGCTGGTTCCTATTTGATTCGGGATATCACCTCCTGATTGAACACTTGATGGGGAAAAGGGAAAAGAGATTAAAAATGAACTTGAAACGAGGTGATACACCAAAAGTTGGCACAGATCTATCAGAATCTTCAAAATGACATCCCTAACTAAAAAATCACTGAGCTGCATTAATCATTCTCTACTCAACATAAAGGTTGACTAGAATTCACAATTAGGGTTGATACCTCAAATAGTAAAAACTGACAACAAACTTACATATTCTGCAAAAAGGCCCTATTTCTGATAACATAGGAAAGGAATCAGAAACAATTCACTTTACTAGATCACATAAAATTTGCAACACTTAATGTAGAAAAGAAAAATAGGAATGGATCCAATACTCAGAAATTGATGTAATCAGAAAAGCCTGCTTTATTTCCTTCCAAAACCTATAAAAATGATTACAAACTGCAAAAGGGGGCAGAGGAATGAAGATATTCACTCAGCCTCCCCTTTCCACTATTCTGAATCCCTAAAACTAAAAATCTCCTTCCCTTAAGAAGCCCTCCAAACCCTAATTCAGAAATCCAATCACCCCTAGAGAAATTCCTAGAAAAGCTCAATTTTGCTATAAAATAGCTCCTAAAAATTAGCCCAAACTGTGCCCAAATTTTTAGCCTATCCACAACTAATGCCCATAAATATTGGTTTTAATAAGGATAATAAATCCTTTTACAATGTTTACCAATATTTAAAATTATTTAATTTTGAATAATAATTCAAAATATCAAAAATCTACACTACCTTATAAAATAAACCTAGAAAATAAATCCCTAAGTCTAAAAATGCTTAGTGGAAGAGGGTCAACATGACCACTCTTCCACTTGCACATTATGTGAAAATGAAGGTAGTGAGGTGGCACTTGGCAATTCTGAAGTATCGACAATCATTGTACTATGAAATTTAGTGGCTTTTATTTATCTTTGTTGTGGATTTTAGAATTATATTAAACTAGGCATATTCTCAGACTTTGCATTCAATTGATTCTCGCATTGCTTTTGATATTTGGGGAAAAGACTAAAGTCCAAACCCTAGTTCATGACTGTCATCCACAGACAACTCCCTCTGTGCTTGAGTCTTTGAAATTTGGCAATGATCTATTCTCGGCAGGTGACCCCACAATAGTGGGTTACACTTTTTTAGACATGCTGATTTTTATTGAAATAACACATTTTTAATAAAATATGATGATTTAAGCCTTGAGAGGTTCCATTTGAAGAAATTAATTACAAATGGTTAGCTCAAAGCCTCTTAGATAAAAAAAAACATTGATATAACATCTATACTCCTCATTCATACCTACAATGGAGTCTCCTTCGCACCTATTAAAATGTTGACAAAAAATCACTTCGATCTTATCTTTTGGAAGATCAAATGAATCCATTTGAAAAACCTATCTATGTTGTAAGGTACTACTAAGAAAAATCTTTCCAATGATTATAATGTCAATATATATTAAGTTTATTATGACTTTGTATTTTTAGTTTTACTAAACATAGATATTTCATCGTATGTCTACCTCTATGTTTCATGCTTATTGAAAAATAGTAAATGAGAGAAAAAAAATTCTAAAAAATATATATGCCCTAGGTATTTAAGTTATGTTTCTATCGAAAAAAATAAAAATGAAATTGGACAAATACACAATAAGTTATAAGCTATGTAGTCAAGGTATGTCAAAATTACAGTTTAGTGAACTTCAAATGTTAATAAAATATGCAATAATCATGATAATGTTGTCAAACCAATTTCATGCCCTTCGTATGGATGTTAAAAAACTAAATTTGAAAGAATCACATTGATATCTATTTTAGAAAAAAAGTTATGCTCTATGAAAATAATGTAACTCTTTGACAATGATGTTTTTAGCAACATACTAGTTTTCATGGGAGAAAGAAAAATCCATTCAAATCAATTCAAAAATAAATAAAAAATTTATATTTAGAATCTAGACAAAAAATCCTAAAAGACTCTAATTTACTTCATCTTCTGATTTCGAATGGTTTAATGACAATATGCATCCGAATCTGAATTTTTTTTCAAAATGTAGAGTTCAGTGTCTGTTCAAGCAAAAAAGTGTAACCCACTATTGTGGGTTCACCCCGGCACCGGCATGTGATTGGAATGTCTCTTGGATTGACTATCACTTGTGTGATTGAAAACTCTACGAGTTTAGATTTGAGCTTTTATGAATGGCTCGGGTTTCATCAGTGAGCTCATGACCGGTGATTATGCGTTGGAACCGGCTATTGTTGAGCCCTTGAACTTAGCTAGAAATTGGCTTGAGGCTGGCTTTTACTGAGAGCTTAATTGCTTGAATATTTTTTTTTGACTGTGACTTGGCACGTGACTGATATTGCAAACTGAAAGTCATGGCAATGAACTTCAAACTTTATTCATCTTTTTTCTTGGATCCTGTCTTGTATGAGAACCATCCAATGGGCATTGTGTTAGGACTCTTGGCCTTAGAGCACGGGCCCTATGACTATTGAAACTTGGGCTTTAAACTGCTACATGCTCGAGCCTTTGAACTAGAAGAACTCGGCCTTTGCAATAGCAAACACAAGCTACCATTTCCTAGCCAGTAGATAAGTATCACTTCTTTTCCCTTGTATTTTATTTTGCACTTAATTTGTTGTTGCAAATTCTCCTTTCTTTTGTGTGAATTTGGGTTCTCATGTTATATTTTATCTTTAGCTTGCTTTGTACTTGGTGACTTGGCTATTATTCTCTCACGGTTTTGAACTAGCTGCAAACTTTGGATGAAACCAAGTATTTGGACTAATAATTTCATTTGAATATGAGGCTTTTAATTCCTCTATGATCTAGCATCTATTTTGTATGAATCTTGACTGTGTATTGGGCCCAAGAACCTAAATTTTAAAATCTTCTTGTTTGTTGTCTGTGACCTCAGATTTTTAAGCTTTGATTTTACAAGTAGTCGAGCCTTCTTTTAGTCTTCGCTAAATTTGTACATGCTTTTCAAAGAATGGATTTACTCTTCTTTTAATTGTGCAAACCTTAGATTTTGCTTGCTTTGAGTTCTACTTTGTATAAGCACAAATCCCAGATCATTATTGTTAAAGCTTTACTTATGCTAACAAACACGGGCCCTTCATTACAACTCTTGGAAAATAGTTCGGTTTGGTTTTATTATGGTTATACCCAGCTTGTCCTTGAATACTGAAGCTATCTACCATGACTTTGTAATGCTCACTGTAGATTTAAGAGCTTATTCTTGATATTAACTTTTGTTGAAGCCAAATAAACTCTCCTTTTGTTACAATAAATTTAGAATTTTCCTTCTATTACCTATTGTCAACTAGCATAGATTCACTGTTCATACTGATCTATTCTTTGCCAGCTTATAAAAACCAAAAAATGTTGGAGCTATTTGTTAATTTCTCAAATGATAAAAATACTTAATGTTGTCTCGTTCCAAAAACTTTGTCCCTCTGTTAATGCTAGCATTTGATATCACATTGTTGTTTTGATCATATCTCGCCTATAGCACTCATTTCTTGAGCTGTAACTTTATATCCATTTTATTGCACATTGAATAAGAACTTTCTTCTTGTCAGCACATGCACAAGTTGTATCATTTTAACACTCTTTATAGTGAGCATCACAATCTATGACTGAAAACCTTATGATATTATGTTGTAGATCAATAATCTAGATATGTACAAGATTTGTAACACAAATTTTCACTTTCAGCAATGAAATCTATTTATGGGGTTCGAGCATGGGCTTGTGACACCCATAAATAGATTCATGTGATCTTAATCTTTGATATATAGCATATATTCAGCAAATGAATAATATCCAAACAACGCACTGATTTTGTGAGCACCATGATGAAAAGTATACTGCATCTCTTTTGATTTTTTACTGTAATACATAGTTTGTTAAAACATGCATCTCTTTGTTCAACTTGAAAACATCAAAATTAACACATTAGGTTAGTGAACATGACCCAGTGGTCAATTTTGGGCATCCATCAAACCACTGGTGTGCTCACTAACATAATGTTGTACTACTGTCAATTAACACTATTTTTCACCTTATGTGCAAGCTCATTTTGTTATTGCATTGAATATCAGAAATATATGTAGCTATGAAATAATTTGATATTGTATGATGTTCTCATTCTTTAGCATTGCTTAGATCTAGAAAGATCTAACAAACTCTTAACCATGATGTAGGACAACCCCTAAAAGACCTAGAACCAGACAAATGCAGACTCAAAAAGAGACTCGGAGGACTAGGATCAAACATGACAACCAACTCTAGATATGCAGATGACTTCAAGGCAATGCAGAGGACCCACTTATACCCTTATCTCTTCTTTCTATCTTGCACTCTATACTCTATTTATTGATAAGAAATATGAAGTATGAAAAGAGCATTTGTAATTACATTCAATATGAATGCACAATGTAATGATCAATTATGAATTTTGGAAAATTTTAACATTTGATCAATACTTAGAGTGCAAATAAAAATCTAATATGAATGCAATGACAAAATGATGATCCATGTGACTTTAAAAGCACTGTTAAATGAAAGTACCAAAAATGAAACTCACTTTTCCTATGTTTTTGTCTATTATTTCGTATGATGAAAAATAGGGTAACAATTACATTTTCCATCTTTGAATCAATGTGCAAGAGATGCATTAATTCAAAAAACATCTAATGGTCAACAAAGAGAACATTTGGATATGGATCTTGATGAAATTGCTCCTGATTGATGTTGAATCTGAGAACTTGATGTGATTGATGATAAATTGAGACAAGAATAAAAATTTTGATGTGATGTGATGAAAATGATCATTTTTCTGACATTGATATTGATGTTGACAACAATGAATAACTGATTTGATGTGAAGCAATGAAATTGATTACTTTCAAAAGAATTCTGAAAGCATGTGATGCCAATAAGAATGAATAACTATTTTGATGTGATGTGATGAAACTGATTACTATCGAAGGTTGATTTGGATAACTAACTTGATATGGGTCCTGATGAAGTTAATTATCTAATAATGAAGACACTATCAATTTGATGTAGTATGATGAAATTGATATGCTCCTATTGATTTTAACAATGTTGAAATTATAGATGCTAACTGAGTAATTTGATATGATGTAATGAAATTACTCATTCTGATAGATGATTGATTGATTTGAAACCATAAAATTGATATGGATTATGATCAATTTGGTGTGCCCCTAGTGATGTGATTCAATTCAATTTGATTTGATAAGATCTATGATTCGATTCAATGATTGATTTGAGGAAAAAAAAAATGATACATTAGATTTGGTAATAATTTGTTGATGATCATGATAAGGATGTGTTGATTATGGTTATGATTATGCCCCCTTGAGAGAAAGATCGAAATGTGATAGAAAATAATTGATTAATGTTGGATTGATTTTGGGAGATTTTAATTTAATTTATAACATGGAATTGATGTTGATGATGAATAATATTGATTTGAAATTGATTTTTATTGATCTCCCAATAATGATATTGCAAAGATAGTTATCAACACTGATGATAAATGCAAGGATCTTAGATGAGATACTCAACCATGTTGAAGATAGATTTCCCTCCTTGAGGTGCATTTGATCAAGTTAGATGAATGCAAGAATTAAATGAATACCCCAAAAATGATATGAAATCTTTCATGAGTGTCATTATTTTGAAATTTTTATTATTCTTTTGTCTCATCATAGATATTTTGTTAGCAATAAGTACAAACATAGGTGGCTTTCAAAGATGATAATGAACTAGAGTACATAGTTATTTTAGTGTTAGTTGCAAGAAAGTAAACAAATAGGAGTTCCTCCTATTCTTGTGCAATTATTATGTCGTCCACAATGACCTATACATTCATATCCTTGGACTAAATTTTTGATGTGCCTTCAATGACCCTTTATCATTCATATCCTTGGGAAAAAGTTACCAATTTTGCACAATACTAAGAAATTTATCGATGAAAATACACAAGAAAAGAGTTCCAACCTCACCTTAGCATACAAATATATGGATTTGAGGTATATATGGCATACCACAAGATGTGGAGGCTCTTATCACAAACACCCACAAATATTGGATGGATAAAGGTCATTGGCACAATTCCCACAAGTAGCAATCAAAGAAAAAATATCATGCACCTATCCTTGTTCCTCTAGTCTAGAGACATCCTTGAGTTACTTAGAAGACATGATAAGAAAAAATAGATAATAACATATCCCAGACAAAGAAAAAAATTCATGCCTCCTTCCTTATTTCTCTAGTTTGAAGATGTCTTAAAGTCACTCAGAAGATGTAATCATCAATTCCATAACAATTCTATCTATGATAGGTGGTGTTGAAAAAAATTAACGGTTGACTATGTTGATTTCATCTATTTTATGATCATTATTTTGTTTCATGATTATTGAGAAACACCATTTCTTGAGTGTGTGGGATGTTGATAAATACTATTGTATGTTGGTGTGTGGTGTTAAGAAGCATTTTTATTCAATGGTAATAAACCTAATAATTGATAGGTAATGTGGATGACTCCACTTAGGAAGATGGTTTGTGTTGACCAAGAACTAACTCCATATGATGACTAGGAACTAGCTCCTAGCTAGATACATGTATCCTAAGGACGAGGTGTGGACTGACTCCAAGCCATGATGATAGGAGCCAAAACTTACCGATATGTATAGGGATGCAAAAATAACTGGTATGTACATGGATGAAAATGATATGCAATTGATAGATACAAGAATGAACCTAGGATTTTATGATTTTTGGATTTAACGTTTTCTGATTTGTTTGGATTTTTAGAGATTTTAAACTTTTTTGGATTTTTGAGATTTTATGATGTTTTTAGATTATTTTTTTAGGAACATTTTTCAATTTTTAGATTTTTAAAGATTACCAGCTCAAGAAATATCTCCTTTATTTTCCCCCAATGTCTAGAAAGGTGCAGGACATTACAAATGTATTGGTGAGCTGATAGATTAGAAATAGATAACCAATGATGGATGAATTTGTTAAGGATATTGTTCAGGCTTAGAATTGTCACCCTAAATTAGGCATTAGAGAAAAACAACAATTATATCCTGACAATGGAAACCTCCACGAGCTGTGGGTAGACTCTGAATAAGGAGGAATCTCTGGATTCTAGGCCGGTTCCTATAAAATATGGAATATCACTTTCCTGATCTGCAATTTGTTGGGAAAAAGGAAAAGAATACTTATAACTAAAAGATTAGGGTGATACACCAAGGAATATTTCAGACTTTGCAAAAATATGAAAACATCAATCCTAACTCATAAATGAAGATCTTAACACTCTGAATCTCTGCTCAACATATAGGTTAACAAAGGCATGCTATCAAGGTTTTACTACGAATAGCTTGGATAATTAACAAAAATACATTTCTCATACAAGGTCTTGGAGCAATTGATTATATTGAGAAGGAACATAAATCTAATCACTTCCTTTAGATAATAAATAATTTAACACTTGTTAGAAAAGATGAAAACATGATCCAATATCAAAACAACTTCACAAATATGAGTCAAAACTTCTAGTTCATTTCCTCCAAAATTTGACAAAAATGGATTACAAAATGGCCTTCAAAGCACTTAGGAACAATACATTCAATATATGCCCTCTCTCCAAAAACTACAACCCCCAATTGATCATCCAAAATCAATTTTATATCCAACCCTAGCTTCAAATCCAAAAATCTAAATTCCCCAAAAAATGCCCTAAAAATGGCCAAAAACATGCCAATAACTAAGCCTATGAAAACTCCACTCTAAGTGCCCCTTAAATATTGGCTTATATTAAGGACTTTCTCCTTTTACATTTTCTTGCCAATATTTAAAAATATACTTAATATTAGATAAAACCTAATATCAAATAATCTAACTTTAAAACTCCTAACGTAGATAAAAATCTGTAAGTGTGAAACATGCAAAGTGGAGGAAGTTGACATGACTATTCAATCCACTTGCAATTCAATGCAAAAATCGAGGAGATGAATATGTGAGGTGGCACTACGAACAGTTTTCAAGGCTCTGCAAGAATAAGACATATGCATTGATGGCATTGAATACTGCTCATCCTGCGGACTCCAAACTTAGTTATGCTCATTTTGATCTCAGCACTTGTGCTTATCTCATTCTTCACAAAGAAGTTTTAGGGAAAATGAAACCCTAACTTGCAGGAAAGTCTTCAAAAACTTTTGATGAAGCTTAGTTTGACTGTGAAAGAACAACACTGTTGAACTTGAGCCTACTGTTATACTGGAGATCACTACCATTCTTCACTGATGTGCATCCCAAATAGAGAACTTGGCATTGAATACAAACTTGGGTTCACTGAACTATAAGTTTATTTTCAAACTCTCTATTTATTTATTAGGAATTTTCTTTTCATTCAAAGTTTCTTTCAAAACATGGGTTATGCATGCAAGTCACAATTGTAACTGGTATATATCTCATCTTTTGTTTCTATCAGTAAGCTGTGAACTTAACTTTGCTAAGAGTTTCTCTTTTTGTGTCTTCAAGCCGCAAGCTTCAAGTCTATTCTGTATAATAGTCTAATGACTAGTGACCTCTTGTACTTTTCTTCTATCTGTAAGTCATAAGCTTCATACTATGAACCATGGCCTATGTTGTTTTATTCTACTTCTTTTATGAGTTCAAACTATGAGCTCAAACTTTTGATTGATTGCAGTCACGGCTTTATGACTGGTGTAACCTTTTCTACTTGAAAATAAAGCCACAACTACATTCTATGGTCCCATTCCAAAGCTTAAATTTGATTGAGAGTCTGCTCACATATATGGTTGAGCTCGTAATAATGATTCTTTTGTAAGAACTCGAGCTTCCTAATCTGAAACTCATGGGTTGAATAACTATTCTCATTTTTAACTCATGGCTATGAGTAGATGCTTAACATTTGATTTAGAACTTGTTCAAACTTGTCATATAATCGGGAATGACTCAGCTTTGACTGTGAGCTCACTGATATTGTATATAATGAAAACTAGCAGCTTTGAACACTTGCACCTAATTAAATTTCTTGAGCCTTTTACTGGTGAACATTTCATACTTTCTGCTATTGTAACATGAAGCTCACTTTTCACACCAAAACAAATTTTTTCATCACACTTACATAAAATTTGAATTACTATCTATAGTGAATTTATTAAATCTGGTCTTTTACTCAACATATAACTGTGACAATAATGAAAACCAGAAACCTTGAAAGGGAATTTTGAACATAACAGATGAATACTCTTTTTCTAACTAGCTTTATGAAAACACTCTGTATAAAATAGAGAGTAACTAGAAATTGATTTAAAAGCTTTCTACAGTTTGTGCATAAACTATGATTATAGTATTCAAACTGTTTCATTCTACTGATCTAAAATGAACCTGTGTAATCAACAGCAATAAATTTGATGAACTGGTGGACTCATTCCTTCGCAAATCATATATTATGAGCTCAGTAATAATGGACAGTTGCTCCAAGAAACCATGAAACACCTCTAATGACTTACTAATGTTGCAAGGTTATGAGTGAAACATGTTAAAAGATATAATCATTTATAAATAAAACTATCACATCTTTCACTCATAACCTTTGCAAACCTTAGAAGGTGATTATGACTGAGAGATGCTCAAGAATAATCATTATTCATTCCATAGCAGATAAGTAGCTTTCTCCTTTATGATATTCCTCTGTTAGCTATACATACTCTATTCCAGTTTATACATATTTTACACTTTCTGTTCAGCTTGCATCTTGTAGCTTTGTAACTCAAAATTTCAGCTTTTAACATTATAGCTCCTATAGCTTTGTCCACTGTATACAACTCTCATTGATGTTGACTCTGCACTTAATATGATAAGTACAACAAGATGAAAATGTTTGTTCATTGTTAATGGAGTTTGAGCAGAGGCTCGTGACATTCAAAAATACCAGAATGTTAACTAATGAGGTTCGAACATGGGTTCGTGACACTCAATAAAAACAAACTATAAACATTTTATCATTTTATGGCTCAATCTTGAAGCACTCTTTCTATATTCAACAACAAATATGTTTATGGCTTGAAAATGTACTTTTGAAACAGCAAGGACATATTATACCAGTATTTATGTAGCACCATTTGTATCTTGAACTTGAAATTTGGCAATCATTGGCACTTCATGTAGCTCTCTTATCATGGGAACCTAGCTTGATCTACATCTTTGACAATGACTGAATGTGAAAACCAGTCAAATGTTATCTACAAGATAATCTGTTAAGCTCTCAAATAAAATCATTATGAAATACATTATCTGAAAAAGGTTTCTCAATTTGAAACATACTAACTCCCTTTAATTCAGACACTTGGTTAATAAAAAGGACAACATACACCACAATGATCATTAGTATTAAAAGGTTTCATGTCAGAAACAAGTCCCTTTAACACTACCTTGCAGTGAGTGTCAGTCTACATTTCCTTATCACATTTAATTTTCTAGATTGATATGCAGTATTGAAAACTTGATTGCTACAGTATGTTATTTGTTTCTCATGTATTGCTTAGACCCAATAGGATCTAACCATATTTTCCTTTCTTATGCAGATATGAAACCCTAAAGACCTAGATGCAGATGAAGACTCGGACTATGAAGACCAAAATGCAGAGACCTAGCAGACAACTAGTTGACACAAACCAATACAAAAGGCAATGCATGGGACCCCTATTCCATACTTGAATCTTTCTTTCAATTCTACAATGTACTCTACTTATTGATGAAACATGAAACAAGAAAGGACATTTGTATATCACATTCAGTTTGAAAGCACAATGTAATGATTATTTATGAATTTTGGAATTTTTGGAATAATAATCAATACTTAGAGTACAATAATGACATCTAGAATGAATGCAATAAGGACATGTAAACTAACAAAACCTGCAAGGTAGTGTTAATTAGACAAACAAATGCAACCTTTTCCTACTTATGCTTATTGTATTGTATGCTGTATTTTTTGAGTAACAATTTTGGTGACTTCTGCTGGATGTCTGCCTACTAGACATGACCTGGAGGCTTATCATAGGGCAATAGAATTTAGGAAAACTGAACCATGAATGCAACCTTTATTGAAAAGAAAACACACCTAAACTAGACTCAAAGAAACCTAAGGACCTAGTGCTTGGACAACACTTATTGAACTTGAACAATTGAAACTAACCTAACCCTCAAAGAAAAGCTTGAGGTGTATTCCATTAACTGTAATCTACAATTCTTCTCCTTCAGTTGTGGACAACTGAAAAGCATTGTTGTCTTTACAGGCTGTTATAACAACAGGGCCTGACCAAAAGTTATCAAATTTATCATGCTGCCCTAGCTTGCTCTTTAGCACATCCCACTTGAGTACTAAATCTCCTTCCTTAAATTATCTGAACTTAGCTTTCTTGTCAAAAGATCTTTTAGTTTGTGCTTACTTAAGTTCCATTGTGTCCAATGCTTTTCTCCTTTCTTCTTCAAGCTGTAGTAAATCAACATACCTTAGTTTTAGGGGATCTTTCTCTTCAAATAGTAACATCTAATCAGCCAGTTGCAAGGCTGGAAATTTAGTAGAAACTGGCAATCTAGCCTCTTTACCATAAACTAGGACATAAGGGGAATTCCCAATTACCTATTTAGGTGTAATCCTATCCAACCATAAAGTTTCCTTTAATTTAGAATGCTAATCTCTCTTATTTTCCTGTAGAGTCTTTTTGATAATTCTAATTAGATTTTTATTTGTAGATTCTGCAAGACCATTACCCTGAGGATAATAGTTAGAAGAAGTGTTTAAATAAATCTCATTCTTCACAGCCCATTCTGTAATAGTTAGACCAATGAAATCCATAGCATTGTCAGAAATAATTGATTGAGGAACTCCAAACCTGGTTGTAATATCTTCATAAAACTTTAACACCATAGGTCTAGTAGCCTCTTTTAGTGCAATAGCTTCAGTCTATCTCGTAAAATAATCAGTAGCTGTCAAAATCCATTTATGACCTACACTAGAATTAGGATTGATAGGACCAATAAAGTCCATACCCCACTTAGCAAATGGTTGATCAACCACAATTGGTTTTAATGGCAATGCTACCAACCTTTGTTTACCTACAAATATTGCACATTTCTAACATTTTCTGGCCCAAACATGAGCATCCTTCAATAAATAAGGCCAATAATAGCCTACCCTTAGTATTTTCCAGGCTATAGTTTTAGGATTGAAATGTCCTCCATAAGATCCATCATGAAACTCAGATAAAATTTCGCCTTGCTCTAGTGAATCAATACATTTAAGAAACAATCCAGAATAATCTTTTCTATATAGAACACCATCAATAAGAACATAAGGAATAGATTGTAACCTGTAGTATCTCCTTTTTACCTTATCAAGATTATTTGGGCATTGCCCAGTTTGCAAGAACCTGGTCATATCTGACAACCAAGTTGTAGGATCATTGAATAATATAATACCACCTTGTAAATTTTTAGATTCTTTAGAAATTTCAAACTGTTCTTCCTCTTCTGCCATTTGAGCACAAAGGCCTTGCCTCTAATCAGCTTAGTCACATGAATTTATATATCATACTCCATAACCCTTGTTATCCAACTAGCCCTTTTTTCATTAACATCCTTGTTTAGCAAAAACTCTTTGATGCTAGGATGAGCAACCATCAAGTGCACTTTATTTCTGGCAATTAAATGCTTAAACTTCTTCAAAGCTTTAATAATAGCTAGTACATGCTTTTCAATAAAATTTGACCTTTTCTCATAGTCATCCATACCTTTGCTAAAAAAAGCAACTGGTTGCTCTTGTTTTTCATCATTCTTTTGAGCCAGTATTGTTGAAATGGTGTCGAAACAACCATAGGCATACAAAATAAAATCTTTAGTAAAATTAGGATTAACAAGAGTAGGGGCTGAAGACAAAGCCTATTTTATCAATTCAAAATTATTTTTTCCTTCATCAGTCCAGCTGAAAGGAATATCTTTTTTAAGCATGGTAGTCAATGGTAATAGGTTTGCAATATCAAGGATAAACCTCCTTACAAAATTAATTCTCTCGATAAAAATCTGCAATCCTTTCTTGTGTTTAGGCAATGAAAGCTCAAGAATTGCATGAATTCTTTCAGGATATATTGTGGTTCCTTCCCTAGACACCTGGTATCCTAAGAGTTTTCCCTCATGAACTACAAACACAGATTTCTTAGGATTTAAAGAAATTCTGAATTCTCTACATCTTAGTAATATCTATCTCAAATGATCAATGTGTTGATCTGCAACCTTGTTGTAAATTGTCACATCATCTAGGTATACTAGAACAAACTTATACATTAAATTCTTGAAAGCCATGTCCATTACTTTCTAAAAAGTAGCTCCAGCATTTGATAGCCCAAATGGCATTCTTCTGTAAGCCATGGTACCCCATTTATTTGTAAAAGCTATTTTAAATTGATCAGATTCTTTGACTAAAATCTGGTTGTAACCAAAATATCCATCTAAGAGTGAGAATCTCTCAGAACCTGAAACATATTGTAAAATCTATTCCATGGAAGGAAGTGGGTGTCTATCTTTCAGAGATGCCCTATTAAGGTCTCTAAAGTCTACACAAAGTCTTATCTCTCCATTCTTCTTCCTTACTGGAACTAAGTTAGAAACCCAAGATGTGTGCTTAATAGGAAATATGATACCACCATCTAAAATTTTTCTCAACTCTTTTAACATTAATGGCTCTAACTTGGGGTTTATAGGCCTTTGCCTTTGTCTAATTGGCCTAGCATTAGGCTCCAATTCTATAGTATGTTGGGTTAATTGGGGATCAAAACCCTTCAGATCAGAGTAATCCCATGCAAAAACATCATTATATTTTCTAAAAAGATCAATAAACAGTTCTTTTTCTTCAGGAGAATTTATTTTACCAACCTTCAACCGCTTGTCTCTGAAAATTTCCACTTCTTCATAATGATCATCTTTAATCAGAAAGCTTGTTTTACCCTTCCTAATCTAATCATCAGAATTAAAAACTAATTCCAAGCTAACTAATCCCTTTGGAAGCTTATTGGTTTTCAACTGAATGATCTGGTCTTCTATTTGCTAAATGTTTTTGTTATCTCTTGAAGCTGAAAAACTATCTGTTTCTGTCAAAAAACTTAAGATATGTTCATCAGTATTGAAAACTTGCCAATAAGTGTCATTATCTGGAATGGATGGCCTAACAATTATCTTAATATGTGACTGGTCTAAAATTAGTCCTTTATTTTTTGTTATTACAATATGAGCACCAAAACCAACCAGCCTATCAGCATGCAAATTTTCCCTTCTAAGAATTGAAATAAGGTTGAAAGCATCAAATTCATCTAGAATATCAGAAACTCTAGATTTATACATCTTAAGTAGATCATTTTTAATAGTATTGATGCCTCTCACCTTCTTAACAATAAGCTCACTATCGCCAAATTCTCTCAGGCACTTAATACCTTTCAATCTTGCCCACTCTAATCCCTGAATCAAACTCTCATATTCAGCCACATTGTTAGAACAAGAAAATGACAACTTAAAAGCAGCATAAAATTTATCACCATCAGGTGATACCAACATAACCCCTGCACCAACTCCATCCTTATTCCTTGACCCATCAAAATAAAAATCCCAAAGCTGGTTAGACACATCAGATTCAGATTTTGGATCTTTAATCAAATTAGGAACTACTGAATCAAATTCTAAAATCATGTAGTTTCCAAAACCAACATCAAACATGTCATCATTCTATTCATTCCTAGTAGCCCATTCATCTAGAACAATATCTAGATATGCTTCAGTTTTAGTATTATACGCTAAATAATTAGGTATTTCATCTTGATCCATGATCACACAACTTGCATTAATAGGACTTGGATTATAAGGCTCTATGTGATTTTTGGCCAGTGATTCTGATTTTATGGTTACCTTAGTACCATATCTAGTTCTGAAGTACAAATGTGACCAATTTGATGAAAAATAGCCATCTATTTTGGCTATGAATTCTCTAGACAGACACATAGAAAAATATGTTGGTAAATCAATAACATATATGTCTTGTGGAATTGAAAAATTTGAGTAGGAATGCAGGGTCAAACTTGCATTTTTAATAACTCCTAAAGTCTTAATAGAAGTTCCATCAAGCTGGACCACACCCTTCTCAAGAGGCTCATATTTTAAGTTCAGTAAATCTGCTACTTTCTTAGGCATGACAGTTTTGGTTGCACCACTATCAACCATACAATTATGAACTAATTTATTTCCAATAATCAAGGAGACATAAAAAGGAGGAGACTTTTCATTTGTAGATTTCTTACCTTCCTTTTCTGATGTCTTTTGTGCATTTGATAGTTTCTTATCAGTAGTTACTGCTATTTTTTCAATATTTACAGCCTTCTGGACTTCTGGTATTACCAGCTGTTGAACTTTAGCAGGCTTTTTCTCTTCTTTTGATGGCTTTACCTAAACCTTAGGAGGCTCATAGTTAGTCATGACCACACTTGGTGACTATTGTACTATTTTCTATGAATTAATTGCCAGCTTGGACAACTCTTCTTTCAAAATCTCAATATGTCCTAGAATAGACAGAGTTTCCCATGCAGACAAACTAACATTTGTTTTTTTCATTGTATCAACAATATTGAACTGAATAGTAAATTGTACCTTATGTGATGATCTAGGAGAACTCTGATTAGCATTCCTTTGAGTTTGATCTTTATTAGTGGAAACTGATGGAATCTTTAAAATAGAAACTGGTGGAGAAGAAATATTTCCAGTAGATTGATCTGCTTCAAGGGCTCTCTTTTTTGCTCTTGTATTTGCTACAATTGATGAATCTTCATTAAGTCCACAAAATTCTTCCTCTTGCCAGTTTAAGAATCTAGTATCTGTAGCACTTTGGTCTGGTTGATTTTAGACCTCTTCAACAGACACATTCTATTGTCAATTCATTGAATTTTGTACCATGAGAGCTTGATTAAGAATTCCATTAGAACATGTAGACTGATCATGTGGCTCATTGCATGGAAAACACTAGTCAGTAGCAATGTTATTTTGAGTAGGAACAATATCCCTAACAATATTAAGAGGTGTTGGATTATACTGTCTATTTGGTCTCATATTCCAATTTTGCCTGTTTGCATTAGTATTTCCTTGAAAGTGCTACCTATTAGCCTAAAAATTAGGCTAGCTAGGATATTGTGAAGAAGAACCAACAAACTGATTTTGAATAGCAAGGTTTTCATGAGCTTGATTCCTCTTAAGGGCCACTAAATCATTACCAAAAGATTGCAGCAAACTTTCAATTTTTTGTTGACTGTCCTTATTAGTCTGTAATTCATCTAGAGGAGCTGTAGGAGCTATTTCTAAAGGTTTATAAGATGGGACAGAAGATAATGGTGGAACTACCAATGGCATATTAGACTATATATTAGGAAAGAAAGGCATAGGAGGCCTATGAGCTATCTTTCCTACCTGGATAAGACTATTCTCTACCCTAATAGTAGTATCAAAAGATTGAGGTAAAGTATTACCTCCCATAGATTGAATCATTATAGAGATATCACTATTCAAACTCTTCAAATGATATAAAAATGCATATTCAGTTGAAGGTCTTACCATAACAGGGATCCGATTCCAAGTCTTATGAAAAGGAAGATTAAAATCACTCATCTCCTCTTGTGGGGCTCTCTTGATTGTAGTTAATTGTTCCACTAGAGACAAGTTATCAAATTTGTCCTCAAAAAATTTAGATAGCCTTTCACCCAAGACATCCTAAGTAGCAATAGAATCCATCGGGAGGGTTTTGAACCAGTTAAGGGCTTTACCCTTGAGTGATGCAGCTAACAGTTTCAAAGCCACATCTTCTTATGTAACATGATGAACATTGCAAAGAGTTGCAACATCTCTGATGTGTTCAATGGCTGTTACTGGTCCTTCTCTAGTAAATGATGGCAAGCCTTTAAGAGCAGCTAATGGAACATTATTGTGATTTGCAATCCTCAAAGGATTGCCTTGATTGAATGTAACAAATGGTAAATTCCTAGCCATTGCTTGATGTGGAGGAGCTTGCTGTTGAATAGTTGGTGTAACAAAAGGTTGAGCAGGCTAAACTACCTTCCTTTGATAAGTCTTTAGATTCTGGGGAGTTGTAGCAGTACCACTTATAGAAGCTCCGAGAACATAATTATCTATAGATAAATTTTCAATACTTGGAAATTCTGATCCAGTATGATTAGGAATGTCTAGATCTTCAGGAAGATTGAGCTCCTCAATGATAACCTCAAGTTCTTCTGAATTTGCAACTTGTTTTTTGAAAATAGGATTATCAAATGATGAGAAATCTAAATTCAAAGAAGTACCTCTTGGATCATGTGATGTTCTTCTACCTCTACATGATCTTCATCCCCTTCTTCTTGGTCGTAATTCTTGATAAATGAAACCCTCCTTATTTGATCTTGTTGGAGTTCTACTCATTAAAATCCACACTTAGAGCTGTAACTGAAATTTGAAACAACCATAGATCTAATACCTCAAAACTAAGAAGTAGTTTGTGGTCCCACCAGTAGTGCCAAAAATTGTTCAGGCTTAGAATTGTCACCCTAAATCAGGCATTAGGGAAAAACAACAATTCTATCCTGGCAAAGGAAACCTCCTCGAGCTGTGCGTAGACTCTGAATAAGGAGGAATCTCAGGATTCTAGGCCGGTTCCTATAAAATATGGAATATCACTTTCCTGATCTGCAATTTGTTGGGAAAAAGGAAAAGAATACTTATAACTAAAATATTAGGGTGATACACCAAGGAATATTTCAGACTTTACAAAAATATGAAAACATCAATCCTAACTCATAAATGAAGATCTTAACACTCTGAATCTTTGCTCAACATATAGGTTAACAAAGGCATGCTATTAGGGTTTTACCATGAATAGCTTGGATAATTAACAAACATACATTTCTCATACAAGGTCTTGGAGCAATTGATTATCTTGAGAAGGAATAGAAATCTACTCACTTCCTTTAGATAATAAATAATTTAACACTTGCTAGAAAAGATGAAAACAAGATCCAATATCAAAACAACTTCACAAATATGAGTCAAAACTTCTGGTTCATATCCTCCAAAATCTGACAAAAATGGATTACAAAATGGCCTTCAAAGCACTTAGGAACAATGCAGTCACTATATGCCCTCTCTCCAAAAATTGCAACCCCCAATTGATCATCCAAAATCAATTTTATATCCAGCCCTAGCTTCAAATCCGAAAATCTAAATTCCCCAAAAAATGCCCTAAAAATGGCCAAAAACATGCCAATAACTAAGCCTATGAAAACTCCACTCTAAGTGCCCCTTAAATATTGGCTTATATTAAGGACTTTCTCCTTTTACATTTTCTTGCCAATATTAAAAATATACTTAATATTAGATAAAACCTAATATCAAATAATCTAACTTTCAACTCCTAACATAGATAAAAACATGTAAGTGTGAAACATGAAAAGTGGAGAAAGTCGACATTACTGTTCAATCCACTTGCAATGCAATGCAAAAATTGAGGAGATGAATATGTGAGGTGGCACTACGAATATTTTTCAAGGCTCTACAAGAATAAGACATATGCATTGATGGCATTGAATACCTCTCATCTTGCAGACTCCAAACTTAGTTATGCTCATTTTGATCTTGACACTTGTGCTTATCTCATTCTTCACACAGAAGTTTTAGGGAAAATGAAACCCTAACTTGTAGGAAAGTCTTAAAAACTTTTGATGAAGCTTAGTTTGACTGTGAAAGAACCCCACTATTGAACTCGAGCCTACTGTTATACTGGAGATCACTACCATTCTTCACTGATGTGCATCCCAAATAGAGAACTTGACATTGAATACAAACTCGGGTTCACTGAACTGTAAGTTTATTTTCAAACACTCTATTTATTTATTAGGAATTTTCTTTTCATTCAAAGTTTCTTTCAAAACACGGGTTATGCATGCAAGTCACAGTTGTAATTGGTATATATCTCATCTTTTGTTTCTATCAGTAAGCTGTGAACTTAACTTTGCTGAGAGTTTCTCTTTTTTGTGTCTTCAAGCCGCAAGCTTCAAGTCTATTCTGTATAATAGTCTAATGACTAGTGATCTCTTGTACTTTGCTTCTATCTATAAGTCGTAAGCTTCATACTATGAACCATGGCCTATGTTGTTTTATTCTGCTTCTTTTATGAGTTCAAACTATGATCTCAAATCTTTGATTGATTACAGTCACAGCTTTATGACTAGTGTAACCTTTTCTACTTGAAAATAAAGTTGTGACTACATTCTGTGGTCCCATTCCAAAGCTTAAATTTGATTGAGATTTTGCTCACATATATGGTTGAGCTCATAATAATGATTCTTTTGTAAGAACTTGAGCTTCCTAATCTAGAACTCACGGGTTGAATAACTGTTCTCATTTTTAACTCACAGCTATGAGTAGATGCTTAACATTTGATTTAGAACTTGTTCAAACTTGTCATATAATCGAGAATGACTTGGCTTTGACCGAGAGCTCACTGATATTGTATATAATGAAAACTAGCAACTTTGAACACTTGTACCTAATTAAATTGCTTGAGCCTTTGACTGGTGAACATTTCATACTTTCTGCTGTTGTAACATGAAGCTCACTTTGCACACCAAAACAAAACTGTTCATCACACTTGCATAAACTTTGAATTACTGTCTATAGTTAATTCATTAAATCTAGTCTTTTGCTCAACATATAATTGTGACAATAATGAAAACCAAAAACCTTGACAGGGAATTCTGAACATAACAGATGAATACTCTTTTTCTGACTAGCTTTATGAAAACACTCTGTATAAAATAGAGAGTAACTAGAAATTGATTTAAAAGCTTTCTACAGTTTGTACATAAACTGTGATTATAGTATTCAAAGTGTTTCATTTTGCTAATCTAAAATGAACCTGTGTAATCAACAGTAGTAAATTTGATGAACTGGTGGACTCATTCCTTCACAAACCATATATTATGAGCTTAGCAATGATAGACAGTTGCTCCAAGAAACCATGAAACACCTCTAATGACTTACTAATGTTGCAAGGTTATGACTGAAAAATGTTAAAAGATATAATCATTTATAAATAAAACTATCACATCTTTCACTCATAACCTTTGCAAACCTTAGAAGGTGATTATGACTGAGAGATGCTCAAGAATAATCATTATTCATTCCACAGAAGATAAGTAGCTTTCTCCTTTATGATATTCCTCTGTTAGCTGTACATACTCTGTTCTAGTTTATACATATTTTACACTTTCTGTTTAGCTTGCATCCTATAGCTTTGTAACTCATAATTTTAGCTTTTAACATTATAGCTCCTATAGCTTTATCCACTGTATACAATTATCATTGATGTTGAATCTGCACTTAATATGATAAGTACAACAAGATGAAAATGTTTGTTCATTGTTAATGGAGTTCGAGCATAGGCTCATGACATTCAAAAATACCATAATGTTAACTAATGAGGTTTAAACATGGGTTCGTGACACTCAATAAAAACAAACTATAAACATTTTATCATTTTATGGCTCAATCTTGAAGCACTCTTTCTGTATTAAGAAAGAAATATGTTTATGGCTTGAAAATGTACTTTTGAAATAGCAAGGACATATTATACTAGTATTTATGCAGGACCATGTATCTTGAACTTGAAAGTTTGCAATCATTGGCACTTCCTATAGCTCTCTTATCATGGGAACCCAACTTGATCTACATCTTTAACAATGACTAAATGTGAAAACTAGTCAGCTATTATTTGCAAGATAATCTATTAAGCTCTCAAATAACATCATTATGAAATACATTATCTGAAAAAGGTTTCTCAATTTGAAACATACTAACTCCCTTTAATTCAGACACCTGGTTAATAAAAAGGACAACATACACCACAATGATCATTAGTAGTAAAAGGTTTCATGTCAGAAACAAGTCCCTTTAACACTACCTTGCAGTGAGTGTCAGTGTACATTTCCCTATCACATTTAATTTTCCAGATTGATATGCAGTATTGAAAAATTGATTGCTACAATATGTTATTTGTTTCTCATGTATTGCTTAGATCCAACAGGAGCTAACCATATTTTCCTTTCTTATGCAGATATGAAACCCTAAAGACCTAGATGCAGATGAAGACTTGGACTATGAAGACCTAAATGTAGAGACCTAGCAGACAACCAGCTGACACAAACCAATACAAAAGGAAATGCATGGGACCCCTATTCCATACTTGAATCTTTCTTTCAATTCTACAATGTACTCTACTTATTGATGAAACATGAAACAAGAAAGGACATTTGTATATCACATTCAGTTTGAAAGCACAATGTAATGATTATTTATGAATTTTGGAATTTTTGGAATAATAATCAATACTTAGAGTACAATAATGACATCTAGAATGGATGCAATAAGGACATGTAAACTAACAAAACCTGCAAGGTAGTGTTAATTAGACAAACAAATGCAACCTTTTTCTACTTATGCTTATTGTATTGTATGTTGTATTTTTTGAGTAACAGATATATCTCCAGTTGTATGATGCACAAATGCTTGGATATATTGATGATAGTAGTCATCATGATCTATAGTATGCATGGGAAATTCAATAACATATATGTATGTGTATATGTGACATTAGATACATGCACATACACCGATACATACATGTATTCATTTATTCATGAGCATGGCACTGTACTATAAATTATGGTAAGTACTATCATCTGTATATACATTTATAGTCATGCATGACATATGAAACAAAGAAATTGAGTAAACTATGAGACCGATTCAATTATCATGTGTACATATATATTGGCTAATAATGATATTATTACTCAATATATATATATATACACACACAGGTGAAAAGTAGATTAAACTTGATCATCTTTATTAAAAGTGTTAATGATCAAACACCAAATAAATTGACTATTGGTGTTGACTTCTATTCATTATTTGGTGTCAATTTCTATCGATTATTGGTGTTGACTTATATTCATGATTTGGTATCAAATTCCATTGACTATTGGTGTCAATTAATATTGTAACCATTATACGATGATTTACTTACATAATCGTGTTGTCTTATATTAACAATAATAGTAGTTATTGGGCATTGACACATACGTTATCGTTGATGACAAATTGCGACCCATTGTGAGGAGGCATGCCTATTGGAAGGAATGCCTCCTCATCATTCTATATATGCTCTTGATATGCACGATCTAAGAACACACAAAAATATATATAGTGCAAGTACAAGATCATACATATCCATACACACTAAACAATATTGATATATGTTTCATTTGTATAATCTGCCATTGGATTACTAACAGGTAGTCGATTGAAGAAGTGACACTTATCTATATTAGAAAATCATTAATAGTTCAATATCATTACAACAAAGAACAATAAATAGATCAACAACATATTGTTCTTTGACAACATATTTATATTAATAGCATTCTATCATAGAATCAATATATATATACTAAAAATACAAAGTTTCAATTTATATACTTATCAAGAGTATATTCTAATTATTTGATAATTTTGCAAATCACAAAAGGTTGAGGATTTCTCTTAGATCTTTGACATATAATTTGACTCTGGTATATTCTGCCCTTACTCTTGCATATTTATATTTTGGCTACAAAATTGATCAAAAGTAGTTTTGATTTATATCAGCATTGTTGATTCCCTGCATAAAATTTATCAACATATTCAGAGCATTAAAAGTAATATATTTGCATCAATATTATTTGTGAAAAATAAAGATAATACTCAATAATATTTTTCTCAGTATTAAAAGATAAAAAGAATTAAATTTCTATCTTCTCAAAGCTATTACACTAACATGGTATTAGATCTAAGGTGAGGAATAATTAATTAGATTACTAAACCAAAGAAAAGAAATATTAAAAAATGGTGAAAGGAGTCAGACCTGAGGATCACCTTGAAGGGGCATCGAATTTTGTATCCTAGAAAATCATAATGATGCTAGTGCACTAAAAGAAAATGAACTAAATACATTATTAGAGAAACCCCCTCAAGCACCTTAGGATGAAGATGAAAAACTTCAATGGATGAAAAATAATAACAAAGCTATGAAACTCCTAGTGGATGGTGTTAAAAACCATATTATTCCCAATATCTCAAGTCTTGACACTACCTATCAAATCTTCTCTGCCCTTGGAAACATGTTTGAGATAAATAATACAAGTAGAGTTCTAACTCTTAAAAATGAACTTCAACATGTTAAGATGAACCAAGGAGAAATAGACACCTCATACTTGATGATGATCCTCATAATCAATTAGAAACAATTGGTCAAGCATATGATTGCAAATAATTATCCATGATAGCACTCAATGGGTTACCCCTATCATGGGAATCATTTCTCCAAGAGGTCAGTTCTCAACCTAAACTACAAAAATTTGATAGATTAAAGATTGATTGTATTCAAGAAGAATCAAGATTAATAACTAAAGGAATTAGTACAAACCCTCCAAAAGAAGAGCTACAAGTCTTGAACTCTCAAACACATAAGAAATGAAAGAGAAACAAATTTGAGAAAAGGAAAGGCAGATACTCTTTTGAGAAAAGACATTCAAACGTAGAAGAGACAAATCTGAAGCTCAATGCTTCAGATGTGATAAATTTGAGCACATTTCTATAAAGTTCCCAGATATAATTAAGCACCAAGCCTCATATGAAGAAGTAAATAAAAGTCTATTAGACTCTGAACATCTAGTATTCTAGAAAGGGTTCTTGAACTAACTCATTAATAAAAAGAAGAAAATTAAGTAACAAAGAAACTATACATTAGGAGGGAGATCAATGTCAGAAAGTTAATGGGCCTGAATATGATTCTTTTCAATGTTAAGAGAATATGATTCTTTGTTGTGATAAGAGAATATGATTCTTTGCTATGTTAAAAGGAAATGAGTTATATCAAATCTAAAATTCTTGTGAAAAGACTATAATGGATGTTAGGACACTAACAAGGTGCACCCTATCAAAACTACAAAAGAAAAATGGTATGATTAATAAGAAAATGAGTTTCTCCCTTCTATCATTGTAATAGAAAAATTAAAATTAATACATAATTGTTACTTCTTATTTTGACACTATGTGTCTTTGTGTATGTTATTCAAAAGATCTCTAACTATCACTTATGTTCATAGTCATGAGAAACAAATAGTGAAAATCGCAATCTATCTTGAGTGATATCATATGGTTGATATCAGTATACACATCAAGATATGTCATATCTCTATTGGATGAGATAGATCATGGTAAATATTAATATGGTTTAATATTTTATACAGGCCATGAATCTATTGTGATAAGCATCATATGGTTGATACTAGTGCACATATCAAAATGGACACTATATGACTTTGAAAAGAGGCATACATATTGACAAAATGAAAATTGTGATATCATGGGATGATATTCTTAATATACTTTGTGAAATAAAATCTTATGTGAATTGTGATCATCCTCCCTAGCTAAGAGGGAGTGTTAAGGATATAGCTTCAGTCGTATGATGCACAAATTATTGGATATATTGATGACAATAGTCATCATGATCTATAGTGTGCTTGGGAAATTTTGTAACATATATGTATGTGTATATGTGAATGTATATGTGACATTAGATACATGGACATACACCCATACATACATGTATTCATTTATTCATGAGCATGGCACTATACTATAAATTATGGTGAGTACTATCATCTATAAATACATGTATACTCATGCATGACATATGAAACCAAGAAATTGAGTAAACTATGAGACAGATTCAATTATGTGTACATATATATATTGATCAATAATGATATTATTACTCTATATATATATAAACAAATGACAAGTAGATTAAACTTAATCAACTTTATTAAAACTGATAATGATTGAACACCAAATAAATCGACTATTGGTGTCGACTTTTATTCATTATTTCATGTCAATTTCTATTGATTATTGGTGTTGACTTATATTCATGATTTGGTATCAACTTCCATTGACTATTGGTGTTGATTTTTATTGTAACCATTATACGATGATTAAATTCCATCATAATCATGTTGTCTTATATTAACAATAACAATAGTTATCGGGCCTTGACACATTGGTTATCATTGATGAAAAGTCGCAACCCATTCTCACTCAGGTTTCATGCCTATTGGAAGGCATGTCTCCTCATCATTCTATATATGCTCTTTATGATGTACGATCTAAGAACACGCAGAAATATATATTGCAAGTACAAGATCATACATCTCCATACACACTAAAAAATATTGATATATGTTTAATTTGTATAATCTTCCATTGGATTACTTACAGGTTGCCGATTGAAGAAGTGACACTTATCTATATCATCAAATCATTAATAGTTCAAGATAATCACAGAAAAGAATAATAATAAAATCAACAACATATTATTATTTGACAAAATATTTGTATTAATAGCATTCAAAAGTATCATAGAATTGATATATATATATATATATATATATATATATATATATTATATATATATATATATATATATATATATATATATATATATACATATAGTATGTATGTATGTATATGTATATGTATATATATATATATGTATATGTATATGTATATGTATATGTATATGTATATGTATATATATATATGTTATATGTATGTATATATATATATATTATATATATTATATGAATATATGTATATGTACTGTATATACTATATATCTAATAATGTATAATGTAGTATACTCTATATACTTATATATCTATATATATATCTGTATATATATATAAGTATATATTAATATTATAGATATAATATATATACAATATAAATATAATATAAACATATATATATATATACATATATATTATAAATACATATATATATATATACATATATAATATATACTTATATATATATATACATATATATATTATATACAAATAATATTATATATATATATATACATTATAATAAATATATAT